>JAIOJX010000001.1:69075328-69567828 GCA_022376925.1 Tragulus kanchil | reverse complement strand
CTAGATAGAGAACTTCCTTGAGTCACATTTCTGGGACAAAACTTTGCCCTCTGTTGGAAAGTGCGGCCATCACATAGGTAGTAGAAGGACAGTATGGTTCTAGGAGGAAGAGAAACCAACAAAAGGAAGACCCCTTTGCTCTGCTCTGTTGCTAGAACTGCTTGTTTTCACACAATCCACCTTCACAGTTACCCAGGGTGACCTGTTGACTCCCATCTTACAGGAGAGAAAACTCAGTTCTAGAGTCACATTTGGAACTGTGGCAGGGCCATTCTCAGCACCGCTTGCCTTCAGGTTTGGGGCTGAAGATCTAAGGCTATCCACAAGAGACAACTAGTTTACTATCATGGAGTCCTCTGGTTTGCACAGCTGGAACTGGGAGAGAGTCAGTCCTAACTTTGTGAGTGGGTGCTACTGGATGATTTGACAACTTCAGGTTACCATCCAGGCCATAGTGACACTCTTATCACTGAAAGTGTCAAGTATGCTGGTAAAACCAGGAGCACCCAAGTTCCAAAAAAAAAAAAAAAATCCCTCCTTAGGTCCATGAAGCCCTTGCTCAGATGGCACTTCACTAAGTTTTAAAAGTTGTATGCACAAGGAGAGGACCTGTCCAACCGGATAAAGTTGAACATGACTGACTGAAGCTTTCTTCTGCCCTGTTCTAGCCTGACAGAAATATTCGGAGGAGCTGTAGGGGTAGCGACTTTGTTGGGATAGGGACACTCAGAGGGGCTTGGGGTGGGAGGCTAATCAAACTGGACAGGTGGACTGCACACAGAAACACAAGACACCGAGACAGCCAGATCAGGATGGGGAGAGACTGAAATGGTCGGACAACTGGCATACTGATGGCCTGGCGTCTGACATGCCCCAGCAGAAAGGAACAGCACTGACCTTTGGGAGAGTGACAGGATGAGGGCAAAGTGCCCCCCAACACCCACACACCAATTGGTTGCTGCTTGAGTGGTGCTGGTGCTGAAGAGAGGTGAGAGATACCAAGTGGGGTGCAGGCTGGGCTTCATGGAGTGTGACTGGGGACTCCTGTAGGCAGTGCCTCAGTTTCTCCCTCTGTTTTGAGGTCTGAAGCTTTGCAGGTAAAGTTTGAACTAGCTGCCCTAGAAGATCACCTATCTGTGATCTCAGGGGTGTGTGAGATCTGAGAGGGTGGGGAGAGTGTGCTTGAGGCTGGGAGGAATTGGGCCATGCCCCAGGACTTAAGCCATCTCTGGCGCAAAAGGAGTTAATGGCAGGGACCGCGCCCCCCCTTGTCCGGGCACGCGCAGCGCGCCCCCTTGGTGCGCGGGCACAGCAGCCAGGCTGCCGGAGAGCAGATCTCGGGGATTCGGGTGCGGAGCCCTTGGCCTGGAGGCGATATGGGTGGTCCGTGGCCCGGTTCAGTCGCTCGCAACAGCCCGGGGAACAGGTGAGGCCGCCTGCCCCGGTCTCTCATCCTCTAGCTGCCCAAACCTTGTCCTGATCCTATCCCTTCCCAATCCTGGGGTGCTCCACTTCCCAGCCAGTGCTCCCCGTCCTCAACCCCATGTTCCCCATCGCCCCCCCACCCCCCAATCCTCCTCCGCTTTTCTCCTCCACCTCCTCCCTGAATCCCACATCCTTATCATCCTCCCACCCATGGTCCCTCTATTTCCAGTGCCCGGCCGCATGCTCATCCAAATACCCCTCCTGAGGGCCCCCTGCCCCGTTCCTGTTTTGCACATTGCTAGTCCCCCCTCCCCCGCAGTGCAGCCCCATCCCTCTTCCATCAGAGCATCTTACAGCTAGGCTCCCTCCCCCACTCTCTGCAGCACCCCCCAACAGAGGCCTTTATCCTATCCTCCCCCATTCCAATGCAGCTCCATCCCCCAATACCGTTCGGAACCCGTGTAGCCCCAATACTGCAGTTCTCTACACTACTCCATTCCTGCACAATCCCCCCCCCCCGCCCAATATTGCTCCACCCCAAAGAAGACCCCCAAATGCCTTTCGAATCCCAGCGTCGCCACCTCCCCTTGTCTTTTCCCAAATTGCAAGTTGGACCAGGATGGAGATCTTGGCCTTGGGGACTCACAGTGGGGTCCTAGGGTACAGAGGGCGTTTGGGGGTCGGTTGATTTGTCTAGGTGTTCTCGGGGGAGGGGCTGCAGGAAATTGACTCAAAGGAGAAAGGCATTTGGTGCTCAAGGGTTACTGGAGAGGGAGGCATCTCAAAAGGGTTAATGGAATTTGTGGGGAGGGGCAGCACCGAGAGGGTTAATGGTGTCGGGGTTGCTGGCGGGGAAGCCGTGTGAATGAGCGGTCTGTGCCCCGGAGTTGCCATGGAGACGGTGAATGGGGGGATTGTGTGAACTCAGCTGCGGACTATTCCCCCCCACATACACACACACACCCACTCCCTCCTGCCCCACCTCCCTACTCCTACCCCTTCCTTCCCCTTCCTTCCCCTTCCCCTCCTCCTCTCCACCCGGGTGCATTCTGGGCAGTGTCTGTGATCTAACCACCCATACTTTGCTCCCCATTTCCTCTGAGCCCCCACCCCTTTAGTCGCTTTGCCCGCCCTCCTTCCTCCTCCTTTTTCGCTTTCCCTCCCTCTCCTTCTCTCTCTCTCTCTCTCTCCCCTTGTCTCTCTCATACACAGACACACACACACACACACACACAGAGACACACACACACACACACACACACATTCTCATTCCCCTCTCGTGGTGGCCCATTGCCGGGCGTTCCCATTCTCCCTCCCCCACCCCTTCAGCCAGTTCTTAAAGGAGCAGGCCTACAATCTTGGAAGGCGGGAGAAATAGGGGGAAACTCAATCGTGTGTGTGCATGTCCACGCAGGAGTGTCTATGTGTGCCTATGTATATGTGTTGACTGTACAACTATCGTATCGGAAGGGCTGTGTTGCTATCTCTGCTGCTGTCTCCACCTGTGTGTCACCATTATGCTGCATGTGTCTTTGGATATGTACCTATGCTGTGTGTGTGATTAGGTTTCAGTGAGTCTCTCTGTGTGTGTCTCTGAATGTCTCTATCCATGAGTCTCTGGCTCTGTGAAGCGCTCTGTCTCAGAAGGTGGGACTATATGAGGGGACTTCTGTGAGTTTGGAATATATGTCTCCATGAGTGAATATCACAGTGTCTGCAATCCCTGGCTTTCTCTCTCAGTCCCTCGTTGAGTCTTTGTGAGTTTATTTCTGAGTTTCTGAGTGTGTGTCCCCCGCACTCCGTTGTTTATATTACTCTGGCTGAGCATCAACAATGTCTAGGGTGCTAGGCAGACTGCTTTCTGCCTCAGTTTCTGACACCTTGTGTGGATTGGAGATAGCTGACAGAAAGGACCAAGGCTTAAAGATTTGGGAGCAGTGAGGGCTGCAGAGAAATATACAGGAGGGTCTGGGGACTCTGGTGAATATCTGTCCTGCATCCTGTCCTACCGGAGGGAGAGGGGGTTTCTCTGGAGGCCCCTTTGCCTATGTGCTGCATTCCCTTTTTCTGCCTTCATCCTGGAGTGAGGTGCACAATCCTACCCTCTCCTGATGTGGAGGTCCCTGCATGCTGGTTATGGGTCTTGGTGGCTAGGAGCTCATTGTCCATGAAGAGCGCCCAGGAGCTTGAACTCTACTTCTGGTTCCCCCACATGCTACTCTGGCTCCAGCTGACCCCGCTGATCTCCATTGGCTGAGGAGTTGAAGTTGGGGCCTGGCAGCTGGCAGTGGCAAGGATGTCCATCTGTCCATCCCCTTGGCTTTTGCAACCACTGCCCGGGCACAGTGAATGGCTCTGAATGGCAGTGGAGATCATCTGAGGGTCCCTGGAACCCCGGGCATGGGAACCCTCTCTTCACTGTGGGAGAGCAGCCCGAGCGCAGCAGGGCCCCAAAGACCGGCTCCACAGTCCTCCCCGAACATCTTGGATGACACAAACTTCCCTCTTTCCACAGGCCTGTCTGGCCCTGAGGGAGTCCCCTTTCTGAAGCTGTGGTGCTCCGACGACCTGCTCTCTCCGTCGCCGGGCACCTGTAGGTGTCCCCCGAGAGCTCAGTTTTGAGGTTCAAGTCAGTGTGGCCATGAAGGGGCTGCCTACTGGGCTGATGCTGTGACCCTGGAGTCTGCCTTTCCTGCCAGTCCCCCGGCCCGGAACATGTGGCTGCGGCTTGGCCCGCCCTCGCTGTCCCTGAGCCCCAAGCCCACAGTTGGCCGGAGCCTGTGCCTCACCCTGTGGTTCCTGAGCTTGGTGCTGAGGGCCAGTACCCAGGCCCCAGCACCCACAGTCAACACTCACTTTGGGAAGCTGAGGGGTGCCCGGGTACCCTTGCCCAGTGAGATCCTGGGGCCTGTGGACCAGTACCTTGGGGTGCCCTACGCAGCTCCCCCCATCGGCGAGAAACGTTTCCTGCCCCCTGAACCACCCCCATCCTGGTCCGGCATCCGGAACGCCACACACTTTCCCCCAGTGTGCCCCCAGAACATCCACACAGCTGTGCCCGAAGTCATGCTTCCCGTGTGGTTCACGGCCAACTTGGATATCGTCGCTACGTACATCCAGGAACCCAATGAGGACTGCCTCTACCTGAACGTCTATGTGCCCACCGAGGATGGTGAGTGTGGCCAGGCGCTGTGCCCTCCCTGCCTCCCACCCGACCCGCCGTGTTTGTGGCTGGCATGTGGTGGTGTGCCCTGCAGCATGCATCTGTCTGTCTGTGAAAATGCTTCTAACCATCACTCTGCTTGGCCTCCCCCTTCCTCCTCCGTTCTCTCCTCTCCCAGCATTGTCTGAGCTCCCTTGTGTGAGTGACACGGTTACCAGGAGGGGCCTGGCCAGGCCTGAGAGCTTTGACAGGTCTAGGGCCAGATGCTGGATGGGGGCTCCCTGGGGAGTATGGGTCACTGCTGGCAGCTCCCCGCGGGAGGATGCTGGCTCCACCGAGCGCCCCTGCTGCCATTCCACCTGCTCTGAGAGGTGGTAGGTGTGTGTGGCCGAGGGAGCTGGGTGCGGGGAGAGCAGCCCGAGCGCAGCAGGGCCCCAAAGACCGGCTCCACAGTCCTCCCCGAACATCTTGGATGACACAAACTTCCCTCTTTCCACAGGCCTGTCTGGCCCTGAGGGAGTCCCCTTTCTGAAGCTGTGGTGCTCCGACGACCTGCTCTCTCCGTCGCCGGGCACCTGTAGGTGTCCCCCGAGAGCTCAGTTTTGAGGTTCAAGTCAGTGTGGCCATGAAGGGGCTGCCTACTGGGCTGATGCTGTGACCCTGGAGTCTGCCTTTCCTGCCAGTCCCCCGGCCCGGAACATGTGGCTGCGGCTTGGCCCGCCCTCGCTGTCCCTGAGCCCCAAGCCCACAGTTGGCCGGAGCCTGTGCCTCACCCTGTGGTTCCTGAGCTTGGTGCTGAGGGCCAGTACCCAGGCCCCAGCACCCACAGTCAACACTCACTTTGGGAAGCTGAGGGGTGCCCGGGTACCCTTGCCCAGTGAGATCCTGGGGCCTGTGGACCAGTACCTTGGGGTGCCCTACGCAGCTCCCCCCATCGGCGAGAAACGTTTCCTGCCCCCTGAACCACCCCCATCCTGGTCCGGCATCCGGAACGCCACACACTTTCCCCCAGTGTGCCCCCAGAACATCCACACAGCTGTGCCCGAAGTCATGCTTCCCGTGTGGTTCACGGCCAACTTGGATATCGTCGCTACGTACATCCAGGAACCCAATGAGGACTGCCTCTACCTGAACGTCTATGTGCCCACCGAGGATGGTGAGTGTGGCCAGGCGCTGTGCCCTCCCTGCCTCCCACCCGACCCGCCGTGTTTGTGGCTGGCATGTGGTGGTGTGCCCTGCAGCATGCATCTGTCTGTCTGTGAAAATGCTTCTAACCATCACTCTGCTTGGCCTCCCCCTTCCTCCTCCGTTCTCTCCTCTCCCAGCATTGTCTGAGCTCCCTTGTGTGAGTGACACGGTTACCAGGAGGGGCCTGGCCAGGCCTGAGAGCTTTGACAGGTCTAGGGCCAGATGCTGGATGGGGGCTCCCTGGGGAGTATGGGTCACTGCTGGCAGCTCCCCGCGGGAGGATGCTGGCTCCACCGAGCGCCCCTGCTGCCATTCCACCTGCTCTGAGAGGTGGTAGGTGTGTGTGGCCGAGGGAGCTGGGTGTGCGCGGGGGGCAGGGGGCAAGCCTGGTGGACAGTGCTTAGGTGCCTCCTCTTTCACTAACTGATGCCTCCTCCCGCGGGGGTCACACTAAGGTAAGTGACAGAAACAAGGAGATGGTGGGACAGGCTCTCTGCCATGTGCCGCCTGCAGAGCAGCTCTTCGGGCCTGGCGGGTGGGGGGTGCATGCCCCTGGGCAGAGGCCTCCTGTTATTTTTTAGTTTTTTATTCATTTTACAGTAAAGCGGATTTCCAAGGAATGCGCCCGAAAGCCCAACAAGAAAATTTGTAGGAAAGGAGGTAGGTAGCGAGCCGGCGGGGAGGGAGAGAGAGAGAGAGGGAGGGCTGCCTGCCCACCTGCCCTTGCCCCTGAGGACCCAGCCTTCCTTCAAGTAGCCCAGGCCCAGGGGGCGGTCGGTGAGCAGGCACAAGCTCCACCTCGTCCGAGGGCCCTGGCTCTCCTCAGAGAGGCTCTGGTGGCCTAAGGCAGGTTCAGAGCAGAAGCAGCAAAACCCCGTTTCTTCCAATCTTCCTGGCCCCAAATTCCACCCAAAAGTGTGTGCCGAAGACAGAGCCAGCGCTTTCCTAAACCAGGACACCTCAGGAGAAACTCTAAACGGCTAAGATGGAGCCAGAAGCTCTGCCTTTTTCCTGGTAAAGGAGCCACCAGTTCGTCCTTCTGTGCTCTTCCCGGGTTAAAAGTTGAGATTCCGTTCTCCAGCCCTGGGGCTTAGACCAAAATGTACCCAGGTGTAGTGACCCTGCCACCCTGCCCACCGCCTCTAAGCCAGGGCATAGTGCCCGGGGCTGGCCTGGTGGCAGACCTTGGGAGGTCTCTGGAAACTGTGGACTCTAAAGGAGGCTCGAGATCCTGAATTTCAAAGTGACCCTCTTGCCAGGAGGAATTTGTCTCCCCCCACCTCCGCCACCTGTGTAATAATTCTTCCTGTTTCAATAATACCACCTTATGTTTTCTGCAAAGCACTTGCATATTTACCTCAGAAATCACCCCCTCCCCAACTTCTCTGGAAGGTTATAAAGCAGGAATTGATATCCCAATTTTACAGATGCGGAAACAGGCCAAGGGGAGTGACTTGCTGCTGCTCAAGGCCCTGTCGCTGGTCTGTGGCAGGGCCTGGACCAAAACCTGGGTCTCTTGACCCTCGGGGCAGTGTTCTTTCCACTGTAGCATGCGAGGCAACTCCCATCTGGTCATTCCCACCTCCCCTGCTCTGAAACAAATAGTGAAACGAGGATGGGGTGAAGCGAATTAGAAGTAGGAACAGGCTAAGGAACAGGTGCAAAATCACAGCCCGGTCCCCACAACCCTTTGGCAAGCTTGGAGTTTGTTTTCCTTTGAAATTATAGGGCAAAGTTCCCCCAGGTGGGGTCATCATGGACTGGATGTTCCCTACCGAGTAAGAGTCTCTAGGGTCAGAGCCCAGCAATGTACCTGATACACATCTGATGCACACTGAAGCTCTGAGGGAGGTTCGTTGCCCTGAGATAAGCATTCCACCACCTCCCACACCCAGCCCAGGGCTTCCACTCAGAAGGCAATCAGTAAACACATTTTTGCGAATGAAGCTACATGGTGATGCTGGCAGGTTCAGAGCAGAAGCAGCAAAACCCAGTTTCTTCCAATCTTCCTGGCCCCAAATTCCACACAAAAGTGAGTGCCGAAGACAGAGCCAGCGCTTTCCTAAACCAGGACACCTCAGGAGAAACGCTAATCGGCTAGGATGGAGCTAGAAGCTCTGCCTTTTTCCTGGTAAAGGAGCCACCAGTTCGTCCTTCTGTGCTCTTCCCGGGTTAAAAGTTGAGATTCCGTTCTCCAGCCCTGGGGCTTAGACCAAAATGTACCCAGGTGTAGTGACCCTGCCACCCTGCCCACCGCCTCTAAGCCAGGGCATAGTGCCCGGGGCTGGCCTGGTGGCAGACCTTGGGAGGTCTCTGGAAACTGTGGACTCTAAAGGAGGCTCGAGATCCTGAATTTCAAAGTGACCCTCTTGCCAGGAGGAATTTGTCTCCCCCCACCTCCGCCACCTGTGTAATAATTCTTCCTGTTTCAATAATACCACCTTATGTTTTCTGCAAAGCACTTGCATATTTACCTCAGAAATCACCCCCTCCCCAACTTCTCTGGAAGGTTATAAAGCAGGAATTGATATCCCAATTTTACAGATGCGGAAACAGGCCAAGGGGAGTGACTTGCTGCTGCTCAAGGCCCTGTCGCTGGTCTGTGGCAGGGCCTGGACCAAAACCTGGGTCTCTTGACCCTCGGGGCAGTGTTCTTTCCACTGTAGCATGCGAGGCAACTCCCATCTGGTCATTCCCACCTCCCCTGCTCTGAAACAAATAGTGAAACGAGGATGGGGTGAAGCGAATTAGAAGTAGGAACAGGCTAAGGAACAGGTGCAAAATCACAGCCCGGTCCCCACAACCCTTTGGCAAGCTTGGAGTTTGTTTTCCTTTGAAATTATAGGGCAAAGTTCCCCCAGGTGGGGTCATCATGGACTGGATGTTCCCTACCGAGTAAGAGTCTCTAGGGTCAGAGCCCAGCAATGTACCTGATACACATCTGATGCACACTGAAGCTCTGAGGGAGGTTCGTTGCCCTGGAGATAAGCATTCCACCACCTCCCCACACCCAGCCCAGGGCTTCCACTCAGAAGGCAATCAGTAAACACATTTTTGCGCGAATGAAGCTACATGGTGATGCTGGGTAAAGAGGCACCTCTTTATGGGTCTGGGAGCCACAAGACTGGGTCCCAGCTCAGCTACTCACTCGCAGTGAAGCCTTAGACAAGTCTTTTCCTTTGAGAACCTCCGTTTCTACATCTGAAGATGGTAGGGGTCTATTCCAGTCTGAACATTCCATTATCCTATGAGAGAATTCATGAAAAGTGTCTCTTAAACCTGCTCCTACTAGTTCCTTGCTCACTTGGGTGTGATGGTGGAGGAGGAAAGTGATGATATTAACCATTTCCTAGGAACAGTGAGCTCCCAGGTCACCAGGAAGAGCCTAGGGCAGTCCAGTCCAATTCTGAGAGTCTATAACTAGATGCTCCAGTCAAATTAAAATATTTACCAATTGTGATTTTTGTCTATGGGCAAGGTCATGTGCTAGGGGCTGGTGGGATGTGGAGGGATACAAGGCAGCGGAAAGATTTGGAAATAACTCAAGACCCTATCGCTACTCTGAAGAGGCTAGTTTTGAAATTCAACTGGTTTAGCGAAACCCCACAGGTCAAGTAGGGAAGTGGGTTCCAGGCAGCGTGGGAGAGGGCATCTAGTAATTTAGCTGCTGAAATCAGTTCCCCATCCAGGGCCTGTTGGCCATTTGGAACAGATTTAAAAAGCCTGCCTTGGGCTTCCCTGGTAGTCCAGTGGATAAGGACACTGCCTTGCAGTGCAAGGGGCTTCGGTTCGATCCCTGGCCTGGGAGGATCCCACGTGCCGCGGAGCGGCTGGACCGATGTGTCCAATTACGGAGCCCGAGCTCTGGAGCATGTACGCCCAGAGCCGGTGCTCTGTGATAACAGAGGCCACCGCGATGGGAGGTCCACACGGGCCAAAGAACAAAGATGGATGAAAACAGATAAATGAAAGACCAATAGAAGTGGCCTGACCCCCACACACACAAAAAATAATAATGAAAGACCAATAGAAATAGAAGTGGCCCGACCCCCACACACACAAAAAATAATAATGAAAGACCAATAGAAGTGGTCAAAAAAAAAAAAAAAGCCTGCCTCTTGGGGGAGACCTGTCCCCAGAGAATGGTTAGGGTGGTAGTGGTCGAGCTGGCCTGGGGGACAGGCATGGCAGCAAGGAGTTGCTCAGTGAGTGCTACACAGAGGGACCAAAGCATCTGTACAGAGGAGGCTGAGACAGTGCAGCAAGCCAGAGACATTCCCAGAGGCGGCGGGGGAGCTGGCAAAAGGGACACATCTTCTAAGTTGAGGTCCAGTGTAAATGAAGGACTTACTGGCGAAGGTGTGCCCTGTCTCCCACCTCCACCTCCGTCAAGTTGGAGGGAATTAATGTTTAAGGATGAGTGATTCCTTGCTCTTCAGTGGATGGGGGTAGGGCTTTCTGCTGCGTGGGTGATGTTGCCCCAGGCCCCACAGGGTTTCTGAAGGCAGTGCTGTCGTCAGGTGTTAAGACAGTAGGCGCCACTGGAAGTTCAGAAAGCCAGAGGCAGTTTCTGCCCCTCAGGCTGGGCTCTGCCCTACTTGAAAAGTTATTTTATAATTTGAGGGCGGCTCCTGTTTCGATTAATAGCTGTAAGAGAACCCAGACCATCTGAGAAAGCAAGCTATTTGCTGCCTCTGGGCTAAGAGTATCTGATATCTTAGACAAGAGGATAAGCCCTGGGGTACCTCTGTTTCCACACACTGATCAGCACCCGGGCTGTGGGTCCTCTTTCTCAAAGCCATTTTCAAGGTGAACTTCTCTGTCTCCTTAGAATGGGCAGGAGAGTTGGTGCCAGCTCACGGGGGTCCTACACGTCTCTTCTCTCTCCTCTAGTCTCTTCTTTTCTCTTCTCTCCCTTCCCACTCCCCCATGCTCCAGCTCTTTCCTGACTTATTTTTTCCCTTCCCTTTCCCCATCCCAGAAAGGTGGCATGGGAGGTCCACACGGGCCAAAGAACAAAGATGGATGAAAACAGATAAATGAAAGACCAATAGAAGTGGCCTGACCCCCACACACACAAAAAATAATAATGAAAGACCAATAGAAATAGAAGTGGCCCGACCCCCACACACACAAAAAATAATAATGAAAGACCAATAGAAGTGGTCAAAAAAAAAAAAAAAGCCTGCCTCTTGGGGGAGACCTGTCCCCAGAGAATGGTGGGGGTGGTAGTGGTCGAGCTGGCCTGGGGGACAGGCATGGCAGCAAGGAGTTGCTCAGTGAGTGCTACACAGAGGGACCAAAGCATCTGTACAGAGGAGGCTGAGACAGTGCAGCAAGCCAGAGACATTCCCAGAGGCGGCGGGGGAGCTGGCAAAAGGGACACATCTTCTAAGTTGAGGTCCAGTGTAAATGAAGGACTTACTGGCGAAGGTGTGCCCTGTCTCCCACCTCCACCTCCGTCAAGTTGGAGGGAATTAATGTTTAAGGATGAGTGATTCCTTGCTCTTCAGTGGATGGGGGTAGGGCTTTCTGCTGCGTGGGTGATGTTGCCCCAGGCCCCACAGGGTTTCTGAAGGCAGTGCTGTCGTCAGGTGTTAAGACAGTAGGCGCCACTGGAAGTTCAGAAAGCCAGAGGCAGTTTCTGCCCCTCAGGCTGGGCTCTGCCCTACTTGAAAAGTTATTTTATAATTTGAGGGCGGCTCCTGTTTCGATTAATAGCTGTAAGAGAACCCAGACCATCTGAGAAAGCAAGCTATTTGCTGCCTCTGGGCTAAGAGTATCTGATATCTTAGACAAGAGGATAAGCCCTGGGGTACCTCTGTTTCCACACACTGATCAGCACCCGGGCTGTGGGTCCTCTTTCTCAAAGCCATTTTCAAGGTGAACTTCTCTGTCTCCTTAGAATGGGCAGGAGAGTTGGTGCCAGCTCACGGGGGTCCTACACGTCTCTTCTCTCTCCTCTAGTCTCTTCTTTTCTCTTCTCTCCCTTCCCACTCCCCCATGCTCCAGCTCTTTCCTGACTTATTTTTTCCCTTCCCTTTCCCCATCCCAGAAAGGTGGCATGGTGCAGTGGAAAGAATCAAGCAGACCTGGGTTTGGATCTCACCTCTAGCAGTACCTAGCTGTGCGATCTTAAGCAAGTCACTCTGCCTCTCTGAACCTCAGTTTCCCCATCAGTGAAACAGGAATAAATATAGTCCCTCCTTCACTGGGTGTAAGGATCAAACAATATGGCAGAAGTAGAGTGTCTGGAACATGGTAACCATACGGTACATGGTAGGAGCTGCTGCCATTATTCCTATCTCTATTTCTCTCTCCCTCTCCCTCTCTCTCGCTCTCTCTCATGTCCCTTCCTCCCTTTTCCCATCTTTCTCTCCCTCCCTCCCTCTCTGGATTTCTTTTGATCTTGGAGCAATGCCTGCTGCTCTCAGGCCTGGTTCCTGTGGGCAGGAACCCCATTTGCCATTACCCAGAGCAGGCCCCAGCGAGGAAGAGCAGAGGGAAAGCTTCATCTCCCATTTTCTCCTGTGGGAAGCAGGGTCAGCTGAGGCCCAGCTTGAGCCTTCCCACTGGGCCCAAATAGCTCAGGGCTTGGTCCCTGGCTCTGCCCTGACAGTTCATGTCTGTAGCTACACGTGTGGCGATACCGCCTCTCACCCTTGGCGCCTGTCCCCTGTGCTCCGGCTCAGCCAGCCTATGTACACATGGGCAGCCCCTTGCACCCAGGAGAAGGCTTTCTTCTGAGTGGGTCTCTGGCTCCATGCCCTGGCCCACCTGCTACTGTCTCCTTCCTAACTGGGAAGGTAGTTGGCTGAGAGGGGCAGCTGGGGACAGGGAGATGCAGGGAGGCCAGCACGGCAGGGGCCTGCAACACCATCATCCTGATGAAGGTCTGGGCCTCAGCCCACCCATTCCCTCAGTTCTTGCCATCCCTCCTGCCTGTCCTGGGCCTAGGCCCAGAGCTGGCTTGCTGGGCCACACTGCAGTCATGCTGTTTTTGAATTCTCTCTCTGTTTTGTTCTCTGTTCTGTGCTGTTGTGTCTCCCCGTGTCTGGTCCCCAGGATCCGGCGCTAAGAAACAGGGCGAGGACTTAGCGGATAATGACGGGGATGAAGATGAAGGTATTTGGGGGCTGCAGGGCGCGGCGGCTGGTGCATGGCACAGAGCCCCTCCCCCTCTCAATGGGGAGAAGCCCCGTCTGTCTGTCTGTCCGTCCGTTGGTGTGTTTCTGTTCCTGTATAAGGTCGTTGGGCTGTTCATCCATCTTTGGCCTGGTCGGCCACTGGGAGTTCCAGGGTGATGGACACGGCTGGCGGGAGCAGGGGCCCACGAGCAGCGCCATGGGGTCCCTCACTGCCCGGAGACAGCTTCCTCCCCCATCTTCTGTGGTTCCTGGGCACCTGCCCCGACTGAGCAGCAGGGACAGTGGAGAGAAAGCAGGACTAAGTGGGGCGGGGCCAGGAGAGGCACAGAGCAAATGCAACAGCGAGGAGCCCCTCTCCTGGGAGAGGGGCCCAGCGGGATACTACTGAGGAGTGAGGCAGTGACAGCCGCAGGGATTGGGGAAGAGCGCCACCTAGAACCTCCTCGACCTTCGCCCAGAAAGAGAGAGACGGCCTCGGGCCCAGGGGCCATATTAAGTTCAGGACAGGATCACGAGGCAGTGGATGGTATGAGATCTGTGGGTGACGGTTGAACCAGTCTTCCTTCCTCCTCAGGAGAACAGGTTGTGTTTGCGGCAGCAGAGAGCATTCATTCCCTTCTGCCTCCATGCCCGGCCCCGCCCCTGGGGCCACACAGCTCAAGGGGGCCCACTGGTGGCTGGTAGGGCTTTACTGGTACAGCGGGGTGTGGCCCAGCTCCCAGGTGGGGAGAAGGGCTGCAGGCGGAGGTGATCAGCCCCGTCGCCATGCTGCTTTAAAGTCCCTTTTTGAGTGGCCTCTGCAGAGGCTCCATCTTCATCTCTAACCTGACTGAGGGCAGGCTCTCTCATTCTTAGCTCTGCCCCCACCTCTTCCCCACCCTCAGTGTTTGCAATTAAGTCTGCCTGATGTCCTGGGGAGAACGGGGTAAAGGAGCACATGGTTGAGAAACCATGTGAGTAAGGTCCCCCCCACTCCATCTCTGCCATTCGCTCCCCTGTCCCCACATTCTCCCTTGTTCTCTTCCTGTGCCACCCCTTATCCCCAGCCCTCTTGTCTCTGTCTGCACTGGGGGGCCAGCTGCTGCCAATGGCCGTATTTCCATGTAACTGGTCTAGTCTTGGGGATTTCAGGGCTCCCCAGCCCCTGTTCTCTAAAGCTTTGTCAGGTCCCAGGACTCCTGGGTGCTCAGGGCAGGGACTCACTGATCCAGCTCAGGGATCAGCCCTTTCTCTTCCTCCTGCCTTCTGTCCTCCAGGGCCCAGCCACAGTCTCCATGGAACTTGGTGTATCAGGCACACCGGGCCGCCTACAGCTGGGAATCACTTAAAACCAATCGTTAAAAACATCACCCAAACCTGTCTCTGGCCAATGTTCAAGTCCAGCCCCCTGAGTCCTGCCCTCAGAGACGATGAGGGTGTCCTGGCACCTGGCATAGCTTTGCTGCCCACACCCCCCCAGGGCTGGTGGGGGTGGGGGAGGAAGGGCAGCCTACCCAGCCTGTGTCTCACCCCTTCTCCTTGCAGACATCCGGGACAGTGGCGCTAAGCCAGTCATGGTCTACATCCATGGAGGATCTTACATGGAAGGGACAGGCAACATGATTGACGGCAGCGTCCTGGCCAGTTATGGCAACGTCATCGTCATCACCCTCAACTATCGGGTTGGAGTGCTAGGTATGGTTTGCTGTTGGATGCCTGGAAGGAAGTGTGGGCTCTCCAGGAGGGAGGAGTTGAGAACAAGCTCCTGGATTTTCTAGCTGGTGCTAATGACAGTGGTCGAAAGGTTGTCATCCCATAGCCCCTACCCAACTGCTTGGGTCCCTAGGCCTCTTCCTGGAATGTAAAGAAATTCATTTCAAATGTCACACCTTTGCTTAGGTCTCAAGCCAGGTCTCTGTTTCCAGACTTTTGTGTGGCTGAATTTTGTAAGGTCAGTTCATTTTCTGTCCTTATCGCACCCACCCACCCACACAGCCCTAAACACCCTACACATGCAGAGATATTCCTTTTAGCCAATCACACATGGACAAACCCATATACTTTCACATGTCCACAGTGCCGCATCCACCCCAGGCATCCAACTATTTCTCAGCCTGTGCCATTATCCCCAGCCCTCTTGTCTCTGTCTGCACTGGGGGGCCAGCTGCTGCCAATGGCCGTATTTCCATGTAACTGGTCTAGTCTTGGGGATTTCAGGGCTCCCCAGCCCTGTTCTCTAAAGCTTTGTCAGGTCCCAGGACTCCTGGGTGCTCAGGGCAGGGACTCACTGATCCAGCTCAGGGATCAGCCCTTTCTCTTCCTCCTGCCTTCTGTCCTCCAGGGCCCAGCCACAGTCTCCATGGAACTTGGTGTATCAGGCACACCGGGCCGCCTACAGCTGGGAATCACTTAAAACCAATCGTTAAAAACATCACCCAAACCTGTCTCTGGCCAATGTTCAAGTCCAGCCCCCTGAGTCCTGCCCTCAGAGACGATGAGGGTGTCCTGGCACCTGGCATAGCTTTGCTGCCCACACCCCCCCAGGGCTGGTGGGGGTGGGGGAGGAAGGGCAGCCTACCCAGCCTGTGTCTCACCCCTTCTCCTTGCAGACATCCGGGACAGTGGCGCTAAGCCAGTCATGGTCTACATCCATGGAGGATCTTACATGGAAGGGACAGGCAACATGATTGACGGCAGCGTCCTGGCCAGTTATGGCAACGTCATCGTCATCACCCTCAACTATCGGGTTGGAGTGCTAGGTATGGTTTGCTGTTGGATGCCTGGAAGGAAGTGTGGGCTCTCCAGGAGGGAGGAGTTGAGAACAAGCTCCTGGATTTTCTAGCTGGTGCTAATGACAGTGGTCGAAAGGTTGTCATCCCATAGCCCCTACCCAACTGCTTGGGTCCCTAGGCCTCTTCCTGGAATGTAAAGAAATTCATTTCAAATGTCACACCTTTGCTTAGGTCTCAAGCCAGGTCTCTGTTTCCAGACTTTTGTGTGGCTGAATTTTGTAAGGTCAGTTCATTTTCTGTCCTTATCGCACCCACCCACCCACACAGCCCTAAACACCCTACACATGCAGAGATATTCCTTTTAGCCAATCACACATGGACAAACCCATATACTTTCACATGTCCACAGTGCCCGCATCCACCCCCAGGCATCCAACTATTTCTCAGCCTCCACAAGCACACACACACACACATCCCTACACATACAGACCCCTCATCTACAGACCCCCTCACATATATGCACAGTCCTCCACCACTCCATACACACTCCACACATAGAGTCTCCCCAGTGAGCACATCCAGATACCCATGTACCTCTCTACAGTCCATGGCCATACCCCACATCTGCACAGATATCTCTTACCTTCCATGCATACACACACACGTTCCCTCCACATCTATGCCCATATATACCACACAGGCCCACCCTCATGGTTCCCTCTACCCCCATAATGCCCTCTACACAAAGACCCACACTCTGCACACCCACACCCCACACATATACACCTTAATAAATGTACACAAATATTCCTTCTACACACACAGACAGATCCTTGTCCCCCTGCACACTCTACTTCCGCATCTGCTCTCCTCCACACACAGACACACACACATGTATGTCCCTCACTGCCCCTACATAAGCACCAACCAACGTTCCCCTCCCTACCCATATAGGAGCCACACCTGCAGGTCCACACCTCCCCACCTGACAATACACAAATCCTGTGCACATCCCTCATATCCCTGCTTCCATGTGTACATAGGCATTCCATGCTCTCCATGGAATCTACATTGTCCCTTATAGGTCCCCCCTTTTACATCTTCCCTTATGCCCACACCCACGGACCCCCATGCACCTTCCCCCCAACACACATATTCTTCCTACACACATCTTGCATATATATGTCTAATACATACATGTGTACATATTCCTAGCTGGTGCTAATGACAGTGGTCGAAAGGTTGTCATCCCATAGCCCCTACCCAACTGCTTGGGTCCCTAGGCCTCTTCCTGGAATGTAAAGAAATTCATTTCAAATGTCACACCTTTGCTTAGGTCTCAAGCCAGGTCTCTGTTTCCAGACTTTTGTGTGGCTGAATTTTGTAAGGTCAGTTCATTTTCTGTCCTTATCGCACCCACCCACCCACACAGCCCTAAACACCCTACACATGCAGAGATATTCCTTTTAGCCAATCACACATGGACAAACCCATATACTTTCACATGTCCACAGTGCCCGCATCCACCCCCAGGCATCCAACTATTTCTCAGCCTCCACAAGCACACACACACACACATCCCTACACATACAGACCCCTCATCTACAGACCCCCTCACATATATGCACAGTCCTCCACCACTCCATACACACTCCACACATAGAGTCTCCCCAGTGAGCACATCCAGATACCCATGTACCTCTCTACAGTCCATGGCCATACCCCACATCTGCACAGATATCTCTTACCTTCCATGCATACACACACACGTTCCCTCCACATCTATGCCCATATATACCACACAGGCCCACCCTCATGGTTCCCTCTACCCCCATAATGCCCTCTACACAAAGACCCACACTCTGCACACCCACACCCCACACATATACACCTTAATAAATGTACACAAATATTCCTTCTACACACACAGACAGATCCTTGTCCCCCTGCACACTCTACTTCCGCATCTGCTCTCCTCCACACACAGACACACACACATGTATGTCCCTCACTGCCCCTACATAAGCACCAACCAACGTTCCCCTCCCTACCCATATAGGAGCCACACCTGCAGGTCCACACCTCCCCACCTGACAATACACAAATCCTGTGCACATCCCTCATATCCCTGCTTCCATGTGTACATAGGCATTCCATGCTCTCCATGGAATCTACATTGTCCCTTATAGGTCCCCCCTTTTACATCTTCCCTTATGCCCACACCCACGGACCCCCATGCACCTTCCCCCCAACACACATATTCTTCCTACACACATCTTGCATATATATGTCTAATACATACATGTGTACATATTCCTACCCCACAAATACACATGGCTCCATAGACCCATACCTGGTCGTCCATATCCACACATGCACGCACATTCATGCACACCCTGCACTTACATATCTCATATCCACACACTACATACTTCTACTCTCTCCAGTCATATATCTCCATAAACTCCTATCTGTGACACCATTGTGCTCCCAGACATACACACGTCTCAACTACTCCTCACCCACAGCCTTATCCCCTTCCCACACGTACTGTTTCACCCACATACTTAATTTCGTGATTCAGGCTACCCCTCTGCCTTGTCTCTGCCTTGATAACTGTTAATACCTAACTGTGGCCAAGGACTTGAGGTAAACGAGTGCCTCAGAGAGACCTGGGTGAGCATCCAAAAGGGCCTTTGAGGGAGCATGCACCCCCGTATCTCTAGAGTGGCCCAAAGAAGCCCACTTTCTGCCTGGAGGGCTGGTGGCCTCAGAGTCCCAGTGGGGGTCTGGGCTCTTTGCCAGGTCTACAGGCCTGGCTGCTGAACCAGCACATAGGCATGGCTCACTCAGGGCTGGTTGCCTGATGGGACCTTATTTTCATTTGCTTTTGAATATGTGGCTTTGTCAGTTCAAATCGCGGAGACCCCAGAGCTGCATTTCACTCCTGGGTTCAGATTCCATACACAGAAAGGCAATCTCCTCTCGACTTCCCCTGGATATTATATGGGATAGCAAGACACCTTTGGGGGCTTCAGACTAGAGAAATGATATTCCCTGAAAAAAGTGGAGCCTATGTTCCCTTCAGCAGATCCAGATACTGGGTATGATGGATGTGGGGCATCTCCCTGGCCTCTTTTCAGTCTAATGGGCTTTGGGTTTCATAGTTCTGCCACGGCTTCTGTGGCTCTTTGAGCTGCCCCAGACATCATGACAAGACTCTCGTAAGCTGTTCTGTCCCATTGAGAAAGGGGATTTGAGTCTCTGACAGTAGAAATAGTCAGACTTAGTAGTAAGGAATCTGCCTGCCAGTGCAATCCCTGGGTCAGGAAGATCCCCTGAAGAAGGACATGGCAACCCACGCCAGTACTCTTGCCTGGAGAATTCCATGGACACAGGAACCTGGCGGGCTACAGTCCATGGGGGTTGCAAAGAGTCGGATACGACTGAGTGACTATCACTTTCACTTCACTTCAATGAATTACAAATATAATCGCACATAGATACTCAGGCACACGCGCATGGTTGTTGAAAGCCAGAAGTAATTTTGTTAATTTATTTCCTAAATGAGAGTAATAGAAAATGTTCAACTCAGCTGCTTTTGAAAATTATCAACACAAAGCTCCATTCTCTAAGAACCACTGGAAAGCACAGAGAATACTGAGAAAAATGCTTCAGTTCCAAATTATCTGAAATAAAGGCAAAGAGAGAGTGGAGGATTGGGAAAATGAGGGGAAAAAGTAAAGAGGGAAAGGAAAGGACCTTAAAGGAAAAAGAGGATAAGAGTGACAGAGAAAGGAGGCAGAGGAGAGACTCAGGATTTGAAGTGTCAGTTGGGAGCTATGGGCTAAAGCAAAGCTGTTGCTGGCGGGCGCTGGATATCTTGGTTTGCTGATTACTTAACAACCCTTCAATTACTCTAATCCTTAAGCTTATATATCAGAAGTTTTTAAAATTTGGGGGAGTCTTGGACCCCTTTGAAAATTCTGATAAAAACGATGGACTTTTCCCCCAGAAAATGCATGCATTAATACACACACACACGCGCACACACACACATACACATAAACTTACAGAAATTATTTCATGGATCCCACCAAAACTTATCTACAAAATTCAGGTTAAGACCCCACCCCCACCCTCACCTTATAACCTCCTCTCGTTTGCATAACCAGAACAGCACATCTAGGAGTGAGATTTTTATTCTTTGGACTTAAATAGTTAATGATCAAAATAATATTATGCACACCTCAGAAGGAGCCGTAAAGTGAGATTGTGCCAGAAGTTTCCCACCACTTCATGTGTGCCCTTCAGTGCATGCTCTGGAACACAAACGTAATCAATAAGTCACTGATTGGATTGTTGTTACATACAGGTTGTTTTTGCCTCTTGGCACCAGGTATAGAAATGGGTTTGTCCCTGAGTCTTGGGGATTTTTCTGTATAGCCGAGGCTTTGTTGTTTTGTTTCCAAAACCATATGGCCAGTTTTGGGTCTTCAGTTATATACATTCATTCACTCTCCTTCCCATCAGCTTCTCTGAGCCCTGAGCCCAAACAGATGGCTCCCTCCAAGGTGCTTCCTGAGACATCTTGAGTGATTCATGTATTTCAGAGAATGTCACAGGCTAGTCCATGAATCCCGTTCAAGGCAGAGGGGTACCTCTAATCTGAAAAGCCCCCACTGGGCTTGAGACCAACAAAAGAAAGGGACCCCAGCAAGATACAGGATGTGGATATCCCTAGGGCTGCGGAAGTACGGGCTTTCTCAGTTTTCTTCTGGGTTTTGGAATTTAATCCTACATCCTTGTTCAGGTACTCTTCAGGCAAACTGAAGACCTGGTAAATGTCAAGCCTTGGGTGGCACACATATCTCATTTTGATACAGTGTACCAGATTCCCCCATCTTCTGTTGACAAGCTGCTTACCATGTACTGCAGTATAAACTCGGGCCCAGGGAGACTGGCTCAGATTTGCTCTAACAGTTTATGGAGTTGGATATTTCAGCCCACATTCTAATGTGGTTTCTGTATATGACTGAGTTACTGGGGAACTAGCAATGAACGACTGTTCTCCCAAATTGCCAGGATAAGAGGCGCTGAAGCTTGTGGATGACGTCATGCTGACCATCCTACTACAAGCTTGAAGTGCTTTATCCAACAGGCTGAGGCAGCTGATATAGCAAGCGTCACTGACACAAGCTGTGATGCCTCCTATCCTGAGGTTCACAGGACCTGAGGGAGCAGAGAGTGATGGTCAGATCCTCCACTCAGCCCTTTCAGGCCTTTGTTCCTAACCCGGGCAACTGGTACATCTTGGAGAAATCTACTTTACTACATCCAAAGCCAGGCTCTCCCTGCTGATTAGAACAGACGTATTTGACACATTTCACTGAATGATGCCTTGGCAAAGACTGAAGCCAAGTCTGCTGTTGCGTAAGAGAAAAGGAAGAGAGAAAGGGAGAAGGAGAGAGGAGGGAGGGAGGACAGGCAGGATAAGAGAAACACAGGGATTTTTGCTGGAGGGTCTCAAGGCTTGGACAGCCGGATTGGATCTTGGTCAGCATACTTTTCAAGACTTACAGGAGCAACTTGAGCTTGTGAATGGGCCAGGCAAGGAGAAGCTGGTTCCCTTGTCTAGAGGCACAAGAGCTCCTCCGTTCATCCTCATTCAGGCTTTCTTGAATTCCTTCTCGTTTCTTCATCGGGAACCTGGGGCTAAAGAGGGCTTGTGACTAAGTCCTGAGAGGAATAACTATGCACTTTTCATACTTAATTGCACCAAGGGTAAATTAATAACACACTTGAAGAGACTGAAATGAGCTCTTTCACAGGAGCTGGAAACAGAAGGACTCAAGAAAGACAGTGATGAGGTCTTGTGCCCGCTTGAGTCTGTTTGAATTCAGCTTCTGCCAGTGGGGTACAGGCCTGTCAGAGAACTCTCTGTGAGCTGAGGAAGCCTCCTTAAACATGGCCTCTCACAAAGTTGATCCCAGGGGCTGTGAATGAGCTTGTAACTGGAGTCAGAAAATCCGACCCAGGTATAGGTTTCTAATGTGTAAGAGCACCACAGCAACCCACCTGGAAAGAACCTTTCCAAAAGCCTAGGGCAGGAGAAGGTAGAGCCCCAAGAAGCCTAAAGATCAGGGAAGAGAAATGAAATGCAGCAGCAAGATCAGACTAAAATGGAAGCAGGTTGGGTGGGGGGAATATAGGACATCTCTGTGGGATAGCCAGCAGGTGGGCGGGAAGGTAGTCGCCATGGCAACAAGTCTCCACAGCAGCAAATCCCAGCAGGTGGGTGGGAAGGTAGTCTCCATGGTGACATATCTCCTCAGCAGCAAATCCCAGTGGGTGGGTGGGAAGACCTGTTTCTGTGGTAACGCGCAGCACTGACTTCCCCATGTCTCCACCAGACGAACACGATGGTCTAACCCAGTGGTTTGCCAACTTTAGCAGGCATCAGAATTACCTGGAGAGCTTGTTAAACACACAGATTGCTGGGCTCCACCCCCAGAGTTTGTGATTCATTAGATCTTGGAGGCTGGGGAAATGAGGACCTGCACTGAGAATGAGGAGACGGGGTCATCTGAGGCCCAGGAAGGAAGAGGAAATGGACATACTTGGACACGTGGGGCCAGGGGGCTTAGGGATTATAGCCTCTTGGGATCTTCACTTCCTTCAGAGAGAGAGAGAGGGAAGGGGAAAGAGAAGTAGCTATGGATGTATAATGTGCTGAGCATGTCTAAGATGCCTATGCTCATTTTCTCCTTGTTACAACCCTTTGAATATTTTACCCCCATTTTACAGAAGCGGAAACTAGAGCCCAGGGATTTCAATAGGTTGCCAGTAGGCCACTGGATTTGCTCTGCCATGGCCCACGCTCTGTCTGTGGAGTGTGCTTTCTCTGAATCTGAATAAATCCATTTCTTACCAAAAAAAAAAAATAGGTTGCCAGTAAGTGGTAGAACCAGGGTCCCTGCTTTTTTCAGTCTATGTTGATAGGTGCTAGAGTTATGTACTGGCTGGTATATTAAGGCAGAGGATACTGGGTCCTAGTCATTTACAGCTCCTGCAGTTTATGTCCCCCAAATAGAGGCATCCCTTCTGAACAGTCTGGAGACCTCACCTTCCACACTGGGGAATGGGTGGTGGGTAGGGAGCCGAGCCTTCCGAGGGTGATGGCACTGGACCTTGCAGTAAAGAGCAATAGTTAATGCTAGCCGGGTGGAAAGAGCACCACCACCTGCTCATCCTCCGTCCTCATGCCCCCAACTGTCATGGTCATCCACATCCTCCATCCCTCCACTTTCACTGTCCTCGTGCCCTTTGTTGAATCCAGGGTTCCTGAGCACTGGCGATCAGGCTGCCAAGGGCAACTATGGGCTGCTTGACCAAATCCAGGCCCTCCGCTGGGTGAGCGAAAATATTGCCTTCTTCGGGGGTGATCCCCGCCGTATCACCGTCTTTGGCTCGGGCATCGGCGCATCCTGTGTCAGCCTCCTCACGCTGTCCCATCACTCTGAGGGTGAGTAGCTCTTGGAACCAAACCAGAATTAGCCACGTGCCGGCTGCCAACCCTGATCCTCCAGGCTCTGGAGTGCCCAGCTCCATGTCCCACGAGCCCCCAGGGGAATCAGCAGCCCTCACATGCCAGCTCAGTGTCCCTTGGGAGGACAAGTGGAAGGGAAATGTTTCTCTAAGGGAAGATGTAATTCTCCCGGTGTGAGAGAGGGAAGGAATGAATCCCATTTGCATCTTGAGAAAGGAAGGTTCCCCTTCTGATGTGGGAGTCTTATTGAGGAGCGTGGGAGTAGGATGTCTCTCTCTCTCTCTCTCTGAAGGGACAATGGCTCTTTTGGGGCAGAGGAAATCTTTCTGTGTGGGAAGGACACGTGACTTCGGGTACAGCTCTAGAGTGGAAATTAGTTTTTAGGTGTAAGAAACACTCATTTTCGGCCTTCATCTCTGAGCAGCAAGTCTGTGCAAGACAGGAACTGCCCATAACGGTGCGGGGTGTGTGTGTGTGTGTGTGTGATGGGACCAAAGCCAGGATTAAAAACCTGTGGGTGGGCTTTGTTTGTGGGATGTTCAGTTCCTATCAGACTCCAGAATAAACCTATCCCATCCCCAGGCTGTACGACCCCAGCTAAGGGAGACTTTAATTTTTACCCTGAAGGGAAGGTTCTCTCTCTCCTTTCCATGGGTCCCCCTGCCAGTGACCCTTCCAAGAGGGCTGAATAGGCCTTTTTTTTTCCGCTATTTTCTTTTTTTGGCCACTTCTATTGAACTTTCATCTATTTATCTTTGTTCTTTGGCCTGTGTGGGCCTCCCCTCGCAGTGGCCTTTCTCGTTGCAGAGCACCGGCTCTGGGTGCATGCGCCCCAGAGCTCCGGCTCGGTAGTTGGACACATCGGTCCAGCTGCTCCGCGGCACGCGGGATCTTCCCAGACCAGGGATCAAACCGGCGCCCCTTGCACTACAAGGCGGTGTCCTTAAGGGAAGCTTCTGAATAGGCCTTTTTTTTTTTTTGCTCAGCTGTAGGTGTTCTCTTCACCTGTGAACCATGCGTGCGTGCTAAGTTGCTTCAGTCATGTCTGACTCTTTGTGACCTACAAGACTCCTCAGTACATGAGATTCTTCCCGACCCAGGGATTGAACTTGTGTCTCTTACGTCTCGTGCATTGGCAGGCAGGTTCTTTACCACTAGCACCACCTGGACTACCACTGAAATCCACCTTTTGAGTTAGTGATATTTTCACAGGAAGACTTGCAGTCTCTCTTTGAAGAAGAGCTGTCTCTCTGAGGGAGAAAAAAAATCACCTTTTCTGATCTAGAAATTCTACCTCTGTCCATGATGGAAGACTAAGGTGGGATGTAGGCAACGTTGGATGTACAGCCCTCCTTAGAATTCCTTTTATCCACCAAGAAGGGTGAAGTGACTAGCAGTGAGGGTGCCTCTGTCTGGAAAGAGGAACAGTGCCTCCTCTGACCAGGGACTATTTCCCTGGGAGGAGAAGGCCTTTCTTGGTGTGGTGCTATTCTCTCTCATAGAGGGCCTGTGTCCCTGGAGACCTGGCTGGTTTAAAGATTTATTCTCTCTGTCTTTCTGTAATTGATTAATGGAGAATCATCTTTCAAAAAGTGAGGCTCTCCTAAGTCGTCATCTGTAGTTCTCTTCCTCTCTTTTTCACCCATGCAGATTCCCTTAAACTCCCTCTCTCTTTCTCTTTTTTTTTCTTTTTTGTGCCCCTGCCATCTGGCATGCAGGATCTTAGTTCCCCACGCAAGGCTCAAATTCATGGCCCCTGCATAGGGAGGACAGAGGCTTAACCACTGGGCCACCAGAGAAGTCCCATAAATGCCCTTTCTCTTAGAGGAATAAAAGTGTGCACCTGAAGGCTGGATTCTCCCTTACTTCAGAATGTTGGGGTCAGAGAAAGAATGATACCGTTTTTTTCCTAGTTGGGAAGAATCATCTATGTTTTGAGTTTGGGCGATTGGCTTCCTCTCAGCAAGGGGAAAATCTGGGCCTGAGGCATCAGTAGTTTCAGGAAAAGGAAAATCTCTGTGGAGGTTATAACTTGGGAGGGCACGTACCCTGGAGACCTTCAGACTACAGGGCCTTTGCCCTCAGGAATCCTTCCTCAAACTCCCAGAATGTGAAGCTCTCTCCTGCCTGCATTTCTCATCTCTCATGAAAAAGACCTCTTTGTGGTGGAAGCGCCAGCTCCCTGGTGGTGTGCTGGCACAGAGCTGGGCCCAGCTGGGCAGGAAGCAAGAGGGGAAGACAAGGAGAGATAAAGAGAGGGTGCATAAGGAAGCTGATGTATGGGACCCAAGGGGTTAATTCTTCCCAGCATTTCCTTAACCCTCAAGTTACCAACCATCACCCTAGAACGAGGAGATAAGAAGCAGGCAGGGGACCAGTCAGCAATCCCTCCTCTGGTCATAACCCATCATTCCAGCAAAAGGGTTATTCCTCCTTCTCAGCCCATTCAATCCAGATGGCAGTCTCAGTAACAAAGGAACGAGGAGGTGTTTGATCTGTCCCTCTGTCTGGAAAGAGGAACAGTGCCTCCTCTGACCAGGGACTATTTCCCTGGGAGGAGAAGGCCTTTCTTGGTGTGGTGCTATTCTCTCTCATAGAGGGCCTGTGTCCCTGGAGACCTGGCTGGTTTAAAGATTTATTCTCTCTGTCTTTCTGTAATTGATTAATGGAGAATCATCTTTCAAAAAGTGAGGCTCTCCTAAGTCGTCATCTGTAGTTCTCTTCCTCTCTTTTTCACCCATGCAGATTCCCTTAAACTCCCTCTCTCTTTCTCTTTTTTTTTCTTTTTTGTGCCCCTGCCATCTGGCATGCAGGATCTTAGTTCCCCACGCAAGGCTCAAATTCATGGCCCCTGCATAGGGAGGACAGAGGCTTAACCACTGGGCCACCAGAGAAGTCCCATAAATGCCCTTTCTCTTAGAGGAATAAAAGTGTGCACCTGAAGGCTGGATTCTCCCTTACTTCAGAATGTTGGGGTCAGAGAAAGAATGATACCGTTTTTTTCCTAGTTGGGAAGAATCATCTATGTTTTGAGTTTGGGCGATTGGCTTCCTCTCAGCAAGGGGAAAATCTGGGCCTGAGGCATCAGTAGTTTCAGGAAAAGGAAAATCTCTGTGGAGGTTATAACTTGGGAGGGCACGTACCCTGGAGACCTTCAGACTACAGGGCCTTTGCCCTCAGGAATCCTTCCTCAAACTCCCAGAATGTGAAGCTCTCTCCTGCCTGCATTTCTCATCTCTCATGAAAAAGACCTCTTTGTGGTGGGCGCCAGCTCCTGGTGGTGTGCTGGCACAGAGCTGGGCCCAGCTGGGCAGGAAGCAAGAGGGGAAGACAAGGAGAGATAAAGAGAGGGTGCATAAGGAAGCTGATGTATGGGACCCAAGGGGTTAATTCTTCCCAGCATTTCCTTAACCCTCAAGTTACCAACCATCACCCTAGAACGAGGAGATAAGAAGCAGGCAGGGGACCAGTCAGCAATCCCTCCTCTGGTCATAACCCATCATTCCAGCAAAAGGGTTATTCCTCCTTCTCAGCCCATTCAATCCAGATGGCAGTCTCAGTAACAAAGGAACGAGGAGGTGTTTGATCTGTCCCTCAGGGACAAGGCCTAGGCCATGAGTAACACAGTGATCCACTAGGTGCTGTCTGTTTTCCATAGGGCTTTTCCAGAGGGCCATCATCCAAAGCGGTTCTGCTCTGTCCAGCTGGGCTGTGAACTATCAACCAGTGAAGTACACCAGCCTACTGGCAGACAAGGTGGGCTGTAACGTGCTAGACACGGTCGACATGGTGGACTGTCTTCGGCAAAAGAGTGCCAAGGAGCTGGTTGAGCAAGACATCCAGCCGGCCCGCTACCATGTGGCCTTTGGCCCAGTGATTGACGGTGATGTCATTCCTGATGATCCAGAGATTCTCATGGAACAAGGCGAGTTCCTCAACTATGATATCATGCTAGGCGTCAACCAGGGTGAGGGGCTCAAGTTTGTGGAAGGGGTGGTGGACCCTGAGGACGGTGTCTCTGGCACTGACTTTGACTACTCAGTCTCCAACTTTGTGGACAATCTGTATGGCTATCCTGAGGGTAAGGACACCCTACGGGAGACCATCAAGTTCATGTACACAGACTGGGCAGACCGTGACAATCCTGAGACCCGCCGTAAGACACTGGTGGCGCTCTTCACTGACCACCAGTGGGTGGAGCCCTCAGTGGTGACGGCTGATCTGCACGCCCGCTATGGCTCGCCTACCTACTTCTACGCCTTCTACCATCACTGCCAGAGCCTCATGAAGCCTGCTTGGTCAGATGCAGCTCATGGGGATGAAGTACCCTATGTTTTCGGTGTCCCTATGGTAGGCCCCACTGACCTCTTCCCCTGCAACTTCTCCAAGAATGATGTTATGCTCAGTGCTGTCGTCATGACCTACTGGACCAACTTTGCCAAGACCGGGTAAGGAGAAAGTGGGGGTTCTTCTACCCTGAGACCCTAGCATGCCCTCCCCTCTGTTCCTCTACCTGAACCTCTTTCATCGTCTCCCTTCCTCAGTCCCCAAATCTTGATTGGTAACCCCTTCATCCCTCTCCATACATCCTTTGCTTAAATTTTTTGTTGAGGCTCAGAACTCATTTAGCATTAGAATTGAACAGAAATGAGAGTTACTGGCAGAAGTATGGGATTTGAGTTTAGATGGTAAGAGGCCAGGTGAAGTGGGAATAAAGTACATTCAGAAAGCCTTTAAAGGGTTCTTGGAAAAACTGGGCAGCTGAAAAGATTAATGGGTGCTCTGTATCTTGTGAGAAGAAGAAGTGTCCTATAGCTTGATCTCAGAGGATGGGGGCAGGGACGGATGAGATGTTTTCCATGATGCCATGGGCAATAGGAGTTCAAGGCCTGGGGAAGAGAAGGAACAGAGGGAGGGACCCTGAAAAAAAAGGAAGTGGGGAAGGGGTTTAGGGATGGGTGTGAGGGAAATTATCTGGGCCCATTCCTCATTAAATAGAGTGGTGACCCCAGATTTCCATGTGGTATTTCAGGGATCCCAACAAGCCGGTCCCCCAGGACACCAAGTTCATTCACACAAAGGCCAACCGCTTTGAGGAAGTGGCCTGGTCCAAATACAATCCCCGAGACCAGCTGTACCTTCACATCGGGCTGAAGCCAAGAGTCCGCGATCATTACCGGGCCACTAAGGTGGCCTTTTGGAAACACTTGGTGCCCCACCTATACAATCTGCACGACATGTTCCACTACACGTCCACAACCACCAAAGTGCCGCCCCCGGATACCACCCACAGCTCCCACATCACCCGCCGGCCCAATGGCAAGACCTGGAGCACCAAGCGGCCAGCCATCTCCCCCGCCTACAGCAATGAGAACGCCCAGGGGTCCTGGAACGGGGACCAGGATGCAGGGCCACTCCTGGTGGAGAACCCTCGTGACTACTCCACTGAATTAAGCGTCACCATCGCCGTGGGGGCCTCCCTCCTCTTCCTCAACGTCCTGGCCTTCGCCGCCCTCTACTATCGGAAGGACAAGCGGCGTCAGGAGCCCCTGCGGCAGCCCAGCCCTCAGAGGGGAGCCGGAGCTCCTGAACTGGGAGCTGCTCCTGAGGAGGAGCTGGCAGCACTGCAGCTGGGCCCCACCCACCACGAGTGTGAGGCGGGTCCCCCGCATGACACCCTGCGCCTCACCTCGCTGCCCGACTACACACTGACCCTGCGGCGCTCACCTGATGACATCCCGCTCATGACCCCCAACACCATCACCATGATCCCCAACTCCCTGGTGGGGCTGCAGACATTGCACCCCTATAACACCTTCGCCGCAGGGTTCAACAGTACCGGCCTGCCCCATTCACACTCTACCACCCGGGTATAGTAGCTCCAGCCCAGAGCACAGCCTATATCCCGGCTCTGCCCCTCCCAGATCCACAAAGACCCACACACGCACACACATGCACACACACATGCACACAGACATGTGCAGACATCTATGTATATGCACGCACCCACACCCAACAGCAGACCCACGTGCACAAACATAGACAGGTGTGGACATGCACCCGCATGTGCAACAACACAAATAAGGAAGTAAACCTGAAGAAACCCTTCGAATGGGGACACACGAGTCTTTGGGAAACCGAGGACCCGCGGAACAGCAGCTGAAGCTGGCTCCCCGAGCCTGACCACAGACACTCCCGGGGAGCCTGAAGCACCAGCTGGATACCCCCTTGGTGCTCGCCTTCCGCGTCTCTTGGAACTGCACCACCCGCCAACTCCAGACTTGGGAGCTTTAAAGAGCAGAATAGCTCTTTCTCCCCCAGACTTGGTCTTTTTTCTGGGTCTCGTTTTTTGTTGATTTTTAAAAAAAATTTTTTTGGAACAGATGCTTCTCCAACCCGTGAGTGCAAAGAGGCTCCAGAAGGGAGGGCTCCAGGCCCAGGTCTCTCTGGCTTTGGAACTCCCAGTGCTCACACAGTCCAACCAAGGAACATGAGCCCCAGGAAAGCAACAGATTCGAGCAAGACCACAGGGGAGAAGGAGGAAGGGGCTGCCACTGGATGGGGTTGGAAGGCTGCAGAGGACAACTTGCCAACTATCTCTATCTCGGTAGAGGGCTGCAGAGACCACAGGCCACCTGCGTTCCCCAGGAGCATCAGCCTCGTTAGATCAAGGGACCCCAGATTTGATGAAGGAGGTTTTGTGGAGGCCATGTCATTATCGGGGCCCTGGGTATACTCTGGGTCCTGCCTCTGCCCTTGGGGTAATGCTATCAGAAACTTGCCCCATTTTCTTTACAGAGTCTCTTTTGTGTCTGTCATTTCTCTTTCAAAAAGGCGGTGTTTTTTGTTGTTGTTGGCTTTTTTTTTTTTTTTTAAAGAAAAGTTCTTAAAACACTAACGGAAACCCATGGAGTTTGTCCTTTGTAAAAATTTTAAACACAGTGTCTTGATATAAAAATAAAAAAATCCAGTTAGCACTCCCAACCTGCCTCCCTTGCACAGGCCTTGCCCCCACAGACCTCCCAGCAGGGCGCCTCTCTTTGCATCCTGTGCCTTTAAGCTGATACAAGTCTGGGCGGCTGTCGGCTGGCCCCCTGCGTGAAGGCCTCTCAAATCTTAATCAGGTTGCTGTCCCCACCCCCACCCCCACTCCCCAATGCTCTGGGTTCCTGCGGCTGAAGGCTCCTCTCAGCTCCTCGGGCCTCCTAATGAGACGGCAAAAATAACACTTCCTCCTCCACTGCGCCACTGCTGCTGCCTCCGCCACCACCCGCTGCTGCCTCCGCCACCATCACCACCACCCTGCCCTCGTCCTGGACGACTGGGGGCTGGGCCAAGGTCTGCCCTCTGATGTGCTGAAATTCTTTTTCATGTCTGAATCCAGTGCCGCATCAGATATGTGGACTCCCTGGCCTTGGGTGACTGACAGAGCAGGGGCTCTCTCCTCCCTGGGGATACTGGTTTCCTGTTCTGTGAATCAGAATTGGAGAAGTCACTGGGGCCTTGGGAGCATTTCTCTTCAGGATGGTGATTAGTGGCTCCCTGTCCACTCTGGGGGACAGATTCAGTGGGCTCCACAGAGTTAGCATTATGGTATCTCGTATTATTCTCAGTGACTTGAAGGACTGAATCAGGAGTCTCCTCATCAAGTGTGACAGTTGGGCGGGGTTGCTGACACCTCAGAAGCCAGGAATAGCATTCTTCAAAGTGACCCTGACGGAATGAGGGAGATGAACCAACACCACAAGATGACATTCAGAGGGGACAAACACAAGGTAGTACAAAGACCGAAACTAAGAACTAATATACTAATATGGTACATGGGGACAACAGAGATGGGCAATGATTGACTTGACCCAGGTTAGTTTGAAAAAATAGAACTGAGGGGAGGGTGTCAGGGTGAGTCATGAGTTGAATGAGTCCATAATGTAGAACTGGTTTTCTCTTCCCTCCCTCCTCCCACCCTATTCTTTCTCTTCCTCCCTCCTTCCCTTCCTTCTTCCTTTCCAAAACTAACTTGGATACTAGCATATAATAACAAAAATATAGTATGGAGTCACTGGGAAGTAATCAGAGTCTGAGTTTTAGAGTTAGAAGTAAACTCAGAGTCATGCAGTCCAACCCACTTATTTTATAACTGGGGAAATGGGCCCAGAAAAGCACAATGTCACAGTGTTAGAAACAGACCTAGAAGGCAGTCCAGTAGCATATGACCTTTCCCATGGTCCTCAACTTTCTCCACTCTATCTAGCATCGGTTAGGCCTTTGAAAACAGTAATGGGTCTGCCCTAGGTCAACACATTTTCAGCAAATGTGGAAAAGCTGGAGAGGGTCTGGAGAAAAGCAAAAACAATGTGCCAAAGGACTAAGGGGTTTTTTTTTGTTGTTGTTGTTGTTTTTCATTTAGAAAGGAGGAAGCTGATGAAATCACATTCAGTCATTGTGGAGCACCTACTATATGACAAGTGTGACATATGATCTTCAAAAATGCAGGAGAGGGCTTCCTTGGTGGTCCCGTGGGTAAAGAGTCCGCCTTGCATTGCAAGGGGCACCAGTTCGATCCCTGACCCAGGAGGATCTCAAGCGCCGCAGAGTGGCTGGACCGGTGTGTCCAGTTACGAGCCAGCACTCTGGAGCGCATGCGCCCAGAGCTGGTGCTCCGTAACGAGAGAGGCCACTGCAATGGGAGGCCCACACAGACCAAAGAATAAAGATGGGTGAGAAAACAAACAAACAAACAAGCAGGAAAACGTAGGAGATATATTATCTCCTAAATCAGGACAGAGCCAGGAATAGCATTCTTCAAAGTGACCCTGACGGAATGAGAGATAAAAAATGACATTCAGAGGGGACAAACACAAGGTAGTACAAAGACCGAAACTAAGAACTAATATACTAATATGGTACATGGGGACAACAGAGATGGGCAATGATTGACTTGACCCAGGTTAGTTTGAAAAAATAGAACTGAGGGGGAGGGTGTCAGGGTGAGTCATGAGTTGAATGAGTCCATAATGTAGAACTGGTTTTCTCTTCCCTCCCTCCTCCCACCCTATTCTTTCTCTTCCTCCCTCCTTCCCTTCCTTCTTCCTTTCCAAAACTAACTTGGATACTAGCATATAATAACAAAAATATAGTATGGAGTCACTGGGAAGTAATCAGAGTCTGAGTTTTAGAGTTAGAAGTAAACTCAGAGTCATGCAGTCCAACCCACTTATTTTATAACTGGGGAAATGGGCCCAGAAAAGCACAATGTCACAGTGTTAGAAACAGACCTAGAAGGCAGTCCAGTAGCATATGACCTTTCCCATGGTCCTCAACTTTCTCCACTCTATCTAGCATCGGTTAGGCCTTTGAAAACAGTAATGGGTCTGCCCTAGGTCAACACATTTTCAGCAAATGTGGAAAAGCTGGAGGGGGTCTGGAGAAAAGCAAAACAATGTGCCAAAGGACTAAGGGGTTTTTTTTTGTTGTTGTTGTTGTTTTTCATTTAGAAAGGAGGAAGCTGATGAAATCACATTCAGTCATTGTGGAGCACCTACTATATGACAAGTGTGACATATGATCTTCAAAAATGCAGGAGAGGGCTTCCTTGGTGGTCCCGTGGGTAAAGAGTCCGCCTTGCATTGCAAGGGGCACCAGTTCGATCCCTGACCCAGGAGGATCTCAAGCGCCGCAGAGTGGCTGGACCGGTGTGTCCAGTTACGAGCCAGCACTCTGGAGCGCATGCGCCCAGAGCTGGTGCTCCGTAACGAGAGAGGCCACTGCAATGGGAGGCCCACACAGACCAAAGAATAAAGATGGGTGAGAAAACAAACAAACAAACAAGCAGGAAAACGTAGGAGATATATTATCTCCTAAATCAGGACAGAGCCGATGGTCTGTCCTCCGTTTCTTCTGAGAATGGTAGAGGGGCAAAGATGAAAGTAGGCACAAGGCAAAACTTAGCAGTAGATAGGAACTGATCATGGCATGTTGTCAAATCGAGTGAATGGCTAAGGGAAGCAATGGTGTTCATCTTCCTGAAGGCAGAGGGCTGAGTTAGGTGACCATTTTAGATCAATCCAATCTTTGTTATTATGATCCTTTGATTACTCCATGTTAGATATTACCAAAATAAGTCTCCTCCTCTTCTGAGGGATGTGTGTGTACCCCCAGCTTTCCCCTAGTTGGGGAGGATGTAGACACTGCCTCTCCTCTAAGATCTCAAGGTGCCATAGCAGACCCAGCTCCAGTCCTATCTGGGACCCATCAGTGAGAGATCACAGCTGGTCTTCACACCTTCAAAAAGTCTGTGTAAAAAAAAAAAAAAAAGTCTGTGTAACCTCCAAGGCAGCTGGAGTTTCAGTCTAATTGAGTGTTTCAGTCTAATTCTGTGCTGCTCCCCGGGTGGCTTGAGTGTTCCTGACTCTCTTGACTCTCTTGTTGACTGCCAGCCCTGAGTCCAACAAACAAACAAACAAAAAAGCCCAGGTTCTCAGGTTCTTGTTTAAATGGCTGAGGGTATACTTGGATTTGATTTCACATGGCAAAAATCATTAGTGACTAGACCAGATCCAGCTTGTATCCCTAGCTTTATCTAGTTTCTATATTTGTCTTTTGAGGAGCTGGGCTTGTGGCATGTGTGAGGGGCCAGAGGTTAGTCACTGTTGAAAATTTCCATGGGAAATGAGGATGGTTATCAGGACTGTAGGCCAGGCCCTGTGCTGATTTATATACTATGAGGGATAAAATATATCTCCCTTGCAGTGCATACTGTCAGGAAGACAAAACTGAATTATGATCAGATAAATGAGCAAAACGCATAATCTCTGTGACTTCGATTGTATGGTAAAGGTTAAAGGAGCTGGAAAAACGGCAAGAAAAACTGTGGTGATTTCTGGATGGGTGGTGGAATAATGAGTGGTCCAAACTGGGGGAAAGTCCTCAGCCAGAGCATGGAGGTAAGGTTCTAGATTTGCTTGGGAGGCAGTGAGGAAACTGGCTTGATGGAAGTTGAAGGGTCAAGTCAAATACTTGGAAATCAGATTGGAAAAGCAGGTTGTGGAGGTCCTGATAACAATAGAGGAGTTTGGGTGTTACCAGATGAATGGGGGCGGGGCTTGTTTTTCTTTCATTTGCTAATGGTTTTACAGAGAGGGAATCAAATCTTGGCAACTCCTGTGTTTCTTCTCTTCTTCAAGGAGAACGATTTTAAGAGTCAAAGGGATAAAGTGAACCCGGTAGAGAGGTTCCTCAAGGCATTCTAGTCTCAGAGAGCCTTTAGTTGCTCTGAGCACTCCATTTCATAGTCTGGGTCAATCACAGCCCAGGGCGTTGTGACTGACTTGGAGCTCAAGCAGCTGGACAACTGGTGGTGGCCTTAAAAATCCCATGGAGGGTGAAGGGGATGCACATTGCTGCATCACTGAGACCAATGAGTTAAATACTGATCGAGGACAAGATTCTAGAACTTATGAGGGTTGGTGAATACTTACAAAAAGAAGAGATCACTTAGCCCCTGCCTGAATTCAGGAAAAACAAACCATTCCCCACTCAAGCTCATTTCCTTTGATAGGCTGACTCGATGGGTAGATTAGAATGCCACCCCTACAGTGAGTGCATCTAGAACTCAATGAAATATTCTCTCACCATACTCTTGGGACAATATGAAGAAATGTGGGGATTCTAGGCAATTCTTAACCAGCTGAATGACCACACACAAAAGGGTTCTCTCGGTTTTAACGTCACTAGATCAACTTTGAAAATTACACATAGCTGGGAGGGAGAACCGCAATGTGAGATGACAGAATAAGAATTCATACAGATGTCAAGAGGCTGGTATGATGGACATGCAAAATCAAACTTTACAGGGACAAATAGGAAGTCACCTTTTTGAATTTCAAAACGTTACAATTTAACTGTAAGAATTGAGAGATGTGGCTTCGAGGGGTTTAGAGTAAATAGAAGTTCATCATGATCCATGAGTCAAAAGCGTGGCTTGGTTGTTACCAAAAGTACTATGACCTTAGGCTATATTAATAAGAGCATAATGTCCAGATCATCTTGTGCTACTCTGTACTGGTCAGACCATACCTGAAGTCCTCTGTCCAAAGCAGGCATCACACTTCAAGGGACATGTCAACAGAAGTACAGCTAGAGAAAGAGTGGTGAGAATTGTGAGGGGACTAGCAAATCCCTAGAGAAATCTGTCTACTGTCAGTAAATCATTACTGTGTTCATGGTGAAGAGGAAGCTGGAGATTTATTCTGTGTGTGACTCCAAGGGCTCTGAAGGGCTCTGAGATCTAATGCGGTGAAAGTTACAGGAATGCAGATTTGGGTTGAACAGAAGGAAGAGGCTTTTTCTTTCTTTTTTATAATGAAAAAATGATAATAAAAGTTTTGGCTCATGATTCCAGCCTTTTGAAGTCCTAAAATTTATTACCGACAGCTTCAAAAACAGAGAAGAAAAAAATTCCTAATCTCAACATCCTGATATAAGCATTTCACTATGTTTAAGAAAAACTTTCTAATGATTAATAATACTCTCCAAAATTAAAATGGACTACCTCAAATGGTAGGCAGCTGGCCATCCCAGAGATATTCAAGCAGGGAGTGGACAGTCACTCCATGTAGGTGATTCAAAGGCAAAGACAGCATCTGATAAAGGCCTGAGCCCGATGACCTCTAGCATTACTGAGATTCTATGTTGAGCTGGAAAGTCTCATGATAAAAGTGTTCAGAAAAATATTTCTGAAACCTCTGTGCAGGGCAAGCTGGAGTCAGAGATAATAACTGGTTGAGAGGTACCTACTTTGAGGTACAGCTATGTTCACCTCTGGCCCCCACCTCTACCCCTGACTTGAATCCCCAAATTACAGTGTCAGAAGCTGACTTAATGATTGCCTAATTCCTTGCCCTTATGATCTGATGCTTGATTCCCTCTGCAACCTTTGCCAAATAGTTATCTTGTCTCTGTTTAAATACCTCCAGTGATGGGGATATCTTGTCCTAAACGCAATTTAACTGTAAGTGGTTCTTGGGTTAGATTAGTTCATCATGATCCATGAGTCAAAAGCGTGGCTTGGTTGTTACCAAAAGTACTATGACCTTAGGCTATATTAATAAGAGCATAATGTCCAGATCATCTTGTGCTACTCTGTACTGGTCAGACCATACCTGAAGTCCTCTGTCCAAAGCAGGCATCACACTTCAAGGGACATGTCAACAGAAGTACAGCTAGAGAAAGAGTGGTGAGAATTGTGAGGGGACTAGCAAATCCCTAGAGAAATCTGTCTACTGTCAGTAAATCATTACTGTGTTCATGGTGAAGAGGAAGCTGGAGATTTATTCTGTGTGTGACTCCAAGGGCTCTGAAGGGCTCTGAGATCTAATGCGGTGAAAGTTACAGGAATGCAGATTTGGGTTGAACAGAAGGAAGAGGCTTTTTCTTTCTTTTTTATAATGAAAAAATGATAATAAAAGTTTTGGCTCATGATTCCAGCCTTTTGAAGTCCTAAAATTTATTACCGACAGCTTCAAAAACAGAGAAGAAAAAAATTCCTAATCTCAACATCCTGATATAAGCATTTCACTATGTTTAAGAAAAACTTTCTAATGATTAATAATACTCTCCAAAATTAAAATGGACTACCTCAAATGGTAGGCAGCTGGCCATCCCAGAGATATTCAAGCAGGGAGTGGACAGTCACTCCATGTAGGTGATTCAAAGGCAAAGACAGCATCTGATAAAGGCCTGAGCCCGATGACCTCTAGCATTACTGAGATTCTATGTTGAGCTGGAAAGTCTCATGATAAAAGTGTTCAGAAAAATATTTCTGAAACCTCTGTGCAGGGCAAGCTGGAGTCAGAGATAATAACTGGTTGAGAGGTACCTACTTTGAGGTACAGCTATGTTCACCTCTGGCCCCCACCTCTACCCCTGACTTGAATCCCCAAATTACAGTGTCAGAAGCTGACTTAATGATTGCCTAATTCCTTGCCCTTATGATCTGATGCTTGATTCCCTCTGCAACCTTTGCCAAATAGTTATCTTGTCTCTGTTTAAATACCTCCAGTGATGGGGATATCTTGTCCTTTCAAAGCCAACCATTGCATAATATTTGGTCATCTTGAGCCATCATCAAGTTCTTCCTTAGGTTGAGTCAAAATATGTTTTCCCAGAGCACATGCCCTTTGTCCCTCTTACAGAACAAAACAAGATGAATCCTTCTTCTATGTGAGGAAGCTTCCAATATTTGAAAACTTAATCTCCAACCATCACTCCCTTTTTGATCCCTTCTCCAGGCACATATATGATGATTCTGAAGTTCTCACACACTCTTGGTCTCTGTGTATCATGTAGGCTCCAGGTTGCTAGCTCCCCTGTTCTTGTATGGTGTCCTCCACTGTGGTCTAATGAGCAAAGAAGGCACAAGTGTAATCTCCTGCATCCTAGCCTCAAATTCATTAGCATTTCAGTGTCAAAAATAATGAACTTACAGGCACCTCAAACACCTGAAACCTTTTCACACAGAGTCACGTCTCTCTACATTGCACTTAATCATTTGGTTTTGATGAACTTGACTATGAAACTTTACATTTCATTTCCCTGGTTCATTATAGCCTCTTGGGATCTTCCTGAAAGCAGCATCATTTACAAATTTGATCAGCATGCCATCAATGTCCCGATCCAGGCCATTAATTAAATTATTGGACAGGCCAAGGACCTCCCTTCAAGCCCCCAAAGATCCATTAGTCACGGCTGCAAGTACAACTTTACTGTCCTATCTTCACCTCACATGTTTTCTTCTTATCCACAAGGACATCTCATACCCAGACATTCTTAAACAAAGTAAGATTGCATTCTGAAATCCTCTTTGGAAACAAGTTGCGGGGGGAGGAGTGCAAAGGGAGCAGAGATGAAAGGAGTTTAACATTTAGATCTTCCCCTCCCTCCCTTTTCCCCAGTCTCATGATGAATTCCATGACCTCAGTCTCCATGAAGGAATTTCCAACCACCAGCTCAGGTAGAGAAAGTTGGAAGAACTGAATTCAGGGTCAGAAAACTTGCATTCAGATCCATTTCTACCTCTTCCCAGCTATAGAACCTTGGTTAACTCCCTGAGTTTGTTTGCTCATCTGTAAAATAGGCATGATCACGCCTACCTCATAGGGTTGTTGTGAGGATTAAATGGGAAAATGGATGTTAATGTGTTTGGTAAACTCTAAGCACCATACAAGGGCTTCCCAGGTGGCGCTAGTGGTAAAGAACCTGCCAGCCAATGCAAGAGACATAAGAGACCCGGATATGATCCCTGGGTCTAGAAGGTCCCCTGGAGGAGGACATGGCAACCGACTCCAGTATTCTTGCCTGGAGAATCCCATGGACAAAGAAACCTGGTGGGCTACAGTCCATATGGTCGCAAAGAGTTGGACACGAATGAAGCAACTTAATACAGCACAAGCACCATACAAATGTGAGACATTATCATTTATTGAGTGCTACTGTGTTCATCAGTATACGGTATAAAAAGATACATAAACTATGCTTGTTGCCCTTGAGAAGCTGACAATTTTGTAGGGAAGACATGTTCACCAACAACTATAGCATGAAGTAGAAGCGTAGGGCAAATGAGGAAGTCAACCCTGAATATTCACTGGAAGGACTGATGCTGAAATTGAAGCTCCAATACTTTGGTCACCTGATGAGAAGAGTCAATTCGTTGGAACAAAAACCCTGATTCTGAGAATGACTGAGGGCAGGAGGAGAAGTGGGCGACAGAGGATGAAATAGTTGGACAGCATCATCAACACAATAGACATGAGTTTGAGCAAACTCTGGGAGATGGTGAAGGACAGGGAAATCTGGTATGCTGCAATTCATGGGATCGCACAGAGTCGGACACGGCTGAGCGACTGAATAACAACAAATAGGGCAAATGGCACAGGTCACGATGGTATTTTAGAAAAGTAGAGGTCCCTTTGGGCTGGGGGAGATGAAGGAAGGCTTCATGGAGTTCTCTCAGCACTTCAAACACGTGGCTTGAATCTGACAGAAATGGTGGAAAGAGGACAGCATTCCAGGTGGAGGAACCTGGGAATAGGGATTTATGGGGTGTTTTTGTGAGGCTGGAAGCAGTCCTGTTTGGCTGTAAGAGGCCATGAGACTGGCTGGCCACATTGTAACTTGTTTAGACATGGTCATTGCCAGCACACCCGTGACAGAACACTCAGCCCTTCAGAAGGGGGCCGGGGATTTGAGCAGAGCCTCTGAGGCCTGATGTCTGCTACTTCTCAGCTGACCACCTTGGAGAAAAACAACTCTTCTGGAGGGTGGAGGCATCTGAAGTGATTCCAGGAAAGTCACCATTTTCCTTATCTGCAGCTGAGAACTAGGTCTCCAGGAAGGGTGGGGGCTAAGGCTGCATTTAAATCCTAGGAATCTTCTGCTGGAAGATGAAAGATTTAAGTGTTTTTACTGAATTAGAGCTATCCACCATATCTGAAAGGCTTCTTATTTTTCCATTCCACATGGGGAGTGGGGAGGGAGAGGAAAATAGTTCAAGGACTCTCAAGGTCCATTTCCTGCCAGTTTCTTTGAAGCTATGCTTATGATTTGGTGCCACCTAGTGTCCAAGATGGAATATAGCCGGCTTCTTCCCTCCCTCAATTGAAAGCACCTGGCCGCATCTAGAGGCTAGCTTCCTTCCAGTAGGGTAGTTACTCTGGGGTCTGGGTAACAGAAAATGAGGGGTAAGGGATGGTGCCGCCCAGTCAGGCCTCTTGGCCATTCTTTTCTCTGTCATTAAAGCTTCTATTCCCCCCAGCGCACCCCTGGAGATGGGTGCTTTCCCAAGGATGGCAGGTTTATGTTTACAGTGTCCCGCTCCCTCCACCCACCTCCCACTCACGCTTTCTTACAATGATTTAAATACCCATAGAAGATGCTACAAGATCTCTCTTTCTGATCTGACCAAGAGACACTGCTGTGAACCTCTAGGGTGACCAAGGGAGGAATTGGGAAAAGCCCCCCCTGAGCTTGGGCCTAAGGGTTTTCTCCTGCGTGAGTTATACTGGTCTAGAACAACTGAGTCCAAACTCCTTCGTAAGAAATCGATTCCCTGAGACTACACTTCACTTCCTGTTCATGTGTGTTTAGTCCTTTCCAACTCTGTGTGACCCCATGGACTGTAGCCCGCCAGGCTCTTCTGTTCATGGGATTTCCCAGGCAAGAATACTGGAGCAGGTTGCCATTTCCTCCTCCAGAGGATCTTCCTGACCTAGGGATAGAACCACTGTCTCCTGCTTTGGCAGGCGGATTCTTTACCAAGGAGCCATCTGGGAAGTCCCTTAGGCTTCATACAGCCCTTCTAAATGGTTAGGGGAGGGAAAATGAGAGTAGACGGCCCCTTTTGCCCTCAAATCCCATTCCTAAATAGATTCAAAGGAATCAATAAAACTAAAATCGAATTGGTCTGATGATGCCTCACAATGCGGTAGTACTAGAGGGTAGTTTGAGGGGGGTCACCTGAATTGGTATGGCCAGAGCTGAGTAAGGACAAGACTGAGCTAGAGGTGAATCCCTCTGCCACCACCTGCATTCTCAGGTACTGTTTTTTTTTTTTTTTTTTTTTTTTTTAAGATTTATTTATTTATTTATTTTGGGCGGGGGTCGGGTTGGGGAGGGAGGGGAGCAGGCAGGCCACTTCTATTGGTCTTTTATTTCTCGATTTTCATCCATCTTTGTTCTTTGATTCCTGTGGGCCTCCCATCGCGGTGGCACCTGTTGTCGCAGAGCGCGCATGCACTCCAGAGCTCCGGCTCGGTAATTGGACACATTGGTCCAGCCGCTCCGCGGCATGTGGGATCTTCCCAGGCCAGGGATCGAACTGGCGCCCCTTGCACTGCAAGGCGGTGTCCTTACCCACTGGACCACCAGGGGAAGCCCTCTCAGGTACTGTTTTAAGTCTGCTTTTCTGTTGTGCCCCATCTTCTCAGGCACAGCCTTCACAGGCTCTTCTGAGTGCTGGGAATCCTGGGAAGCTCCCAGTTTGGAGTATGGATTGTGGGTGGGAGTGTGTAAATGGTTAAAGTGCAAATTGAAGGAAATCAGCTCGACCAGAATACTTCCATTCTTGGATCACAAAGTTCCAGCACTTCCCTGGTTCCTATAACACGCAGCATGAGTGGAGGCCCCCTAACTTGACTGGCCAAGAAGTTAACCCTTTTTTAATCCTGTAGTTACAACCAGATTGCCATTTTTAAAATTTTTTTAAGTTAACATCTGCTAGAAACCTAACAGTTAAGAAAACTAAACAAAAGAACATACAAATAGATTTAGGGGTTAACTAACAGTTTTCACCCTACCCTGGACCAACTAAAAGCTAAACTATAGATGAATTTATCTGGTGCACTGTACAGGGCATCCAACTAAGTCCTTTTATGTAGAGCTAACCTTGCAAAACAGTGAGGTCAGAAGTTAGAGCAAGCTGCCTAGATTTCAGCCTGACACAGATCTGGTGAGATTTGCAGTCCCCGGTAGAATCAGCCTCCCACGTTGCCTTCTGGCCTGGTACCCAGCTGCTTTTGGGTTCTGCAGTCACCTTGACTCCTGGGATACCTCACCCTTTCCTGCTCCCAGTGAGAGAAGAGGCCGGTGAAACTCCACCCCTTCAAATACCGTTTTGATGTGTTTTAGAACCGATAGTTTTCACGAATGTAAATGTGCTTATGAATTTAACGGGCAAAAAAAAAAAAAATTTGGATTTGAAACTGCTTCTGAACATCTGACTCCTGCGTGGCTGCTTGTTTCTATCATTCTCACTAGTATTTCGTTTAGTCCCCTAAAGTGGCCATGTGACCTTGATGGCAAACGCCATCTTTCCAAGAAACCTGCCGGCTCTGCATCAGACTCCTCGAACGGCTGCTCGCGCTCTGCCTTTTCCGATTTCAAAGCCTTTAGACCGCCCACCGAGACCCCTTTTCCGGTCCGAGAAGCCTGGGAGGCTCTCAGGTCATTTGCGGAGCAGATGTGATTGACACCGTCTATGCCTAATGAATGCTCATCTCCTTTCCAGCTCAGATTACTAGTTCCGCTCTCTTTCCCAGCTTCTTTCTGATGATTCATCCTTCAAATTCTTAGCTCACTCTCTTTCCTTATACCCAGCCCGTCCGTTCTTTCTCTCTTCGCTCCTAGTTGTCCGCCACCCTTGGAGGGAATGGTTTTTGTGAATCCTATCGGGTCTAGTCTTTACAGTGTACTTGAAATATATAGAAGCAAAAAACGCAATTTCAGCATGAGTGGAGGCCCCTAACTTGACTGGCCAAGAAGTTAACCCTTTTTAATAAAAATTATTTAAAATTTTTAAGTTAACATCTGCTAGAAACCTAACAGTTAAGAAAACTAAACAAAAGAACATACAAATAGATTTAGGGGTTAACTAACAGTTTTCACCCTACCCTGGACCAACTAAAAGCTAAACTATAGATGAATTTATCTGGTGCACTGTACAGGGCATCCAACTAAGTCCTTTTATGTAGAGCTAACCTTGCAAAACAGTGAGGTCAGAAGTTAGAGCAAGCTGCCTAGATTTCAGCCTGACACAGATCTGGTGAGATTTGCAGTCCCCGGTAGAATCAGCCTCCCACGTTGCCTTCTGGCCTGGTACCCAGCTGCTTTTGGGTTCTGCAGTCACCTTGACTCCTGGGATACCTCACCCTTTCCTGCTCCCAGTGAGAGAAGAGGCCGGTGAAACTCCACCCCTTCAAATACCGTTTTGATGTGTTTTAGAACCGATAGTTTTCACGAATGTAAATGTGCTTATGAATTTAACGGGCAAAAAAAAAAAAAATTTGGATTTGAAACTGCTTCTGAACATCTGACTCCTGCGTGGCTGCTTGTTTCTATCATTCTCACTAGTATTTCGTTTAGTCCCCTAAAGTGGCCATGTGACCTTGATGGCAAACGCCATCTTTCCAAGAAACCTGCCGGCTCTGCATCAGACTCCTCGAACGGCTGCTCGCGCTCTGCCTTTTCCGATTTCAAAGCCTTTAGACCGCCCACCGAGACCCCTTTTCCGGTCCGAGAAGCCTGGGAGGCTCTCAGGTCATTTGCGGAGCAGATGTGATTGACACCGTCTATGCCTAATGAATGCTCATCTCCTTTCCAGCTCAGATTACTAGTTCCGCTCTCTTTCCCAGCTTCTTTCTGATGATTCATCCTTCAAATTCTTAGCTCACTCTCTTTCCTTATACCCAGCCCGTCCGTTCTTTCTCTCTTCGCTCCTAGTTGTCCGCCACCCTTGGAGGGAATGGTTTTTGTGAATCCTATCGGGTCTAGTCTTTACAGTGTACTTGAAATATATAGAAGCAAAAAACGCAATTTCCGCGCAGGAACGTGAAGGTTCTTTTCCTTATAAGGAGCTTAACCCGTCACTGTTCTTTCAGCTTTCCCTTTCTTCTGATGGGGTGGCCTTTTGCCTCTGTTTCAGTTCAGTGCCAAACCCCAGGCAGCTCTGAGTTCCTAGCAAAGGTCAAGCGGCCCCGCGCCAACGGCCGGCCTCGGAGAGGGAGGAGTCAGGGGAGGCACGATTAGGGTTAGAAGTTTTCAAACGTTCTTGTGGGTCTCTTGGGCATCCGCATCAGGCACATAAGACAGTTGTGCTGGAGACTGCAGCCCTAAAGGGGAAACAGGCCTTGAGTCGTTAATAGGGTGGAGAGTGAAGTGGACAGTGGTGAGGGATGAGCAAAACAAGTAGAGGGCTGAGACTGAACTTAAAAACTATCCTGGACCCAGTCCACTTAAACAGGTGAATGAATAGACTTTCACTTGGGTAAGGGTTCTCTTGTGCTTTCCTGGATAGGGTCAAGTGAAGCAAGTATTAATCGGAGATCTGTAGTAGGAAGTGGGCAAGGGACTGGCTAAATGTGTCCTGTTTAGGCACTTAAGGCTCAGTTGCTGTTTCTTGCTCCACTTCTGCGTCTTATGCCACAGGTAAAGCCCGTGATTGAAGGCTTCAGTCTGTCTAGGTTTAACACTGCCCGGTATAGGGCTTTGTGCTTAGTGGGTGCACAACAAATTCCCTGGAGTCTGACAATAATACCAAAAGCTAGAGACTCAGGGACCACCCAGTCTGAAAAGTGTTCTCAGACTCCAGGATCTATTCAAAGGGAGCTTATTGCACTTTGGCCTGGAGAAGGAAGTGGCAACCCACTCCGATATTCTTGCCTGAAAAATTCATGGATTGAGGAGCCTGATGGACTACAGTGCATGGAGTCACAAAGAGTTAGACACGACTGAGTAACACTATGCACTTTGGCACTGGGGAGAAGAGAGCAATTTGTTACTTGGGGAAAAGAAGGTGCTGAGAAATATGTAAGGCACTTTCTTTTCTGTATCCTCCTTCTCATCCTTACTGCTCTCCTCTGGAGGCCCCTTGGCTAAGTGCTATCCACAGCTCATGGAGGGAATGGTTTTGTGAATCCTATCGGGTCTAGTCTTTACAGTGTACCGCCGCAGGAACGTGAAGGTTCTTTTCCTTATAAGGAGCTTAACCGTCACTGTTCTTTCAGCTTTCCCTTTCTTCTGATGGGGTGGCCTTTTGCCTCTGTTTCAGTTCAGTGCCAAACCCCAGGCAGCTCTGAGTTCCTAGCAAAGGTCAAGCGGCCCCGCGCCAACGGCCGGCCTCGGAGAGGGAGGAGTCAGGGGAGGCACGATTAGGGTTAGAAGTTTTCAAACGTTCTTGTGGGTCTCTTGGGCATCCGCATCAGGCACATAAGACAGTTGTGCTGGAGACTGCAGCCCTAAAGGGGAAACAGGCCTTGAGTCGTTAATAGGGTGGAGAGTGAAGTGGACAGTGGTGAGGGATGAGCAAAACAAGTAGAGGGCTGAGACTGAACTTAAAAACTATCCTGGACCCAGTCCACTTAAACAGGTGAATGAATAGACTTTCACTTGGGTAAGGGTTCTCTTGTGCTTTCCTGGATAGGGTCAAGTGAAGCAAGTATTAATCGGAGATCTGTAGTAGGAAGTGGGCAAGGGACTGGCTAAATGTGTCCTGTTTAGGCACTTAAGGCTCAGTTGCTGTTTCTTGCTCCACTTCTGCGTCTTATGCCACAGGTAAAGCCCGTGATTGAAGGCTTCAGTCTGTCTAGGTTTAACACTGCCCGGTATAGGGCTTTGTGCTTAGTGGGTGCACAACAAATTCCCTGGAGTCTGACAATAATACCAAAAGCTAGAGACTCAGGGACCACCCAGTCTGAAAAGTGTTCTCAGACTCCAGGATCTATTCAAAGGGAGCTTATTGCACTTTGGCCTGGAGAAGGAAGTGGCAACCCACTCCGATATTCTTGCCTGAAAAATTCATGGATTGAGGAGCCTGATGGACTACAGTGCATGGAGTCACAAAGAGTTAGACACGACTGAGTAACACTATGCACTTTGGCACTGGGGAGAAGAGAGCAATTTGTTACTTGGGGAAAAGAAGGTGCTGAGAAATATGTAAGGCACTTTCTTTTCTGTATCCTCCTTCTCATCCTTACTGCTCTCCCTCTGGAGGCCCCTTGGCTAAGTGCTATCCACAGCTCATTTGCATTGTCCAGGCTTGCCCCTCTGGCCTCCGAGAGGAATGTAGCCAGTGAATAAGAAAGAAGTGACGTGCTTCCTGCCCCTATGAGGAGTAAGTAGGGACACAAATCCTATCCCTTCCTCAATTCTGCTTCCACTTCCTCTCCTTCATCTTTATCAAAAAACAATTCCAAAGCATTTCTCTACCCAAAGCTCTGTCTGTCATTAGTTTACACACAGCCCTTGCCCTGACTATTAAAGGCCACAAGGGCTAAGTGACACCAAAAACGCAGAAAGCACTTACACGTTGAGATGGAAGAGAGAAGTGGGTTAATGTGTAAAATGTGTAGTCTGGAGGTATCCACGCCAGTGATACATCTGGGGATCAGTGCAGTTCGTGGCTAAGAAATAAGAATAAATGCATGTAATTGTGATGAAAAGTGGAGTAGGGGACTTCCCTGGTAGTTCAGCGGCAAAGACTTCATCCTCCCAATGCAGGGACTGGGGTTCAATCTCAGGTCAGGGAACTAAATCCCACATGATGCAACTAAAGATTCTGGGTGATGCAAACTAAGATCTGGCACAGCGAAATAAATAAATACTTAAACAAACAAGAATAGAGGTGTGCAGTTGTGAGAGTTTTAGATCTAGGTAAATTGGGACATGCAAAGCTATTGGCTCTTAATTGTAAAAGGATTCCTAGAGGAGGTGGGATTTCAGAAATAACTGAGTGACAGAACCAAATGGCCCTAAGGTATTTACATCCTGAGGTGGGAGTGGAATTAGGAGATGGAATAGACTTTGATCAAGATTGAGTAATGACTGATTCGGTTATTCCTTTTCCTCCTCTCTTCTCAACCCACATTTGTTGAGAGCCAACTCTGTCCTAGATACTGGGAACATAAGAAGGATAGCAGGGACTTCCCTGGTGATCCAGTGATTAAGAGTCCACCTTCGAACTTCCCTGGTGGTGCAGTGGATAAGAATTCACCTGCCAATGCAGGGGACACAGGTTCAATCTCTGGTCTGGGAAGATTCCATATGCTGCTGAGCAGCTGGACCCTTGCACCACAACTACTGAGCCCATGTTCTATATTCTGCAAGTCGCAACTGCTGAAGCTTGTGCACCCAGAGCCTATGCTTCACAACAAGAGAAGCCACCATAATGAGAAGCCTACACCCTGTAACTAGAACAACAGTGAAGATCCAGTGCAACCCAAAATAAATAAATCTTTCAAAAAAAAAAAAAAGAGTCCACCTTGAGGGCTTCCCTGGTAGCTCAGTGGTAAGGAGTTCACCTGCCTATGCAGGAGACACAAGTTCGATCCCTGGTCTGGGAAGATCCCACATACTGCGGAGCAACTAAGCCCATGAGCCACAACTATGGAGCTTGTGCTCTAGAGCCTCAGAGGCATGACTATTGAGTCCATGTGTTGCAACTATTGAAGCCCGTGTGCCCTCGAGCCTGAGTTCCACAACAGGGGAAGTCACCACAACAAAAAGCCTGCTCACCTCAACTAGAGAGTAGCCTCCACTCCCTGCAACTAGAGAAGAGCCTGCAGCAGCAGTGAAAACCCAGAATAGCCAAAAATAAATAAAATTTTAAAAATGAGTCCACCTTGCAATGTAGGGGATGCAGGTTCAATCCCTGGTCAGGGAAATAAGATCCCACATTCTGCGAAGCAACTAAGCCTGAGTGCTGCAACTACTGAAGCTTGGGCACTCTGTGCACCACGACTAGAGAGTCTGTGAACCACTCATAGAGAGTCTGTGCACCACAACAAAGGATCCTGTATGACCTAATGAAGATCCTGTATGCCACAACTAAGACCTGATGCAGCCAAATATAAGTAGCATCAGTCACTCAATCGTGTTTGACTTTTAGTGCCTTAAGGACAGTAGCCCACCAGGCTCCTATGCCCATGGAATTCTCCAGGCAAGAATACTGGAGTGGGTTGCCATTTCCTTCTCCAGGGGATCTTCCTGACCCAGAGACTGAACCCAGGTCTCCTGCATTGCAGGCAGACTCTTTACCATCTGAGCCACCAGGGAAATAAATAATACAATTTTTTAAAAATGAATTATAGCAAATAGTTATTGATTAGGTACTATGTGCCAGGTTCTGTGTTAAGCACATTATCTTATTTACGTCTCACATTGGCCTTATGATGTCAGTATTGTTATGCCCATGTTGCAGATGAGCAAACTGTGGTTCAAAGAGATGAAGTGACTTGCCCCAAGATCACACAGCTGGCTGTAATAGGAAGAGGTGAGATTTGAATCTAGGTGGTTGGAGTCTAGAACTCATGAATCTAATCAGTGTGCTTTACCTGATCTTCCAGTTGGACACTGATAGGAGTAGAACTCCTTTGATGGCAAGAGAAGCTAGAACATGGAAGGCCAGGACTTTGAAAGCAGACCAGGTAAAGTAGAAGATCCCAGTAGCAGAAGTCCCAGCCAGGTATTTAGACAGGCAGGTAAAACAAACACCGGGGTAACAAGGATGCACCAGACACTAGGAGGAAACCCAGATTGGCAGGTAGTTGGCAGCCAGAGCTTTTGGCAGCCAGTGACAGAGGCTGTGCCATGGGGCCTGGGCTTCCAGAACAGGATGCCAGATGTCAAAACGCTTGGCAAGAGCTGGATGAAGCACTATTCTAACAAAGACTAAGGTGCCATACAGGGCACCTAAGTAGGACTAAGGAGCTGAGGGCACCTGAATGGGACTTGAACTATGGGCCTTAGGAAACAGTCCAGTTATTAGAACTAGGAATCAACTCCATTCATTCATCTTCCCATCTGTCCTTTCAACAACGTCTCTTGGGATCTCATCCTGTTGTAAGTGTGCTATGCTAGGCTCTGGGGTAAGGCACAGTCTAGTGGAGGGGGAGGAGCGGTGAGCCAGAACTATAAAACAGATAGCTACAAAACAGTGATTATTTCTCTATTAGAAGTACAAACTCTGTATGGAGGGGGGAGGGGACTAACTTTCCTTGGGAGAGTTCACAAAGAATATTAACTCTGAGTTGGATCTTCAGAGAAGAGGGAAAATTTCCCAAACTCTGAGTGGTAGAGAGGATTTCAGGCAAAGGGACTATCATGAGCCGAGGTATAATGTTTTGAAAGAGTAGGCCACATTTGAAGAACAATAAGCAATTCATATTGGATCATAGGGTGCACAGTAGGGAGGAGTGGGGAATATAAATCTAAAGAAGACTTGAGGCCAGACTAAGAAGACTTTTATGAGTGTTGTTGACAATCTTGGACATTTTCCCACAGGTAAAGGAGACCCAGCTGCAGTCGTTATGTTAACAATTGATAAGATTGCACTGAGGTGTTTCGGAAAGACTATATGAGAAACAGGGTCTAGATGTGTTGGAGACAGGCAGAACACTCAGGAGGTTACTGCAGTTGTCCAGGCAAAAAATGATGGGAGCTTGAATTAAGAGAAGTTACAAGACTTGGTGACTGATGTGGTGAGTGATGGGGAAAAAGGAGTCATGGACAATGCCGATGATTTCTTGATTGACAGCTGGATCTCTAGTGACATCGTTCACATAAAGATCAGAATATAGGGTGAGGAGTGGGCTTCGTGAGAGGAGATAAAAACCACGAACTGGAAAATCCATCCGTTTGAGATAGGCTGAGTTGGAGGTATCTAGTTGTTGTGCTGGTAAATGTTTAACTACGAGGTCTGAGTGGTGGAAGAGATCCTTAATTCACTGATTTCTGTGATGTAAATACAGCTATCATAGCCCGTCTCAGGCTATCAATGTGACATTCAACCCACTCAGAAAACTTCTGAAAAAAAATTTTTTTAAAGCTGTGTGCTCAGTCACTCAGTTTTGTCTGACGCTTTTATTTTTAAATATTTATTTATCTATTTATTTGGCTACGTCGAGTCTTAGTTGCGGCAACACCTGCATCTTCCATATTCTCCTTCAGGAAACAACCATGCAAGCTTCAAACTAGAAAACCCATCAGATTGCCGCTGCTATCCTCAATTTCATTAGTGTTTAGAAATCTTCTCTGAGCCCAGTGTATAGACACCTTCTTGACTGGCTGCCTTCTGGACTCAGAAACAAGGTTTATAATCGGCTCCCCAACCACTTCAAAGAATATTAACTCTGAGTTGGATCTTCAGAGAAGAGGAAAATTTCCCAAACTCGGGTGGTAGAGAGGATTTCAGGCAAAGGGACTATCATGAGCCGAGGTATAATGTTTTGAAAGAGTAGGCCACATTTGAAGAACAATAAGCAATTCATATTGGATCATAGGGTGCACAGTAGGGAGGAGTGGGGAATATAAATCTAAAGAAGACTTGAGGCCAGACTAAGAAGACTTTTATGAGTGTTGTTGACAATCTTGGACATTTTCCCACAGGTAAAGGAGACCCAGCTGCAGTCGTTATGTTAACAATTGATAAGATTGCACTGAGGTGTTTCGGAAAGACTATATGAGAAACAGGGTCTAGATGTGTTGGAGACAGGCAGAACACTCAGGAGGTTACTGCAGTTGTCCAGGCAAAAAATGATGGGAGCTTGAATTAAGAGAAGTTACAAGACTTGGTGACTGATGTGGTGAGTGATGGGGAAAAAGGAGTCATGGACAATGCCGATGATTTCTTGATTGACAGCTGGATCTCTAGTGACATCGTTCACATAAAGATCAGAATATAGGGTGAGGAGTGGGCTTCGTGAGAGGAGATAAAAACCACGAACTGGAAAATCCATCCGTTTGAGATAGGCTGAGTTGGAGGTATCTAGTTGTTGTGCTGGTAAATGTTTAACTACGAGGTCTGAGTGGTGGAAGAGATCCTTAATTCACTGATTTCTGTGATGTAAATACAGCTATCATAGCCCGTCTCAGGCTATCAATGTGACATTCAACCCACTCAGAAAACTTCTGAAAAAAAATTTTTTTAAAGCTGTGTGCTCAGTCACTCAGTTTTGTCTGACGCTTTTATTTTTAAATATTTATTTATCTATTTATTTGGCTACGTCGAGTCTTAGTTGCGGCAACACCTGCATCTTCCATATTCTCCTTCAGGAAACAACCATGCAAGCTTCAAACTAGAAAACCCATCAGATTGCCGCTGCTATCCTCAATTTCATTAGTGTTTAGAAATCTTCTCTGAGCCCAGTGTATAGACACCTTCTTGACTGGCTGCCTTCTGGACTCAGAAACAAGGTTTATAATCGGCTCCAACCACTAACTTTTGTAGTTATTTTGTTTACACCGAAATTACCCTCATTAAATGCACAATGGCTCACATCATCCAGCAATATCCTCTAATACCTAGTCTTAACATATGGTTCAGCTCGTCTGTAATAAACAAAAGGTAACCAGATGAGAAATGGACTTAAATTGTTCAGTGAAAAGAATAAAGTCTTTTCTTTGTTCTGTCCAGTCAATCTTGGCAAATATATGTATATATCTTTTGGCTGTGCTGGGTCTTTGTTGCAGCATATGGACTTTCCATTGTGGTTCATGGGCTTCTCTAGTTGCAGCACACAGAATTCTCTAGTTGAGGCACACTAGCTTCTCTTGTGAAGCATGGGCTTGAGAACACCAGGCTCAGTGGTTGTGGCACACTGACTTCTCTAGTTGGAGTACACAGGCTCTCTAGTTGTGGTGTATGGGTTTAGTTGCCCCATGGCATGTGAGATCTTAGTTCCATGACCAGGGATTGAACCCATGTCCCCTGCGTTGAAAGGCCAATTCCTAACCATTGGAGCACCAGGGAAGTCCCTTGGCAAAGAATTCTGCTAAGTTACCCTTCCATCCTTGGTATCTGATCAAGTTCTTCACTCCCCACCTCGGATGTGTAAGTCTTTGGTCTGCCATTACTAAGACTGTTAGGCCAGTTTAGTGAGAATGCCCCCTCGTGACATGTCCTCTTAGTAATTTTCCATCCACTGACTCCTTCATTCTGGTCATTGGCTATAAATGCCTACTTGTCCTTATTTTATTCAGAGTTGAACCCATTCTCTCCTGTGTTTTGAAAAAGTGAGGGAAAATCTGATAAAACTTCAAGGAGAAATAGATGAATCAATCCGCTATTATAGTTGGAGACTTCATCACTACTCTATCAGAAATGGACAGAGCCAGTAGGCAGAAAATACCAAGGACATAGTTTAATTCAATAGCACTATTAATCACCTGGATGGAACTGACATACATAGACTGCTTTGTCCAACAACAGTAAAATACACATTTTTCTCATGCTCATATGGAACATTCACATAGCCCACATTCTGGGCCATCACAAATCCATAAGAATAAAGGTCATATAATGTCTGCTCTCAGGCAACAGTGGAATTAAATAGAACTGAATAACAGAAAGATAACTGGAAAATTCCAAAATAGATGGAGATTAAACAGCACACTGCTAAATAACACAAAGGTCAAAGAAGAAATCTCGAGACAAATTTTTAAATATTTGGAGCTAAATGAGAATAAATATGCAACTTACCAAAGTGTGTTGACTGCAGCAAAAGCAGTGCTGAGAGGGAAAGTTATAGCATTTTAATCCTTATATTCAAAAAGTAGGAAGATCTAAAATCAATAATCTAAGTTTCTACCTCAGGAAACAAGAGAAAAAGAGCAAATTAAATCAAAAGAACAGAAATCAGTGAAACTGAAGACAGGAAATCAATAGACAAAGTCAACAAAAATAAGCTGAGTTTTTTTAAGGGTCGATAAAATCAATAAGCCTCTAACCAGGCTGACTAAGGCTAACTAAGAAAAAAAGAGGGAGAACAAAAATTACTAATATCAGAAATGAAATAGGGGTATTATAAAAGGATAATAAAGGAATACCACAAACAACTCTATGCCCACAAATTTGGCTACCTAGATGAAATGGACCAATTACTTGAAACACACAAGCAGCCAAAACTCACATAGGAGAAATAAACAACCCAAATAGACTGAATTATTAATGAAATTGAATCAATAACCCCTCCAAAGCAGAAAACATTAGATCCAGATAAGTTCACTGATGAATTTACCCAAATATTTAAGGAAGAAATTGCAACAGTTCTCTACAATCTCTTTGAAAAAATAGAAAGGAAAAGAATATTTCCTAACCCATTCTGTGAGCCCACCATTACCATAATATTAAAACCAGAAAAAGACATTACAAGAAGAGAAAGCTATAAACAAATATCTTTCATGAACATAGATGCAAAAATCCTCAATGAAATATTAGCAAACCAACTTCAGCAATGTATAAAAAGAATTATACCCCATGACCAGTTAGGATTTATCCCAGGTATACAAGACTAGTACAACATTTAAAAATCAATTAATACAGGCAATCACATCAGTAAGTTAAAAAAGAAAAATCACACAATCATATCAGTAGTTGTAGAAGATGGTTTGATTAAAATCCAACACTGATTCATGATTTAAAACCAAACAAAAAAACTATCAATAAATTCCTCAATAAATTCTTAGGAATAGAGGCGAACTTCCTCCAGTTGATAAATAATACCTGTAAAAAAGTCTACAGCTAACCATCATATTTAATGGTAAGAAACTTGAAACTTTCCCACCAAGATTAGGAACAAGGTAAGGATGTCTCCTCTCACCACTCCTTTTTAGCATTGTACTGGCAATTCTAACTAATGCAATAAGACAAAAAGAGAAGAAAAGTTACATAGATTGGGAAGAGAGAAATAAATAAATGACATGATATGTAGAAAATACAGAAGAATCAACCAAAAAAAAAAAAAGCTCCTGAAACTAGTAAGTAATTATAGCAAGGTTAATATACAAAAGTCAGTCACTGACTTCCCTGGTGGCTTAGTGAATAAGAATCTGCCTGCCAATGCAGGGCACACAAGTTTAGTCCATGGTCCGGGAAGATTCCACATGCCACAGAGCAACTAAGCCTGTGTGCCACAATTACCAAAGCCAGAGAGCTCTAGGGTCTCCAAGTTGCAGCCACTGAAGTCCACCTGCCTAGAGCATGTGCTCTGTAGAATAGCCCCCTCACTTGCCACAACTAGATAAAGTCTGTGAAAAGCAATGAAGACCCGGCACAGTCAAAAACTAAATAATTTATAAAAGTTAGTAACTTTCAAAGAAAAAAAAAGGTTAGTAACTTTCATAAATATCAGTAATAAACACATCAAATTTGCAATTGAAGACACAATGTCATTTACACGAGCACCCTCAAAAATCAAATACTTAGATGTAAATTAAAAAATATATATATGTATATAAACTATATATGAGGAAAATTGCAAAACTGTGATGAACAAAAGTGACTAAGAACTAAATAAATGTAGGGACATCCCTGATTGCCCAATGGCTAAGATTACATGCTCCGATGCAGTGTGCCAGGGTTCGATCCCTGATCAGGGAATTAGATCCCATGCACTGCAACTAAGAGTTTGTGTGCTGCAACTAAAGATCCCTCGTGCCACAACCCAAAAGATGCCATACACTGCAACAAAGACTGAAGATCCTACATGCATACTCAGACCTGGTGCAACCAAGTAAGTAAATTAATATTTTTTTTTTTTAAAAAAAAGCAGTGTGTTCTCGCTCAGGATGAATTTTCTAGCTCCAAGTCACCCTTTGAAGAACTGCTTCATTTTGTAGTGCTTTGTTTAAAAATAGACTATTGTTTAAAACAAAACATAAAAATAAAATGAATAAATAAATAGAAAGATGCTGCATGTTCAAAGACTAGAAAACTCAATTTTGTCAAGATGTCAGTTCTTCCCAACTTGATGTATGCCGTGCCGTGCTGTGCTAAGTCACTTCAGTCTTGTCCGACTCTTTACAAACCTACAGATTGTAACCCACTAGGCTACTCTGTCAACGGGGTTCTCTGGGCAAGAATACTGGAGTGAGTTGCTGTGCCTTCCTCCAGGGGATCTTCCCTAGGGGAAGACCTAGGGGTCAAACCTACATCACTTGCATCTCTTGCATTGGCAGGTGGGTTCTTTACCACTAGCGCCACCTGGGAAGCTCCAAATTGATGTATATATTCAAATAAATCCCAATCAAAATCCCAGCAAATTATTTTATGGATATCAACAAACTGACTAAAATTTACACATAACAGCCAACACAATACTGAAGGAGAAGAACAAACTTGGAGGGCTGACACTATCCAACGTCAAGACTTACTGTAAAGCTACAGTAATTAAGACATTGTGATATTGGTGAAGGAATAGACAAAAAATGGAACAGAATATAAAGCCCAGAAATAGACCCACATAAATAAAGCCGACTGATCTTTGACAAAGGATCAAAGGCAATACAACGAAACAAAGATAGTGTTTTCAACAAAGTTGGAACACCTGGACATCTATATCCAGAAAATAGATCTAGGGACTTCTCCAGCAGTCCAGTGGCTAAGACTTGGAACTTTGATTGTAAGAAGCATGGGTTTCTCTGATTGGGGAACTAAGATCCCTCAAGCCCTGCAGTGCTGCCAAAAAACAAAAAAAATAAAATTCCTAGGAAATAATATAGCCAAAAACCTAGATGACTTTGGATATGGCAGAGACTTTTATTTTTTTTTAATTAATTAATTTATTTTGTCTGTGCTGACTCTTTGTTGCTGTGCGGGCTTTTCTCTAGCTACAAGGAGCAGGGACTTCTCTTTGTTAAGGTGTTTGGGCTTCTCATTGCAGTGGCTTCCCTTATAGCACCACCTGTAGGGCACTCAAACTTCAGTAGTTGCAGCATGAGGGCTCAGTAGTTTCAATTCCCAGGCTCTAGATCACAGGCTCAGTAGTTGTGGAGCACGGGCTTAGTTACTCCGCAGCATGTGGGATCATCCCGGACCAGGGATCGAGCCCATGTCTCCAGCACTGGCAGGCAGATTCTTTACCACTGAGCCACTAGGGAAGCCCAGCAATGACTTTTTACAATACCAAAGGCACAATCCTTGAAGGAAGGAATTGATAAGTTTAAAATTAAAATGAAAAACTGCTCTGTGAAAGAAAATTATTTGCCAAAAACATATCTGATAAAGGACTGTTATTCAAAATATGCCAAAAAAAAAAAACTCTTCTTAAAGCTCAGTGGTGAGAAAACAAACCAACCCAATTTAAAAAATGGGCTAAAGATCTTAACAAACACCTCATCAATGAAGATACCCAAATGGCAAATAAGCATACAAAGATGTGCTTTACATTGTATGCCATCAATTCAGTTCAGTTCAGTTAGGGGAAATGGTACTTTCCTCTCAGTTTTGCTGTCAATTTTGCAACCAAAATGGCTCTAAGAAATGTCTTTTAAAAAAATTAACAATAAGCTTTCAGTATAGACTGACTCCAGCATATCAATGGAGGTGCCTGAGGGACCTCGGAGTGATTTAGAAGGCCATTGGAAACACAGGTCTAGAGCTAGCAAGGTTGTGGCTTCTCTACCCTTGCCTTGGTCCTTGCCCTTGACCCAATTCTTCCTGATGGGCCTGCCCATATACTTGCCTTCTTGGAATAGGCTCCCTTAGCCTTCTTCTAGATACCAGCAAGTCAGGGTCAGGAATTTGCCCACCACAAACACTTTGAATTGTAATTTAATCTTTTTTGCAACTCAGTGCAAGAGTGCCTTGCTAGGCTCTTCCAGGACAGTTTATACCAGTTTCCACCTGAGTACTCTGGCAATATTTCCCAAGTTTTAGTCATTCAAGAATAGGCTTCACAACTCTTGACAAATCCATGTGACCACCTGCACAATTTAAAAATATATATCTATTTTATTTCTTTCTTTTTGGCTGTGCTGGGTCTTCGTTATTGTGTGTGAGCTTTCTCTAGTTGAGGAGAGCAGGCGCTACTCTCTAGTTGGAGTGTACAGGTTTCTCATTGCAGTGGCTTCTGTTGCAAAGCCTGGGTTCTAGGGCATGCAAGCTTCAGTAGCTGCAATACGTGGATTCAGTAGTTGTGGCATACAGACTTAGTTGCTCCACAACATGTGGGATCATCTAGACCAGGGATCAAATCCATGTCCCATGAATAAGCAAACGGGTTCTTAACCACTGGACCACCACGGAATTCCCACTCTTGTACTATTCTTTATGTTGTCTTTTAATCAACTCCTCCTCCCTTTTGCTTCTTCCCAAGCAACAATAGTTCAACTCGCCCTTTAAAAATCCATGAGGAAGGGTTTCCCTGGTGGTCCAGTGGTTAAGAATCCACTTTGTAAAGCAAGGGACTCTAGTTTGATCCCTCGTCTGGGATCAGACGTCTGATCCCTCATCTGGGATCAAATCGTCATGCCATGGACCAACTAAGCCTGTGTGTCTCAATTACCGAGCCAGCGCTCTAGAGCCCATGAGCCATAACTACTGAAACCCAAGCATCTAGAGCCTGTTCTCTGCCACAAGAGACACCATCTCAATGAGAAGCCCGCACATGCAATGAAGAATAGACTCCCTCCATCAGTCACCTCAGCTAGAGAAAGCCTGAGTGCAGCAAAAAAGACCCTACCACAGTCAAAAAGAAATAAATGAATCTTTAAAAAAAATCCATAAGGAAGATGTCACTCTGGAGATCAATATACTTTATCTCAGGAAATTCAACATAGCTTTTGACAGATTGCTGTTTCTTGAGTTGAGCCCTTGATGAAGTTGTACAAATGCAGTTAGGAACCATGTTTTTGGAAAATCTGTAAATTCAAACTCCACTAGTTATTATGAGATTCCTATGGGGCTGGAGAGCAACTTGGAGAAAACACTATATCCACATTTCCTACAGGATTGAATGGGAATAGTGTGTGAGGGGGCAAATGTGGGATCTGGACTATTTAATTATTTTTCTCTCTATATATAAACAGCTAGCTAAATTCATTCATTTCAGTTTACTGTGCTTATGATGGAAACCACTATATCCACACACAGTCATTGTCTGATACATTCATAGGAGTGCCCAGCACCTTTGCCCTTCACCATAGTGTATAAATGGATTAAATATTTTCCCAGGTGTGAGGTGAAGACTATATATGAATCAATATTCATCTACTGAACTTGCATGGATATCAGGAGAGGACTATTGGAGTTTGTGGAAAAATGGATGTTCACACTGGGAATCCCTGGAATGAGCTGGAGAGATGTAGGTGGGAAGGAACTGTCAAAACCTGAAATAGACTCGAGGAGTCATCAACAGACAGATGAAAGTAAGAGAGTCAAGTAAATCCTCAACAAGAGTCTTGGAGTAAGAAGACACTGAGGCTAGACTTCTGGGGAACATCTACAGAGGAGCCCGAGGAAGACAGTGCAGATGAAAATCATGAGCATGATATCATGGAAGTCAAAGGAGGAGTATTTTTCTAGAAATGAGGTTTGTTCTTAGTATCAAACACCATTGAGAATTTCCCTCTGAAGTATATCAGCAGCTTTTCTAATAGGGAAGCCACTTATGAGCATAATGAAAGTTGATGGTTGGGGCAGAGACCAGAATGCAGAGATTGAACTATAATGGGAATAATGAGTGTGAACTATTTTTTCCTGAAAACTGGGATATGGGCATTTCTTTTCACCATAGCAATACCAGTTATCGTATGTTAAATAATAAACATACAGAATGTGAGCATTACAATTTCTTTCAGCTCTGACAAACACATATTGGATGCCTTGGCTGTTGGGAATTTTAAGAAGATCAAGGTGAGGTCACTGTCCCCAAGGTGCTCATAGTGCAGTAGGAGACAGACATAGAGGTCTGGTGGCACAGCTGAGGGAAACATAATTTCTGTCAGAAGAAGGGGTTGAGGGCTTCCCTGGTGGTCCAGTAGGTAAGGACACCGCCTTGCAGTGCAAGGGGTGCTGGTTCGATCCCTGGCCTGGGAAGATCCCACGTGCTATGGAGCAGCTGGACTGATGTGTCCAACTACTGAGCCAGAGCTCTGGAGCGCATGTGCCCAGAGCTGGTGCTCTGTAACTAGAGAGGCCACTGTGATGGGAGGCCCACATAAAGATAAATAAATGAAAGACCAATAGAAGTAGCAAAAAAAAAAAAAAAGATTGAGAAATCTTGAAGGAGGAAATGAGTTTACAGCTGGGATTTGAAAGATGGATGGAAATTCTCCCGGTGGAGGGTAGAAAGGCTAGAGGGACACATAGGCAAAGGCTTGTAGACAGAAATGTCTCTGCCATGTTTAGGGAATGACTTGTGGCTCAGTGCAGATAAAAAGCATGTTAGTGAGTTTGGACTTTGACACAGATAATGGGAAGCTTCCAGAGTTTTTTAAACTATATTAGTCACATGTCCAGAATTGGAAGGGTCCAACTCCAAGTGGGAAGACCCACTTCTGATAAGAGAGAATGAGAACACGTTCTAAGAGAGTGGCAAGATGTTGAAGGAGAATGAAACAACAGCAAAGTAAGGAATTTGAGTTAACTTAGGGAATAAAGATGATGACTTGGAGATTGATCATAGTGAAATTATTAGTCTCTCGAGCTCTGGAATCAGGAAGACTTCTGGTTCTGCAACATTCCATTTGTGTGCCCTGAAACACATTATTGGGCTTCCCAGGTGGCGCCAGTGGTAGAGAATCTGCCTGCCAATGCAGGAGACTCAAAGACTAGGGTTCAATCCCTAGATGGGGAAGATCTCATGGAGGAGGGCATGACAACTCACTCCAGTATTCATGCCAGAAGAATCCCATGGAGAGAGGAGCCTGACAGGTTATAGCCCATAGGGCCACAAAGAATCAGACACAACTGAAGCGGCTGAGCACACACAAACACATTATTGAACATTTCTGGGCCTCAGTTTCCTCATCTGCATAGTGGGGATAGTAAAATACCTACCATATAGGACAAAACAGAGTAAGTATTCAATAAATGTTAGCAATCATATTTAATATTGGGGCGTCCCTTGTAGCTCAGTTGGTAAAGGATCTGCTTGCAATGCAGGAGATGCAGGTTCAATTCCTGGGTCAGGAAGGTCCCCTGGAGAAGGAAATGGCAACCCATTCCAGTCTTCTTTCCTGGAGAGTCCAATGAACCAAGAAGCCTGGCAGGCTAAAGTCCATGGGGTTACAAGAGTTGGACATGACTTAGCAATAAACCACCACAATGCTTAATATTATTATTTTTACTGCCAGCTAAATTTCAGTGACTGATGGAAATGTCCAATAGGGAATTAGAAATGTGAAGTGCAAAAGGAAAGTATGGACCAGACGTTTTTGATTCACCTTATTATCTTGGAGAGTGGTTTTGCTGCTGTGAAGGGCAGAGAATTGGATTTTACAGAATATTTGCATTTAAAAGTGGTACGAGAAAAAAAAAATTAGTGGTGTGAGAGAGAGGGAGAAGCTCTTAACTTGGAGAGGATCTTTTTAAGCTGTGTCAACTACACACCGGCATTTACCAATTACATTGCCAATGCCTGGACAACAAGGGCATTTGCCCTCTGCCTCTGCAGAGACTAGACCCTGTGCTGTTGAGAGCTGCTGACCTTCAATACCCCCTGATGGAGATCAGGGTGGGGTAGAGGCACTCTGTGCTCCAGGGAATCTGGTGGGGCAGGTCTTTAGAAGGTGGATGCTTTTAGGAACAGATTTTATTATCTCAATCCTTGCATCTCCTCATATTTAGAAAAACAGTAAATCTCCTCATGGTGATATCAGATCCTCGTGACTAACTGCAGACCCTTTGTAAAATGACTGTTTAATGATATGAAACGCCCCCCCTCACCAAAATCTTTAAATATTGATCCTCCTCCTGCTGCCTCTTTGGAGCAGTCTCTCAGAGCTATCTGGGGTGCTGCCTCCCGGGCTGCAGTCCTAATTATGCCCCAAAGAAAACTTAACCCACAGCTCTCAAGTTGTTCATCTTTTTTAGTTGACAGCTGCTAAATGCAGTGGCTTCAGATAGGTCCTTAATTCCTGACACCTCTGCACTATTAGATGCAAGTGACCTCTTCAAATCTTCTTTTAGAAACTCTCTTCTACAGTTTCCATGGCATTCTGTTCTCTTCTATCTTCTCTGATTATGCATAGAACATCTCAACCTTATCACTCACTTGTGCCAACTCCTTCATTTTACAAATGAGGAGACGAAAGAGCCAGAAAGCAGAAATAGCTTATTCAAGGTTCACAGTCAGTTGTTCCTTCCTTGTCTTTTTTCCCCGCCTTTTCTCACTTCCCACAGTTCTTTGCTCTCCTATACTCGCTTCCTCTTTCTATAAACTCATCTGTTTGCACAGCTTCTAGGATTGCCTTTAGGTTTTTTGATCACCAGCTTGAAATCTCCCACCCTTGACTCTCCAGAGCTGCTATCCCACCCTTTCAACAGTTAGTCAGATATTCCACCAACACCTCATACTCAGCATGTCACCTTATTATCTTGGGGGGCTGCTGAAGGGCAGAGAATTGGATTTTACGTTTGAAAATCGAGAAAAAAATTAGTGGTGTGAGAGAGGGAGAAGCTCTTAACTTGAGAGGATCTTTTTAAGCTGTGTCAACTACACACCGGCATTTACCAATTACATTGCCAATGCCTGGACAACAAGGGCATTTGCCCTCTGCCTCTGCAGAGACTAGACCCTGTGCTGTTGAGAGCTGCTGACCTTCAATACCCCCTGATGGAGATCAGGGTGGGGTAGAGGCACTCTGTGCTCCAGGGAATCTGGTGGGGCAGGTCTTTAGAAGGTGGATGCTTTTAGGAACAGATTTTATTATCTCAATCCTTGCATCTCCTCATATTTAGAAAAACAGTAAATCTCCTCATGGTGATATCAGATCCTCGTGACTAACTGCAGACCCTTTGTAAAATGACTGTTTAATGATATGAAACGCCCCCCCTCACCAAAATCTTTAAATATTGATCCTCCTCCTGCTGCCTCTTTGGAGCAGTCTCTCAGAGCTATCTGGGGTGCTGCCTCCCGGGCTGCAGTCCTAATTATGCCCCAAAGAAAACTTAACCCACAGCTCTCAAGTTGTTCATCTTTTTTAGTTGACAGCTGCTAAATGCAGTGGCTTCAGATAGGTCCTTAATTCCTGACACCTCTGCACTATTAGATGCAAGTGACCTCTTCAAATCTTCTTTTAGAAACTCTCTTCTACAGTTTCCATGGCATTCTGTTCTCTTCTATCTTCTCTGATTATGCATAGAACATCTCAACCTTATCACTCACTTGTGCCAACTCCTTCATTTTACAAATGAGGAGACGAAAGAGCCAGAAAGCAGAAATAGCTTATTCAAGGTTCACAGTCAGTTGTTCCTTCCTTGTCTTTTTTCCCCGCCTTTTCTCACTTCCCACAGTTCTTTGCTCTCCTATACTCGCTTCCTCTTTCTATAAACTCATCTGTTTGCACAGCTTCTAGGATTGCCTTTAGGTTTTTTGATCACCAGCTTGAAATCTCCCACCCTTGACTCTCTCCAGAGCTGCTATCCCACCCTTTCAACAGTTAGTCAGATATTCCACCAACACCTCATACTCAGCATGTCTGAAATATCATCTTTCCTCACAAAGCTAGCTTCCCTCTGACTCCATTACCATATCAATGCTCTCTTCATTCTCCTAGACAGCTAATTCCTTTCCAAATCTGGTCAATCAGACCTAGATAAATGCCCATGTAGTGCAGGAGTTAAGCACACTGCATATAGGGTTAAGCCTGTGGTGATTTAGTCACTAAGTCCTGTCCAACTCTTTGTGACCCCATGACCCCATGAGCCTGCCAGGCTCCTCTGTCCATGGCATATCCCAGGCAAGAATACTCACCCAAGGATCGAATCTGGGTCTCCTGCATTGCAGGTAGATGTTTTTACCAACTCAGCCACCAGGGAAGTCCCTAGGGATGAGACTGCCTGATTCTGTGATATTGGACAAGTGACTTAATCCAAAGAGGCCATTACATCTGGAGGAGAATTTAAAGATAATTATTTCCCCAAGTTTTACCTTTAAAAAGAAACCTTAATCCTTGAAAGGTAAATCCTCACAGCCTAGAACTGAGAGTCAGGACTGGAACCCAGGACTATTGGAGCCCCAGTTCAATCTGCTTTGTCCTGCACTATATTGCCTCTTGCTGTCTTATTGGCTGTGCCATCACTGCCACCTCCTGTGACCAAATATTTAGGACTTTGTGCCTGGGTTCTCAACACAGCCTTCTACCTTCTCTTGTGACCTTTCCTTTACCCCATCCCCAGTTCATCCTGCCAAATGAATCTCCTTGAAGTTTCATTTCCATTTTGTCATTCCCCTCACTGAAAATCTTTTAGTGGTTCCTCATGGCCTACTATATAAAATTCAAATGTCCACAGGATACACAAAGCCTTTTCTCTGGAACAACCCAGAGGGATAGGGTGGCGAAGGAGGTAAGAGCGGGTTCAGGCTGGGGGGGACACATGTATACCCATGGCTGATTCATGTTAATGTATGACAAAAACCATTACAATATTGTAAAGTAATTATCCTCCAATTCAAATAAATAAATTTAAAAAATAAAATAAAATTCAAATGTCCAAGCTAGGCATCAAAACTCCTCCAAGGACTTCCCTGGTGGTCCAGTGGGTAAAGAGGCCGCCTTGAAGTACAAGGGACGCCGGTTCGATCCCTGGCCTGGGAAGATCCCATGTACCTTGGAGCGGTTGGACCGGTGTGTCCAATTATGAGCCAGTGCTCTGGAGCACGTGCACCCAGAGCCGGCGCTCTGCAACGAGAAAGGCCATTGCGATGGGAGGCCCACACAGGCCAAAGAATTAGGATGGATGAAAGTAAATAAATGAAGGACCAATAAAAAAGAGGCCAAAATTTAAAAAATAAAATAATAAAAGAATGATACTCAGTTTCAGTATTTAAAAACAAAAAATTAAAAAAAAAAACTCCTCTAAAATCTGCTGCCAGCACACCTTTCCATGCTTCATTGTCCACACTACCCTTTTGTACTTCATGACCCAGCCATGCCCAAAACTCTGTGTTCTTTTGAACAGCATATGCATTTTCATGCCTTGCTGCCTTTTTAAATAATGTTCTTTCAACTTTTTTATGATTTTTCTTTAAGTTTTAGATTGATCTGGAGGAGAATTTAAAGCTTATTGAAAAAGCCCCAGTTCAATGGAACCCAGGACTATTGGAGCCCCAGTTCAATCTGCTTTGTCCTGCACTATATTGCCTCTTGCTGTCTTATTGGCTGTGCCATCACTGCCACCTCCTGTGACCAAATATTTAGGACTTTGTGCCTGGGTTCTCAACACAGCCTTCTACCTTCTCTTGTGACCTTTCCTTTACCCCATCCCCAGTTCATCCTGCCAAATGAATCTCCTTGAAGTTTCATTTCCATTTTGTCATTCCCCTCACTGAAAATCTTTTAGTGGTTCCTCATGGCCTACTATATAAAATTCAAATGTCCACAGGATACACAAAGCCTTTTCTCTGGAACAACCCAGAGGGATAGGGTGGCGAAGGAGGTAAGAGCGGGTTCAGGCTGGGGGGGACACATGTATACCCATGGCTGATTCATGTTAATGTATGACAAAAACCATTACAATATTGTAAAGTAATTATCCTCCAATTCAAATAAATAAATTTAAAAAATAAAATAAAATTCAAATGTCCAAGCTAGGCATCAAAACTCCTCCAAGGACTTCCCTGGTGGTCCAGTGGGTAAAGAGGCCGCCTTGAAGTACAAGGGACGCCGGTTCGATCCCTGGCCTGGGAAGATCCCATGTACCTTGGAGCGGTTGGACCGGTGTGTCCAATTATGAGCCAGTGCTCTGGAGCACGTGCACCCAGAGCCGGCGCTCTGCAACGAGAAAGGCCATTGCGATGGGAGGCCCACACAGGCCAAAGAATTAGGATGGATGAAAGTAAATAAATGAAGGACCAATAAAAAAGAGGCCAAAATTTAAAAAATAAAATAATAAAAGAATGATACTCAGTTTCAGTATTTAAAAACAAAAAATTAAAAAAAAAAACTCCTCTAAAATCTGCTGCCAGCACACCTTTCCATGCTTCATTGTCCACACTACCCTTTTGTACTTCATGACCCAGCCATGCCCAAAACTCTGTGTTCTTTTGAACAGCATATGCATTTTCATGCCTTGCTGCCTTTTTAAATAATGTTCTTTCAACTTTGAGTGTTTTAGATTGATTTTCTCCCTATTAAGTTCTTATTCATTTTTCAAGGCCCAAATAAATGTCCTAGTGCATGAATACTTTTCAGATTCCCCACTCAGAATTAATCTTTAAGATAGCATATGTGACAGGAGTCGACAACATAGCTGAGTGTTCAGTGAGTTTCTCTCTCCCCTTTCCCACCTATATTCCCACAACACATTTCTTAAACTTCTGTTTCACACTTACTTCACATACTGTATATTTACGCTGATTATTTAACCAACTAGGGAGACTTGTCTCATTCATCTTTGCATCCTCTTCGGCCCCTGCCAGGGTTCCTGGCACACAATAGGTACTTAGATATATATTGAAAGGAAAGGAGAGGAGAGGAAAACTGTGGAGCCAAGTCTTGAGACATCACCTCATTAGTAACTCAGCAAGACCAACTCGTGTTGCTGAACATGGAGTGACATGTTAAGAGAAGAAAAATCTGGGAAACCTTGTTGGAAAATCTTCAACAATCTGCTTCAGGAAGCCTTGGTTCAACCTGACAGTTTTCTTGAGGGTGATAAGGTCAGAGAGATGAAACCACTCAAAGTTCTTATCCACACATCCTTTAAAATAAGCTGAGATCAGTGCAGGCCCATTGTCCCTGAGCAGCGAATTTACAAATAACTAGAGAGAGCAGTGGCTGGTGCTAAAAATGGGAGGAGGTGGAAGCAGAATGTCTTTGGAGTCATTTGCAAAGGGAGGCTACCATGATATACAGATTAATCTTTCCCTAGAAAGGAAAGATTATACTAACTGGAGTATAGGTGATGTATAATGTTGTGTTAATTGCTATTGTACAACAAAGAGGATCAAATATATCTCTATATCTATATATATATTCTTTATAAAAATTTTTTTTCCCCACCATTTATTTATTGGCTGTATCTCACAGCATGTGGGATCTTAGTCCCCTGACCAGGGATTGAACCTATGCCCCCTGCAGTGGAAGCTTTGAGTCTTAACCACTGGACCAACAGGGAGGTCCCTATACAGATATACATTCTTTTTATATTCTTCTCCATTATGATTTATCATAGGATATTGAATATCATTCTCTGTGCTGTAGAATAGGATCTTGTTGTTTACCCATTAAATATATGTATATAAACTTACATCTACTAACCTCACCTTCTCACTCCATCCCTCCCCCAAGCCCCTGTCCCTTGGCAATCACCAGTCTGTCCTCTACATCCATGATTCTGTTTCTGTCTCATAGATATGTTCATTTGTGTCATATGTTAGATTCCACATATAAGTAATATCATATGATATTTATCTCTCTTCTTGACTTCATTTAGTATGATCATCTCTAGATGGTGCCATGTTGCTGCAAATGGCTTATTTCATTCTTTTCTATGGCAATGTAGTATGGAAAAGGATTCTTGACCAAGCTGCCTGGGTCACTTCCCTTATAAGAGTGGGTAACTGTGAAGGGTAATTCAGGCCGAGTAGACTGGCATGTGTAACACTCCTTCATGGTCTCTCAGTAGCACGGTCTGTTTCAGGCCTCACTGGACACAGTTTTCAGCGAAGGCCTCTTTGCAGAGCATCCCAGTTCTGGAAGTGATGCCTGCAGTAATGCTAAGATAAAAGATGATTTGCATTCTCATGTTTTTGGCAGTGCTTGGTGGCTTATGGGTTCTTGACAAATCCTTTAAAATAAGCTGAGATCAGTGCAGGCCCATTGTCCCTGAGCAGCGAATTTACAAATAACTAGAGAGAGCAGTGGCTGGTGCTAAAAATGGGAGGAGGTGGAAGCAGAATGTCTTTGGAGTCATTTGCAAAGGGAGGCTACCATGATATACAGATTAATCTTTCCCTAGAAAGGAAAGATTATACTAACTGGAGTATAGGTGATGTATAATGTTGTGTTAATTGCTATTGTACAACAAAGAGGATCAAATATATCTCTATATCTATATATATATTCTTTATAAAAATTTTTTTTCCCCACCATTTATTTATTGGCTGTATCTCACAGCATGTGGGATCTTAGTCCCCTGACCAGGGATTGAACCCATGCCCCCTGCAGTGGAAGCTTTGAGTCTTAACCACTGGACCAACAGGGAGGTCCCTATACAGATATACATTCTTTTTATATTCTTCTCCATTATGATTTATCATAGGATATTGAATATCATTCTCTGTGCTGTAGAATAGGATCTTGTTGTTTACCCATTAAATATATGTATATAAACTTACATCTACTAACCTCACCTTCTCACTCCATCCCTCCCCCAAGCCCCTGTCCCTTGGCAATCACCAGTCTGTCCTCTACATCCATGATTCTGTTTCTGTCTCATAGATATGTTCATTTGTGTCATATGTTAGATTCCACATATAAGTAATATCATATGATATTTATCTCTCTTCTTGACTTCATTTAGTATGATCATCTCTAGATGGTGCCATGTTGCTGCAAATGGCTTATTTCATTCTTTTCTATGGCAATGTAGTATGGAAAAGGATTCTTGACCAAGCTGCCTGGGTCACTTCCCTTATAAGAGTGGGTAACTGTGAAGGGTAATTCAGGCCGAGTAGACTGGCATGTGTAACACTCCTTCATGGTCTCTCAGTAGCACGGTCTGTTTCAGGCCTCACTGGACACAGTTTTCAGCGAAGGCCTCTTTGCAGAGCATCCCAGTTCTGGAAGTGATGCCTGCAGTAATGCTAAGATAAAAGATGATTTGCATTCTCATGTTTTTGGCAGTGCTTGGTGGCTTATGGGTTCTTAGTTCCCAGACCAGGAATTGAACTCTTTGCTTTGCTTTTTAACACACTAAGTTTGTCATAACTTTCTTTCCAAGGAACAAGTGACATCTTTAAATGGTCATGATATAATGGCAAATGAAAGAGAGTTTAGAATGATAATCACTGAAGAAAACAGATTGGTGATTGCCAGAGGTAGGGGGCGGAAGGTATGCAAAAGCTTGAAGGGAATCAAAAGGTACAAACTTGCAGTTACAAAATGATTAAGTCATGGAGATGTAATGAACATCTTGGTAACTGTAGTAAAACAAAAATACTGGGAATTCCCTGGTGGTCCAGTGGCTAAGACTCTGTGCTCCCAATGCAAGGGGCCCAGGTTCGATCCCTGGTCAGGGAACTAGAGCCCACATGCTACAACTGAGACCCAATGCAGCCAAATAAATATAAATAAAATATTTTAAATAAAATTTAAAAAAATTAAAAAAAATACTGTATTGCATATTTGGAAGTTAAGAGTAGATCTTAAAAATTCTCATCACAAGAAAAAAATTCTATGTTTGGTGATAGATGCTAACTAGAGTTACTGTGGTCATCATTCCAGAATGTATACAAATGTTGAATCATTATGCTTGTACACCTAAAGTTAACATAATTATGCATATCAATTATACCTCCATAAAAATAATATGCATTGTATGATGACAATTTATAGTAAAAGTATATATTTTCATTGAAAAATGACTGTAAGTTTTCACACCTTGCAGTAATGATTATCTCTGGGTGGTGATGTTACATATTATTTTTATTTTTATCCTATGAATTGTTTTGGTATTTTCTGGTCTTCCATAAGGAACATACATTATTTGTGTAACAGCAAACATAAAGATTAATATAAAAGGGAGGGACACCTCTGGCAGTCTAGTGGTTAAGACTCTGCACTCTTAATACAGGAAGCACGGATTCCATCCCTGTTCAGGAAACTAAGACCCCTCATGCAGCAGGGTGAGGCCAAAATAATAATTATGTAACATCAGAGAAGAAAGTTCAGAGGAGGTGGGAATGATCAAGTGAATCCAACATCTCAGAGTCAGTAAGACTAGTTCTGAGGGATGTCCATCGGATTTAGCTACAAAGTGACCTTGGTGAAAAGTATTTCAATGGAGTAGGGAGCAGGGGCAGAAGCCGGACTGGTGTGGAACTAAAGAGTGAATGCCAGATGAAGAAGTGTAGATGGCAAGTATAGACATACCATTCAAAAAATGTGGTTAAGAAGGGAAGGAGATAGGGCAGAAGCCCAGTCTCAGATACTGTTCAGTTTAAGATTCCCACACCATGTGTGGTGGCTTTGAGTGCCCTGAAGAGAGGTAAGTTATGAAGGTTTTCTGGGTTCAGAGACAAACTTAACATCATTGGAACTGAGTGAAACCCTCCAGCATTATATATGTGACTACGTAATTTAGGACATGGGCTAATACTTGGAGTCCTCCCCAAAAGCCTGTGATAAGTATGATATAATTGAGAAAGTTCTTGTGACTCATGTGATAACAGTCATGGCTTCTTTATCAAGGTGTGTAGCTCAGTTTCGTAGACAATGTTGTTCTTTAGGCATAATGCCAGACCTCAGTGCACACTATGGCTCAACCCATCCCCAACACTGTGAGGTGAAATGTCAACAGTGAGAAAGAACAGTTTATCTTGATTAAAGCACCAACACGGATTCAGCAATCACTAACTGCTTGACATTCTGAAAAGCGCCCTCAAGCTAGCAAATCTGATGCCACTGAACACCCATTTCCTGGGAGACAATGAAAGTAGTTCAGTCATCCTTGTCTTTTACTGGAGGAAGAAACAACTAAAATGGAGGCCTCTTGAGAGGATTTGAGGCTCTTACCTTTTTAAAATCTCCAACAGAGGCCCCATGGATTATGGACTCCTGATTCTGGATGTGTCTACTTCTTGGAGTGAGCAGAGGGAGAAGGATCCTAGGGACATCCAAATAGAACATGTTTTCACATGAGGAGGCCCAGAGCAGCAATGCCACAGAAGAGAACCATAATCTTTAAACAAAAGGCAAGATGAGGATGGAGATAGAAAGGAGACAAAATCTTTGTCAAAGAGGCTTGGGAGTAGGATTGTCCTATTCAGGGGCAAAGAACAAATTAAGGAAAGTTGGCAAGTTAGAAAGAAGGCTGCAGAGTATAAGAGCTTCCTTTTTAAAAATTATTATTTGGGGGCTTCCCTGGTGGTCCAGTGGGTAGAGAGTCCACCTTGCAGTACAAAGGGCACCTGTTCTATTCCTGACCTGGGAGAATCCCATCTGCCGCGGAGTGGCTGGATCGGTGTGTCGGATTACGAACCAGCGCTCTGGAGTGCATGCACCCAGAGCTGGTGCTCTGTGGTGAGAGAGGCCACTGCAAGGGGAGGCCCACACAGGCCAAAGAATAAAGATGGATGAAAAATAAAACTATGACTTAGTAAAAGTTAAAAGTAAAATAAAAGTTTTTAAAAAACAAAACAAAAAACTATGACTTAGAGGCATTTTTTTAAAAAAGAAGAAAAAACTGTTAAAAAAATATTATTTGTGGGGATGGGGTGCTGTGCTGGATCTTTGTTGGGGCTCTTCCAAGCGACATACCTCTGGCTATTCTAGTTGGGAATTTGGGCTTAGTGGCCCCATGTCATGTGGAATGTTAGTTCCCTGATCCAGGATGGAACCTGTGTCCTCTGCACTGGAAGGTGGATCCTTAAACACTGAACCACCAGGGAAGTCCCTAGAGCTCTTTCTGTTGCTGGAACTGATTTGGCAGTTTAAGGAAAGTACATAGGAGTAGATCTTACTTTCCCCTTCAGTCTCACACATGCGCATGTGCACACACGCACACGCACACACACACACACACACACACACACACACGCAATGTATTGACTAAGGCTGGAACTGAGTTGGCTCAAAGCATTATGAATGACTTAAGGTTGGACTCAAGCTCTTAGGAGGTATCCCTCTGGCCCACAGGAAGATCCCTGGAATCCAAGTGGCTGGGGCTGTGCAGGAATCCTTGTAAGACACATGCTGACTGCCTATTCCCAGTAGGGTGGATGGATGGATGTGGACAGGAGGGAGGGGCTTTGGGCAGAGGGCAGTGGATCCTCTGGCCCACAGGAAATCGAAAAGTGGGGTGGAGATAGAAAGGAGACAAAATCTTTGTCAAAGAGGCTTGGGAGTAGGATTGTCCTATTCAGGGGCAAAGAACAAATTAAGGAAAGTTGGCAAGTTAGAAAGAAGGCTGCAGAGTATAAGAGCTTCCTTTTTAAAAATTATTATTTGGGGGCTTCCCTGGTGGTCCAGTGGGTAGAGAGTCCACCTTGCAGTACAAAGGGCACCTGTTCTATTCCTGACCTGGGAGAATCCCATCTGCCGCGGAGTGGCTGGATCGGTGTGTCGGATTACGAACCAGCGCCTGAGTGCATGCACCCAGAGCTGGTGCTCTGTGGTGAGAGAGGCCACTGCAAGGGGAGGCCCACACAGGCCAAAGAATAAAGATGGATGAAAAATAAAACTATGACTTAGTAAAAGTTAAAAGTAAAATAAAAGTTTTTAAAAAACAAAACAAAAAACTATGACTTAGAGGCATTTTTTTAAAAAAGAAGAAAAAACTGTTAAAAAAATATTATTTGTGGGGATGGGGTGCTGTGCTGGATCTTTGTTGGGGCTCTTCCAAGCGACATACCTCTGGCTATTCTAGTTGGGAATTTGGGCTTAGTGGCCCCATGTCATGTGGAATGTTAGTTCCCTGATCCAGGATGGAACCTGTGTCCTCTGCACTGGAAGGTGGATCCTTAAACACTGAACCACCAGGGAAGTCCCTAGAGCTCTTTCTGTTGCTGGAACTGATTTGGCAGTTTAAGGAAAGTACATAGGAGTAGATCTTACTTTCCCCTTCAGTCTCACACATGCGCATGTGCACACACGCACACGCACACACACACACACACACACACACACACACGCAATGTATTGACTAAGGCTGGAACTGAGTTGGCTCAAAGCATTATGAATGACTTAAGGTTGGACTCAAGCTCTTAGGAGGTATCCCTCTGGCCCACAGGAAGATCCCTGGAATCCAAGTGGCTGGGGCTGTGCAGGAATCCTTGTAAGACACATGCTGACTGCCTATTCCCAGTAGGGTGGATGGATGGATGTGGACAGGAGGGAGGGGCTTTGGGCAGAGGGCAGTGGGATTCATGATTTCAAGGGTATAAATCAGCCTAAGACTCAGCCCTTTAACTGGCAGAATTCATTGGGGCAGGTGGAATATGAGGAAAAGTGCCTGGGTTTCCTACTTAGACAGCCTACCATCCCTCCTACGAACAATACTTGTCAGCAAAAGTCTTGGCCTTCAGGGCATCAGCTGCAGCCTGGTATTCCCCTAGGTATTGACCTAGAAGTGCTTAGTGGTTCAGGGAAATAACAGGGGCAGTGGCTGTGATCCCTGAGGCAGGGGGATTCTGGGTAAGGCATCCATTGTGTTGTTGTTGGCAAACTTGGTATACAGAGGGAAAGGTAGAGGTGTCCAAAGGTTAGACAGAAAGGATGAGCCTCAGGGTTTCTATTTAGGGTCTGATTTAAATGTTTTCTTTGAAATGTCAGTTTGAGGGGGTAGGTGATGAACCAATACATTTTTAGTTGCAAATCCTGGAAAAGGATCCTATGAAAAAGAAGTCCTCTTTATATACACACAATATGTGTTCAGTGATGGATGTGTATATAAAGAAAGGAAACTGGAAAGAAAGTATTAAACTATTAACAGTTTTAACAGAACAAGCTAAATTCTTCTGTGTCCTTTTTGCTTCACCCTTCAGACTTGACGCTTGGCTCCCTTTGGGGAGTGGGCTACAACTGGACTCCTCGCTGATTCCTCACCTCTATCACACTACCTTTATCCTTTGGGATTGGACCAGCCTGGGATTTTTTTTCCCTTGCACTTCTCCCTGGGTCCTACAGTGCCCTGTACCCCAAAGCAGAAAGATCAGGAAATGGATATCAGGCTGTAACAGTAAGATAGGAGCCCCAAAGTTCCAATTTATCATTTCAGTTGTTTCACTTGGCTACCTGAAATGATGTGAAATTTCCTGGGGTCTTTTGCAAGTATACCCTCTGTTGATGAAGTGATAAGATGCCAATGAAATACAGAACCATTCCTTAAGCCCCAGGAATTTGGGTCTTTTTATAACAGATTTATTTATTTTTTTAGCTGTGGTGGGTCTTCGTTGTTATACGTGGGCTTTCTCTAGTTGCAGTGAGTGGGGAGCTACTCTTCATTGCCGTGTGTGGGCTTCTCACTGTGGTGACTTCCCTTGTTGCAGAGCACAGGCTCTAGGTGCATGGGCTTCAGCAGTTCAGGTGCATAGGCTCAGTAGTTGCAACTCATGGGCTTAGTTGCTTGGTGGCATGTGGGATCTGCCGGGACCAGGGGATCAAACCGAGAACCCCTTCATTAGAAGGCAGATTCTCAGTCAACAAACACATGAAAAGATGCTCAACATCACTCATTGTTAGAGAAATGCAAATCAAAACTACAATGAGATATCATCTCCCACCAGTCAGAATGGCCATCATCAAAAGGTCTACAAATAGTAAATGCTGGAGAGGGTGTGAAAAAAGGGAACCCTCTTGCACTGTTGATGGGAATGCAAAATGGTACAACCACTATCGAAGACAGTGTGGAGATTTCTCCAGAAACTAGGAATAGAGCCACCATACGGCACAGCAATCCCACTACTAGGCATATACCCTGAAAAAATCAAAATCGAAAGAGACACATGTACCCCATTGTTCACTGCAGCACTATTTACAATAGCTAGAACATGGAAGCAACCTAGATGTCCATTGACAGAGGAATGGATAAAGAAGCTGTGATACATATATACAATGGAATATTACTCAGCCATAAAAAGAAATGTATTTGAATCAGTCCCTAATGAGGTGGATGGATCTAGAACCTATTATACAGAGTGAAGTATGTCAGAGACAGAAAGGTAAATATTGCATACTGACACATATATATGGAATCTAGAGAGATGGTGCTGATAAATAATCATACAGAGGAGCAATGGAGAGGTAGACATAGAGAACAGTCTTATAGACACTGGGGTGAGGGAGGGGAATATGCTGTGGGACTAGGGGATCTCAAACAGGGGCTCTGTGGCGACCTGGAGGGGTGGAATGGGGAGGGAGATGGGGCAGAAGTTCTGGGGGAGGGGGGACAGATGTATACCTATGGCAGATTCAGGGTGATGTGTGGCAGTAAACAACAAAACTCTGTAAAATAAAACAAAATAAAGAAATATGAGAGAAATACAAAAAATACTAAAAAGGGTAGATTCTCAACCAGTGGACCATCAGGGAAGTCTAGGGTCTTGGTAAAATACAAAAATGGCAGAAGGAGGGGATGAACTTCAAACTGCAGGGAGTCAGTGTGGTACTGCTATTACTCCCAGTGAAAGGGTTTTATCTCAATTTGAGACTTAAACCCAGGGCCCAGACCTGATCAAACCCTGCTTGGGACATGAACCCACGTGGCTGGAGCTTGAATTCTGGCCAAAAACCTTGTTTGGGACTTGAACCCATGTGACTGGGGCTTGAACCTAGCCAAAACCGGTTTGGGACGCGAACCCACATGGCTAAGGCTTAATCCCAGCCAAAACCCTGCTTGGGATTTGAATCCACGTAGTCAGGACTCAATCCCGGCCAAAACCCTGTCTGGGACTCGAACCCATGCAGCCGAGACTTAATCCAGCACTCACCCAACGTCTGGACCCACTGGGCTCAGGTTCTTCATGCCTCAACGCAGAAGGAATTCAGCAAGAAGCAGAGTGATAGACAAGAGGATTTATTAGGATAGGGTACTTGTAAGAGGTGCAAGCGACCAGGCAGGAAAGCTCTGCTCTGCTGCTCCCTTCAATTGAGTGGGCAGCCGTATATATAGGATGGTAGAAGACCGCCCCCCTCAAGTAGACGCAGATGCAAAGCATACATCATTGGTTGCTTCTTCGCCAGCTCCTCCTTCATCAGCTGTTTATACCCAGTCGAGCCTGCTTTACTGAACAAGGAGCAGCTCTCCTGAGTTATCGTCAACTCACTGGCCTCCTAACCTTTCTCAGGTGTCTCCCTTCTACCTATCATCCCCTACTAGGACTCTACAACCACCTACCTATTCTACTCTGTCCCTATCACCAGGAGATCTGTAAGCTCCAAGAAGCACCACCTCACCTTTGGGCTTCACTGTTGGTAGAATCAGTGCACCATCCTGACTATGTGGGTCTGGTTTTAGGATATTTCGCACTCTTGGGTTTTTTGAGGGGAAGAGCTGAAGCAACTTTGCTTTGTTCCCGCCCAAACTGGCCTGAGAGCAAAAGGTGTTATTTCCTCTCAAGTGAAAAAGAAAGAAATATGAGAGAAATACAAAAAATACTAAAAAGGGTAGATTCTCAACCAGTGGACCATCAGGGAAGTCTAGGGTCTTGGTAAAATACAAAAATGGCAGAAGGAGGGGATGAACTTCAAACTGCAGGGAGTCAGTGTGGTACTGCTATTACTCCCAGTGAAAGGGTTTTATCTCAATTTGAGACTTAAACCCAGGGCCCAGACCTGATCAAACCCTGCTTGGGACATGAACCCACGTGGCTGGAGCTTGAATTCTGGCCAAAAACCTTGTTTGGGACTTGAACCCATGTGACTGGGGCTTGAACCTAGCCAAAACCGGTTTGGGACGCGAACCCACATGGCTAAGGCTTAATCCCAGCCAAAACCCTGCTTGGGATTTGAATCCACGTAGTCAGGACTCAATCCCGGCCAAAACCCTGTCTGGGACTCGAACCCATGCAGCCGAGACTTAATCCAGCACTCACCCAACGTCTGGACCCACTGGGCTCAGGTTCTTCATGCCTCAACGCAGAAGGAATTCAGCAAGAAGCAGAGTGATAGACAAGAGGATTTATTAGGATAGGGTACTTGTAAGAGGTGCAAGCGACCAGGCAGGAAAGCTCTGCTCTGCTGCTCCCTTCAATTGAGTGGGCAGCCGTATATATAGGATGTAGAAGACCGCCCTCCAGTAGAGGCAGATGCAAAGCATACATCATTGGTTGCTTCTTCGCCAGCTCCTCCTTCATCAGCTGTTTATACCCAGTCGAGCCTGCTTTACTGAACAAGGAGCAGCTCTCCTGAGTTATCGTCAACTCACTGGCCTCCTAACCTTTCTCAGGTGTCTCCCTTCTACCTATCATCCCCTACTAGGACTCTACAACCACCTACCTATTCTACTCTGTCCCTATCACCAGGAGATCTGTAAGCTCCAAGAAGCACCACCTCACCTTTGGGCTTCACTGTTGGTAGAATCAGTGCACCATCCTGACTATGTGGGTCTGGTTTTAGGATATTTCGCACTCTTGGGTTTTTTGAGGGGAAGAGCTGAAGCAACTTTGCTTTGTTCCCGCTCCAAACTGGCCTGAGAGCAAAAGGTGTTTATTTCCTCTCAAGTGAACTGGTGTACTATCTGCATCCAGTTATTCAGAAATCCCTGTGGAAAAATATTGATAACTCTCCCTTTTTGACCTCTTCTAAGAGTATGAATTCCTGAGGCATAGATTCATTCATATAATTATATGTCCTTTAAAAAGAATTTGTGAGGATGTCCCTGGTGGTCCAGTGGCTGAGATTCTGCACTCTCAATGGAGGGGGCCCAGGCTTGAACCCTGGTCAGGGACCTAGATCCCACATGCTGCAGTTAAGAGTGCACCTGCCACAACTTAAGATTCCACATGCTGCAATGAAGATCAAATATCCTGCCACAAACATCTGGTGCAGCCAAATAAATAAATAAATATTTTTAAAAATAAAAAGGATTTGTAACAACAAAGATCAATTATGAATACAAGACAACTGCCATCTTTCCCTAGCGGCCTTTACTGGAAACAGTTTACGTAACCTTCCACAGCCTGAGCTGGGGTGGGAACTTTTGAAATGTTCTGCAGATTTTCAGGGTTAGCCATTTCCTTAATCCTATGGACCCATTTGGGGAGATCTTCTTGGCCTGTGTGTCTTAAGCAACATTTATATGGGAAGCTGTCTCCTTTGATTTCTGAGCCATACAGCAGCGCTGTCTCATTGATCAAAGCCATATAAAATGCCACATTTTGTTTGGTAATGAGGCCCAGGGATGGACTGGATGATGGACTCCACATGCGAAGCAAGGCTGCTGCAAACCATCCAAGGAAGCCTCAAGATCGCTGTGCTAAGGCAGCCAGTGCTGCTCCAGGATGTAATGAGCAGAGCGACCCCTGGCCGGCTGATTCCATTGATGAGTTTGGAACCTCCAAACTCTGACCATGTTGCTTGCAAAATATGCTCTGAAATAAAGTGGATCAGTTTCTTTCCACAACTGTCCTGGTCCTGGGTGGGACAGAATGGGGAAAGCCCTTGTTTGGGCTAATGCATGAGCCATGCTGGAGACAGCAAGCTTATGTTTAGGACCTCTTATCTTGTATGTTTTAAGATCTAATAAAGATCTTCCTGAGTAAATCTGAGGAAGTAAACAGGCTGATGTTAAAAACTTTTTTGAAAATTCCTCCCGAACATCCATTGTGAGAAGGAAGTCTGCTTAGGATTCAAGGCAGATGCTGATTTTAGCCGCTTACCAGGAGCATATGGATTCTCACTGCTCGCTGTAGTAGCTTTCCTCCTCTCCTCTCCGTTCCCCTCAACCTCTTGAGGTCTCTCTTCTCTCCCCTCACCTCTCCTCTCTCTTGAAGCAGCCCCCATCCAGAAGACGTGCTCAAGCAGCAATAAACAGGCAGAGGACAAGTCGATTCTAGCAACAGTGTTTTTTATACAGCTACAAGCTGCTCTAAGACTTCCTGTAGCCTAGAACTACAAGCACCCTAGAGAAACCCTGCCAGAACTCTAAGAAACAACAGCACACACTGATATTGACCTGTATTTTCCCTTCCTAGGAGCTCTGTTATAGGAGCTTTCTCTTCTGGTCAAACAGGTCTGCCCACCGTTCCCTAAATACATCACACAGCTTCCTGTCACCTGGAATGCCCAGCCTCTCCATCTCCTTTATGATCCACATCCAACTCTGCCTCTTCCAATAAAACATACCTTTACTCCTTCGTCTGAATGCCTTCTGGCCCCTCCAGGTCATTTAGGACATATTGTAGGGACTCAGGTATATATCTCATCTCTCCTGCTAGTTTAGAACCTTCTAGAGTCAATCAGAGTGAATCTCACTCAGATTCTCCTTGGAACCTGTAGAGCTCATCAGCTGTGGTGTTGCGGTTAAACAAACTCTGGTGCAAGACTGTCTGGGTTCAAATCTTGTTTTGTCACTTGCTGGTTGAGTGACCTTAGCTATATCTCTTAACTTCTGTGTGCCTTAATTCCCAGACAACATGGGAATATTAATAACACCTTCCACAAAGAGCTATTTTGAGAATCAAAGTAAGACTTGCAAAACACTTTGGACACTGCCTTTCACCTGCTAAGTGCTCCAGAAATGCTAGTTTTTCCCCCTTATCCAAATCCAGCCTGTATGCTCGCAGGTTTATGTTTAGGACCTCTTATCTTGTATGTTTTAAGATCTAATAAAGATCTTCCTGAGTAAATCTGAGGAAGTAAACAGGCTGATGTTAAAAACTTTTTTGAAAATTCCTCCCGAACATCCATTGTGAGAAGGAAGTCTGCTTAGGATTCAAGGCAGATGCTGATTTTAGCCGCTTACCAGGAGCATATGGATTCTCACTGCTCGCTGTAGTAGCTTTCCTCCTCTCCTCTCCGTTCCCCTCAACCTCTTGAGGTCTCTCTTCTCTCCCCTCACCTCTCCTCTCTCTTGAAGCAGCCCCCATCCAGAAGACGTGCTCAAGCAGCAATAAACAGGCAGAGGACAAGTCGATTCTAGCAACAGTGTTTTTTATACAGCTACAAGCTGCTCTAAGACTTCCTGTAGCCTAGAACTACAAGCACCCTAGAGAAACCCTGCCAGAACTCTAAGAAACAACAGCACACACTGATATTGACCTGTATTTTCCCTTCCTAGGAGCTCTGTTATAGGAGCTTTCTCTTCTGGTCAAACAGGTCTGCCCACCGTTCCCTAAATACATCACACAGCTTCCTGTCACCTGGAATGCCCAGCCTCTCCATCTCCTTTATGATCCACATCCAACTCTGCCTCTTCCAATAAAACATACCTTTACTCCTTCGTCTGAATGCCTTCTGGCCCCTCCAGGTCATTTAGGACATATTGTAGGGACTCAGGTATATATCTCATCTCTCCTGCTAGTTTAGAACCTTCTAGAGTCAATCAGAGTGAATCTCACTCAGATTCTCCTTGGAACCTGTAGAGCTCATCAGCTGTGGTGTTGCGGTTAAACAAACTCTGGTGCAAGACTGTCTGGGTTCAAATCTTGTTTTGTCACTTGCTGGTTGAGTGACCTTAGCTATATCTCTTAACTTCTGTGTGCCTTAATTCCCAGACAACATGGGAATATTAATAACACCTTCCACAAAGAGCTATTTTGAGAATCAAAGTAAGACTTGCAAAACACTTTGGACACTGCCTTTCACCTGCTAAGTGCTCCAGAAATGCTAGTCTTCTTTATCCACTCCAGCCTGTATGCTCAGCAGGAACTCCCAAGTGCCATTCGTTGGCATCCAGCCTGTCCCCTATGGTGTCTAGCTTGGTTTTGCCTTATATCAGGTTTACCATAGACACTCACTGAAGGAATTCCCCACCTGACTTTAAATATACTTTCTCCTCTGAGCCCCTTAGCAGACTGATGGTATCATCTATAGCCACCCAACATAGTCTTGCCTCATTTCTGTCTCCTAGACATGTCTCACTCATTCTTACCTTTGTGCCTTTACTCATAGTGTTCCTCTTCCCTGGAATGCTAGCCGTACCCTTCCCCTTTCCTATTCCCACCCATCCTTTACTTTTCCACTCAAGCTTTGCCTCCTCTAGGAAGCCTTCCCTGATTACCTCAATTTACCCTCCTCTTCTCCTTCTTCAAACTCCCTCAGCAGTCCAAGTCAGAATCACATAACTGAACATACACTGATATTTTGCATGGCAACTTTTGAGTCTTGGTCTTGTCTCCTCAGGAAGTTGATAAATTCCTTAAGAACAGTGGGAATGTTTTCCCCTCTTTCTATATCTGCCCCCAGTGTGTAACCAGAACTGGGTACTCAACAGGTGACCAGTAAAGACTTATCAATTGATGTACCCATATGCCCAGGTATGGCCAAGGGAAGCCGGGGGTCTGGCTCTTTTTCTGGCAGTGAGCTTGGGCTGGAGTAAAGAGAAGGCAGGGGACCAGTTTTTGCTGACTTAACTTATTTCTTCATGGTCGTCCAGGCCACAGAATTATCAGGGTCTTCAGGTAAACTGTCCTTCAAACTGGACTGATCTCTCAGTTAATGGTTGACATTCTCTGTTTACCTTAATGATTGCCAAGATCTGTTGGTGCACACGGTACAGTTTGAGGTTCAACTACCTTGGCCCCGAGGGTAGAAGGCAATTTGGAAGAGGTTTGCGGGTTATGGATGGGACTGGAAACACTTTGGCCCAGCTCTAGCCACTCAGGGCACGAACAACGGCAGATGGCCAAAGAGCACCCTGGTACTGGCATGTGGCAGAAGCTGTACTGTCTTCACCTGCTAAGTGCTCCAGAAATGCTAGTCTTCTTTATCCACTCCAGCCTGTATGCTCAGCAGGAACTCCCAAGTGCCATTCGTTGGCATCCAGCCTGTCCCCTATGGTGTCTAGCTTGGTTTTGCCTTATATCAGGTTTACCATAGACACTCACTGAAGGAATTCCCCACCTGACTTTAAATATACTTTCTCCTCTGAGCCCCTTAGCAGACTGATGGTATCATCTATAGCCACCCAACATAGTCTTGCCTCATTTCTGTCTCCTAGACATGTCTCACTCATTCTTACCTTTGTGCCTTTACTCATAGTGTTCCTCTTCCCTGGAATGCTAGCCGTACCCTTCCCCTTTCCTATTCCCACCCATCCTTTACTTTTCCACTCAAGCTTTGCCTCCTCTAGGAAGCCTTCCCTGATTACCTCAATTTACCCTCCTCTTCTCCTTCTTCAAACTCCCTCAGCAGTCCAAGTCAGAATCACATAACTGAACATACACTGATATTTTTCATGGCAACTTTTGAGTCTTGGTCTTGTCTCCTCAGGAAGTTGATAAATTCCTTAAGAACAGTGGGAATGTTTTCCCCTCTTTCTATATCTGCCCCCAGTGTGTAACCAGAACTGGGTACTCAACAGGTGACCAGTAAAGACTTATCAATTGATGTACCCATATGCCCAGGTATGGCCAAGGGAAGCCGGGGCTCTGGCTCTTTTTCTGGCAGTGAGCTTGGGCTGGAGTAAAGAGAAGGCAGGGGACCAGTTTTTGCTGACTTAACTTATTTCTTCATGGTCGTCCAGGCCACAGAATTATCAGGGTCTTCAGGTAAACTGTCCTTCAAACTGGACTGATCTCTCAGTTAATGGTTGACATTCTCTGTTTACCTTAATGATTGCCAAGATCTGTTGGTGCACACGGTACAGTTTGAGGTTCAACTACCTTGGCCCCGAGGGTAGAAGGCAATTTGGAAGAGGTTTGCGGGTTATGGATGGGACTGGAAACACTTTGGCCCAGCTCTAGCCACTCAGGGCACGAACAACGGCAGATGGCCAAAGAGCACCCTGGTACTGGCATGTGGCAGAAGCTGTACTGTCTCTCACCTCAGTCTCAAGGGGCCAGTAACCATTGCCCATGGCTTTTTTTTTTTTCTTTCCCCATAGTCATATCATATTCGAGGCTGGGAGCTGGAAGGGATCACACCTAGTGCAGAGCCCTCTCCGCAGCTTGCCCACACTTGGGATCTACCTATGGATGGCGGCAGGGGGCTGGGGGGGAGTGGTGGAGGGGAGGCTGAGGGCTGTTGGTGAGCCCAGGTGCAGTTCCGTCTCCCAGACTGGGCTAAACACGTACATGGGTGACCGTGATGTCTCTCTTCCTCCAGAATGGGGCAGGAACGTCAAGCTATGTGATCTGTTTCTCCAAAGCCGCCGTGAGCTCAGGGGATCAATCTTATTTAATGATTGCGTGTGGGAGGAGGTAGGGCTGGTTAATGTTTGTCTGGTTCCTCTTGGGCTGTGGGCCATATCTGGCTCCAGCCCTGGGCGCTTTGTCCCTCCCCTGGTCTGGGCTGACAGTACCTAGTGACATAGTGCAGACACGCCTGAAGACATTCCCTGGGAAAGGGCAGCAGCAGCCAGGTGAGGAAGCTGCGGGCTGAGGGAGGTGGGCCTGGGGGCTGTGTGGCCCAGGAGGGCAGAAGTGGGGATTGGGGGAGGCCCGGGTCTTGCCTTCTCTTGGGCTCAGCATTCAGCCACTTAGATCCCTTCTGTGCTTCCCTCTGAGCTGGGCTGAGGCACCTCCTGCTGGGGTGCCGGGCTTGCTTAGTCTCTCTCTGTAGCCCCGAACTCATCCTTTTCCCAGGTTCAGTGCTGCTTCTGTTCTCACTCTTTTTCGCCCAGGTAAGTATCCCTTCATCCCCACAAAGTCAAATTCCCAGAAAGACTGGAGGGGGGCCCAGGCCCCGGGTGACCAAGTTTATCTCTTTAAGACATTTCCTGCCACACAGGGTTAGGGCTCGGTGGTGGCCTCTGGGCACGGCCAGGTGCTGTTTTCCTTCCTCAACTAGAAGGCAAACCAGGCGTGCAACCAATATAGGGGCTGCGGGCAGATGAATACAGTGCACTCCCGGCACTGGCATGTGGCAGAAGCTGTACTGTCTCTCACCTCAGTCTCAAGGGGCCAGTAACCATTGCCCATGGCTTTTTTTTCTTTCCCCCTAGTCATATCATATTCGAGGCTGGGAGCTGGAAGGGATCACACCTAGTGCAGAGCCCTCCGCAGCTTGCCCACACTTGGGATCTACCTATGGATGGCGGCAGGGGGCTGGGGGGGAGTGGTGGAGGGGAGGCTGAGGGCTGTTGGTGAGCCCAGGTGCAGTTCCGTCTCCCAGACTGGGCTAAACACGTACATGGGTGACCGTGATGTCTCTCTTCCTCCAGAATGGGGCAGGAACGTCAAGCTATGTGATCTGTTTCTCCAAAGCCGCCGTGAGCTCAGGGGATCAATCTTATTTAATGATTGCGTGTGGGAGGAGGTAGGGCTGGTTAATGTTTGTCTGGTTCCTCTTGGGCTGTGGGCCATATCTGGCTCCAGCCCTGGGCGCTTTGTCCCTCCCCTGGTCTGGGCTGACAGTACCTAGTGACATAGTGCAGACACGCCTGAAGACATTCCCTGGGAAAGGGCAGCAGCAGCCAGGTGAGGAAGCTGCGGGCTGAGGGAGGTGGGCCTGGGGGCTGTGTGGCCCAGGAGGGCAGAAGTGGGGATTGGGGGAGGCCCGGGTCTTGCCTTCTCTTGGGCTCAGCATTCAGCCACTTAGATCCCTTCTGTGCTTCCCTCTGAGCTGGGCTGAGGCACCTCCTGCTGGGGTGCCGGGCTTGCTTAGTCTCTCTCTGTAGCCCCGAACTCATCCTTTTCCCAGGTTCAGTGCTGCTTCTGTTCTCACTCTTTTTCGCCCAGGTAAGTATCCCCTTCATCCCCACAAAGTCAAATTCCCAGAAAGACTGGAGGGGGGCCCAGGCCCCGGGTGACCAAGTTTATCTCTTTAAGACATTTCCTGCCACACAGGGTTAGGGCTCGGTGGTGGCCTCTGGGCACGGCCAGGTGCTGTTTTCCTTCCTCAACTAGAAGGCAAACCAGGCGTGCAACCAATATAGGGGCTGCGGGCAGATGAATACAGTGCACTCGGCAGACACAGGGGATCAGCCAACTGGGCCAAGATTTGGGAGTATGCGTTTCCATTTTCTTGAAGGAGGCAGGGAGACTCAAGGGGAGCTTGGAGTAACTGACCATTGGGAGATCTAAAGGACGGGTAACCCCCTAGCTGTTTGAAAGTTGTTCCAGCTGTTGGGAATGGCACAGCAGAATGCATAAACCTAGAAAATGAGACGAGAGGAAAGCAAAGACAAGAGGGGTTTGAAGGGAAAGCAGTATAGATGAGGACGCAGCAGAGCAATGGGGAAGGGACCCAGACTTTGATGAGGGGCCAACATGAGTTCTAATCTGAGTTCCAGCACTGGCTTACCAGCTGTGTGATAAGTTACTCAGCTTCTTTGAACCTCCATTGCCTCGTCTGTAAAATTGAAGACCATAACCCACAGTTCACAGGGCTGTTGTGAGGATAAGAGTTTAAGAACGGATTGCTCCTAGCACACAATAAGTATTTCCCAATTGGTGACTGCTCTAATAAGCTCATGGAGAGAGCAACAGGAAGTCAGATAGTTGATGGAGGAGGAATGGGGTATAGTCCAAACAGTGAGGAAGGGAGCCGATATTAGCAGGAGTTCTACGGAAAGGCCATGGCAGAGTGAGAGGAGGAGAAAACTGGAATGAGCTAGATTGGCTCTGACCCAAGCCTGGCCACAGAATACATATGGCAGTGTGGAGGGAACAGGGTGGAGGCAGGGAAGGGAAGAAGCGGATGAAGAGGGAGAGAGCTGAGGGGTTTGGTCTTAGCTGCACCAACCTGATGAAGGCAGTCGGAAATTCAGAAGAAAATCACAAAGAAAGCCCCCTGTCCTTTCCTGGCCAGAGGATGCCTGTGAAATGGGGGAGGGAGTGTGGAGTCTGAGTCTGCGTATAACCTCGTTTAGCCAAGCCAGGCCCCTCTTTCTCAAACCAAAAAGATACAAAGATTTCTCATAGTTGGAAGGAGGGGCAGGAAAGAGGTGGGAGCAGAAAGGCATAGACTTGATGAACATGCCTGTGTGTACACGCCTATCCACACTTGGAGACACATGTGGAAAGGAGTTCAGAGAATATTTTTGAGTTCTGAGATCTAACTGATTTCAGTTAGAATGCAGTGTCCTTAAAGGAAGAGAGAGAGGTTGCCAGTGTACAAAGGCTTTAAGGTCAGAGGAAAACAAATTTGCAATTTGACTCGACCATTTAGCAGCAGTGCAGTTGTCCTTATGGTAAGTGATTTAACTTCTCTGAGCCTCAACTTCCCTATCTGAGAAGTGGGTATACTGTTAGTTGGAGGCACAATCTCCTAATTTTGGCCCGTCCTTGAGTGCTTGGGCAAATCTGAATCTGAGGACAAGGTCAGAACCTGACATGGTCAGAGAAATCTTGTCCAATTAAACACAAGAGCAAAACATGCCTGGAGTAACACAGAGCATATCAACACCTGGACTTTAACCCAAAGTCACAAAAACAGTTTGGATTTCAAAATCAGGTGACTCCCCTGAATGTTTCTGAAATGAAACCCTTGAGGTATTGATGTTGACATAGGGATCGGCTCTCTTTCCAAAGGGAAAGCAAAAATTGAGATCCCAGTGCTCACACAAGGGTCCTCAGGGGCCCCAAAGGGAGCTCCTGGCTATGTCCCAGATGGCTAAAGAAGATGTGAGGCGGGAGCTATAAGAACCTAGAAACTCAGCGTTGGCCAGGCTGTCTGTAAGACACTCCCGAGGGACAGAGAGAAAAGAACAGCTGCAGTTTGCTTTGGGGTTTGAGGAAGCAGCTGGAGAAAGGTAAGGACAGCGAAACAGAGCAAATATGGAGGCAGCTGAAAGCCCTGGGAAGGACAGAGAGGAGAAGAGTTGTCAGTAATAGGAAACGGGAAAGGGACTAGAGGAGAATAAAAGCCAGACCACTCTTCAATCTCTCTGTTTCTAATAAGCACTCATGCAAGAAAAATGGTAATTGTATCTGAGGCACTAAAGCTTCTGGGAAAGAGTTTCGGCTCTCGAGTCAGCTTGTGTGTGTATTTGTCGCTCAGTCACATCCGACTCTATGTGACCCCATGGAGTATAATCTGCCAGGCTCCTCTGTCCATGAGATTCTCCAGGCAAGAATACTGGAGTGGGTTGCCCTGCCCTCCTCCAGGGGATCTTCTTGATCCAGGGACTGAACCTGCGCCTCTTGCATCTCCTGTATTGCAAGTGGACTCTTTACCACTGAGCCACCAGTGTACAAAGGCTTTAAGGTCAGAGGAAAACAAATTTGCAATTTGACTCGACCATTTAGCAGCAGTGCAGTTGTCCTTGAATTTAACTTCTCTGAGCCTCAACTTCCCTATCTGAGAAGTGGGTATACTGTTAGTTGGAGGCACAATCTCCTAATTTTGGCCCGTCCTTGAGTGCTTGGGCAAATCTGAATCTGAGGACAAGGTCAGAACCTGACATGGTCAGAGAAATCTTGTCCAATTAAACACAAGAGCAAAACATGCCTGGAGTAACACAGAGCATATCAACACCTGGACTTTAACCCAAAGTCACAAAAACAGTTTGGATTTCAAAATCAGGTGACTCCCCTGAATGTTTCTGAAATGAAACCCTTGAGGTATTGATGTTGACATAGGGATCGGCTCTCTTTCCAAAGGGAAAGCAAAAATTGAGATCCCAGTGCTCACACAAGGGTCCTCAGGGGCCCCAAAGGGAGCTCCTGGCTATGTCCCAGATGGCTAAAGAAGATGTGAGGCGGGAGCTATAAGAACCTAGAAACTCAGCGGTGGCCAGGCTGTCTGTAAGACACTCCCGAGGGACAGAGAGAAGAGAACAGCTGCAGTTTGCTTTGGGGTTTGAGGAAGCAGCTGGAGAAAGGTAAGGACAGCGAAACAGAGCAAATATGGAGGCAGCTGAAAGCCCTGGGAAGGACAGAGAGGAGAAGAGTTGTCAGTAATAGGAAACGGGAAAGGGACTAGAGGAGAATAAAAGCCAGACCACTCTTCAATCTCTCTGTTTCTAATAAGCACTCATGCAAGAAAAATGGTAATTGTATCTGAGGCACTAAAGCTTCTGGGAAAGAGTTTCGGCTCTCGAGTCAGCTTGTGTGTGTATTTGTCGCTCAGTCACATCCGACTCTATGTGACCCCATGGAGTATAATCTGCCAGGCTCCTCTGTCCATGAGATTCTCCAGGCAAGAATACTGGAGTGGGTTGCCCTGCCCTCCTCCAGGGGATCTTCTTGATCCAGGGACTGAACCTGCGCCTCTTGCATCTCCTGTATTGCAAGTGGACTCTTTACCACTGAGCCACCAGAGAGTCAGCTTGACCTGGCTCAAATCCCAGCTCTGGCATGTACTCACAGTGTGAACCTGTGACACTGGGATAAATCCCTTCACCTTTATCTACTTCAGTTTCCTCATCTGTGACATGAGGGTTACAAACAACATCTACCTTGCAGGGTTGTTTGGAGGTTTACAGGAGATCATGTGCATGCAAGGGCCTGGCACATAACAGGGGCTCGGAAAATGGTTATTCTTAATATTTTGATGCTAACATGTCTCACTAGATGAAGCATTTCTTTCCATGGTACTTCTGGTAGCCACTCCGCCTTCAGAATTCCAGGCTTGGGAGAAAGAGCACCTGTGCTTCTGCTTTTTCCATACTGGTTTAGGCTCACAGCATGAACTGATGGGGGCTGTTTTTTTTTTTTTTTTTTAAGCTACATGAAAAGATCTTATTCAGAGAAGTAATCATAGACCAACCCTTTTGTCCTTTCATTTCTTTCATTCCATTTTCCCAACTTTTCTTGGGCTTCCCTAGTGGCTCAGTGGTAAAGAATCCACCTGCCAATTCAGGAGACCCAGGTTCGATCCCTTGGTTGGGAAGATCTCCTGGAGAAAAAAATGGCAACCCGCTTCGGTATTCTTGCCTGGGAAATCCCATGGACAGGGACGTCTGGCAGACTACAGTCCATGGGGTCACAAAAGAGTTGGACATGACTTAGTGACGAAACAACAAACTTTTCTAGTTGCTGATACCTTCCCCCTGCTCCCTACACCGGAGAGGACCACCCAGAACTCGCCCCAGCCACTGCCCCTGTGGCCAGGCCTGTATGCTCTCCCAGCCAGTTCCTGGCTTTCAGCATGACCTCCTTACAACTTAATGGCAGAAGTGGTGGGAGGTAGAAGGAGGCCTTCTCCTCTGTCCATGAGATTCTCCAGGCAAGAATACTGGAGTGGGTTGCCCTGCCCTCCTCCAGGGGATCTTCTTGATCCAGGGACTGAACCTGCGCCTCTTGCATCTCCTGTATTGCAAGTGGACTCTTTACCACTGAGCCACCAGAGAGTCAGCTTGACCTGGCTCAAATCCCAGCTCTGGCATGTACTCACAGTGTGAACCTGTGACACTGGGATAAATCCCTTCACCTTTATCTACTTCAGTTTCCTCATCTGTGACATGAGGGTTACAAACAACATCTACCTTGCAGGGTTGTTTGGAGGTTTACAGGAGATCATGTGCATGCAAGGGCCTGGCACATAACAGGGGCTCGGAAAATGGTTATTCTTAATATTTTGATGCTAACAGGTCTCACTAGATGAAGCATGTCTTTCCAGGGTACTGCTGGTGGCCACTCCGCCTTCAGAATTCCAGGCTTGGGAGAAAGAGCACCTGTGCTTCTGCTTTTTCCATACTGGTTTAGGCTCACAGCATGAACTGATGGGGGCTGTTTTTTTTTTTTTTTTTTAAGCTACATGAAAAGATCTTATTCAGAGAAGTAATCATAGACCAACCCTTTTGTCCTTTCATTTCTTTCATTCCATTTTCCCAACTTTTCTTGGGCTTCCCTAGTGGCTCAGTGGTAAAGAATCCACCTGCCAATTCAGGAGACCCAGGTTCGATCCCTTGGTTGGGAAGATCTCCTGGAGAAAAAAATGGCAACCCGCTTCGGTATTCTTGCCTGGGAAATCCCATGGACAGGGACGTCTGGCAGACTACAGTCCATGGGGTCACAAAAGAGTTGGACATGACTTAGTGACGAAACAACAAACTTTTCTAGTTGCTGATACCTTCCCCCTGCTCCCTACACCGGAGAGGACCACCCAGAACTCGCCCCAGCCACTGCCCCTGTGGCCAGGCCTGTATGCTCTCCCAGCCAGTTCCTGGCTTTCAGCATGACCTCCTTACAACTTAATGGCAGAAGTGGTGGGAGGTAGAAGGAGGCCTTCTCCCTCTGCCTAAGGGGTGAGGGGGGCGGGGAGTTTCTTCCCTAGAGCAACTGGCAAACTCAGGAAACCAGGAGTTACAACTCTACGCTTGACCTGGGGGCAGCACAGCAACAGGACAGTCCGTTCTCTCACAGACAGACACTATAGGTCAACAGCAGCACTGGGAAGAAACAAAAAGAGGGATATTGGGTTTGGCAGACCACTTAGTTCCCCCAAGCCACACTGTTTTCTCTTCCTGATAAGATTTTTACTTCCCTCGATCACTAACCATGAAATTGGAGCTGGGTTAAGAACTTTTGCAGGTTGCTTCATTGAACCTCACAATAACCCTGGGTATGAACCTCATTTATAGATGAGCACACAGACTCAGAGGTTCAGTAACTGAGCCCAAAGTCATAATAGATTAAAAACAAAAACAAAAAAACGAAGTCAGAGAGTTCTTATCTATTTCATCTTCTAACTTTCTTCTGCTTGCTTGATTAAGTTTTGTTTTCTCCCTCTGGCTTGTCGGCACCTGGCCACCGTCTGTATGGGGAGGTCAATGAGAGATGGTCAGGGTTTGTTCCATGACTTTGGGATCGGGCTGTACTCACACGTTAGCAACTTCCTTGTTTCTTGTGTTTTTATGGGTAGGCTTTGCTTTTGTTACTGTTGTTGTCGTCATTAATGGCTAGCTTTTGCTTTGGGGACACCATCTGCAAAAGCACAAGGACTATGCGGTGCAAAGAGCCTAGATTTTTCAGCTACTATTGTGTTTCATCCTACTCTGACACTTCAGCTGTGTGACCTTAGTTGAGTTACTTATCTGAGCTTCAGCTTCCTCACCTGGAAAGACTGGGCTTAGCAATCCTTAGAGGCTTGCTAAGTGGGTCAAAAGAATGTATGGGAAAACACTTAGCACAGTTCCCAGCTTAATAAATGTGAGCTCCCTTTCCTAACCACAAGCTCACCCGTATCGTGGAGGGGATCTAAGCCTAGCAAAAATCCTGCTGAATCTAAGTTTCTGGTAGTTTCACAGGAAGAGGGCCTTAGCCCGGAGCCTCCTGGTTCCCCTGGATCCCCTCTTATATGCACCTGTCTTTGTTCCATCTCCCTGCCACCCCCTGCCATAGCCATTCTTCTGGTGGGGCTATGGGGCGGGTGCGGCGATGGACCGGGCGGGCACAGAACAGGTGGGTGCAGGCTGGGTGTCCGGCGCTGGGACACAAGTGCTCTGTGTGTAGGGTGGGCGGAAGTCAGGGCGTTTGATCTGAATTCTAAAGGGCGTTGTTCAGAGCCCCACAAAGGTCCCATTGTGCAGACACTGGGTATAAAGCAGCATATGACTCCCCAGCACCGGGCGGTGATGAATTGGGACGCAGGCGCGGACCCAGGGACCACTCCCCCTGCACAGACATGAGACCATAGGGGACCTGTCTGGGTGGCCTCAGGGATAGGCGCTCCCGAAGGTAACAGGGCTTTGTTGGGTTTACTCCAGGTCCAGACTTAAGGAGCTGGGTGGAGGTGGGGAGCTAAAGAGGATGGCTGATAGCAAAACAAGATGGGCCTGGTAAGAAAGGGCAGGAGAGGAGAGAATATTGGATGAAGGCACAGAAGAGAGACAGGGCTCCGGGAGGTCAAGTCATCAAGTGAATGAGTGAGGAGGGAGAGAAAGGGGAGAGGCTGGAAAGGGAGAGGGGGTGGTGAGGAAACCTATGTCTGTCCTTCCTTTCTCGTCACTGGCTCTTGGAAGGGGAAAGGGGGATGTCAGACAGTGTTATGGAGCCTGGCTTTCTGCTCCAGCTCTCTGACAACCTGTTCCATGGCTCATGTTTTGCAGGTGTGAATGAGGCAGGATGAACTGGACGGGTTTGTACACCGTGCTCAGTGGTGTGAATCGGCATTCTACTGCCATTGGCCGAGTATGGCTCTCTGTCATCTTCATCTTCAGGATCATGGTCCTGGTGGTGGCTGCCGAGAGCGTGTGGGGTGATGAGAAGTCTTCCTTCATCTGTAACACCCTCCAGCCTGGCTGCAACAGCGTCTGCTATGACCACTTTTTCCCCATTTCCCACGTGCGTCTGTGGTCCCTGCAGCTCATCTTGGTTTCCACCCCAGCTCTCCTTGTGGCCATGCACGTGGCACACCAGCAGCACATAGAAAAGAAAATGCTTCGACTTGAGGGCCACGCGGACCCCCTTCACCTGGAGGAGGTGAAGAGGCACAAGGCCCACATCTCAGGGACACTGTGGTGGACCTATGTTATCAGCGTGGTCTTCCGGCTGACGTTCGAAGCTGCCTTCATGTACGTCTTTTACCTGATCTACCCTGGCTACGCCATGGTACGGCTGGTCAAGTGTGATGCCTACCCCTGCCCCAACATAGTGGACTGCTTCGTGTCCCGCCCCACGGAGAAAACCATCTTCACGGTCTTCATGCTAGCCGCCTCCGGCATCTGCATCATCCTCAATGTGGCCGAGGTGGTGTACCTCATCTTCCGGGCCTGTGCTCGCCGAGCCCACCGCCGCTCCAATCCACCCTCCCGCAAGGGCTCAGGGGGCTTTGGTCACCGCCTCTCACCTGAATACAAGCAGAATGAGATCAACAAGCTGCTCAGCGAGCCGGATGGCTCCCTGAAAGACATACTGCGCCGCAGCCCTGGCACCGGGGCCGGGCTGGCTGAAAAGAGCGACCGCTGCTCAGCCTGCTGATGCCACAGACCAGGCAACCTCCCATCCTGGCCCCCATCCTGCCCCGGACCTGCCCCTCCTTCTCCCCTGGTGGCCTCTGCCTGCTAGGGATTGCTCCATCCAAATCTCCCTTCTCGACTTCCCTTCCTCCCAGGGCCTTTTGCCTCAGGGCCTGAAGGTGTAGGGAGTTGGAGGCCTCCCACGCCAGCACTCAAAGCTGTCGGGGGAGTGCGCAGCTCTTGGTGCCCGCACCCCTTCCTCTTTCCTCTCCCTCTCCCTGGGACCACTGGGGACCAGAGGTGGGATGCTGACAACATCTCCAATTATGAAACTAATCTTAACCCTGTGCTGTCAGATACCCTATTTCTGGAGTCACATTGGTGGGGAGGGATGTGGGCAAGTGGAGTGGAGGGAGGGTGCTGTAGACATGTGGGTGGAGAAGGGAGCGTAGCAAATGCAAGAAAAGTAGCAACAGTGGTTGCTGGCCCTGAGGAAAAGGAGAACATGTCTGGGGTGGAAGAAGCAGGCAGATAAGTTCGAGTGGGGATTGATCAGGGCTGCCTTTGCCTCCAGTCCCCAAGGCCTCTCTTGGCCTGAAATGTTACACATTAAACAGGATTTTACAGGAAACGAAGAGGTGACTTGTGTGTTTGTGAAGTTCTTTCTCCTGTCCACCCCCCTGGATGAGCTTGCCTTGGCTTTTTGCTAATCAAGAAAGCAATGGGCAAAAGAAGTAGAGCGATTTGGATAGCTGAAGCTGCCAAGGGGGGGACTCCCGCCCCCACCCCACCCCAAGGCCAGGCAAATCCAGGCCCAGAAACATTCTCTCCTATTTGTTGTTGTTGTTGTTGTTTTCTTGGTTTGGGTTCTTTTTGCCCCGGTTTAAATAACAGCTTTATCGGGCGCTAAATCACTTATTCTTTTCTCTGATTGATTCTTTTTCACCCATTTTAAGTATACAGTTTATTGAGTTTGGGCAATTTTGTGCAGTTTTGTAAACATGACCACAATCTATTATAAAGCATTTACATGCCCTCAACAAGTTTTCTTGGGTTCCTTCCTCTGATTTTATAAAGTTTAAAAAGAATTCGCTCTGAAGAGACCAGAAATTACAGAAAAAATTCACAAGTCTGAGAGAGTAGCATACATCTCCTTGGCAAGGCCCCATGTACTTCCGGGAGGAAAATATGGCCTGTCCTCCCTCAAAACTGACCATTCGCTGTCTATGGATGCTCTTCAAGGCACCCACTGGATTGCACAATGACTGATCCCTTTTCTTAGATGTAGCCCCTAATTCTACCCTTCTCTCCAGCTTCCTTCCCTCAGGAATCAATGCCTCCCACCCCAGAGATGTCTCTAACGCAGGCCAAACACTTCACAGCAGCTGTTTCCTCGCCAGCATCACTCGCCCAAACAGCAACTACCCCCCCAACCCCGCCCGGGGCTGTGGTGGAAGAGCCCCAATCTGGCACTTGATAAAGCTAGGTTTGAGTCTTGGTTCTGTCACTCCTTTCCTCAAGCTTCCTTGTGAGCAAACAATGTGGGTGGAGAAGGGAGCGTAGCAAATGCAAGAAAAGTAGCAACAGTGGTTGCTGGCCCTGAGGAAAAGGAGAACATGTCTGGGGTGGAAGAAGCAGGCAGATAAGTTCGAGTGGGGATTGATCAGGGCTGCCTTTGCCTCCAGTCCCCAAGGCCTCTCTTGGCCTGAAATGTTACACATTAAACAGGATTTTACAGGAAACGAAGAGGTGACTTGTGTGTTTGTGAAGTTCTTTCTCCTGTCCACCCCCCTGGATGAGCTTGCCTTGGCTTTTTGCTAATCAAGAAAGCAATGGGCAAAAGAAGTAGAGCGATTTGGATAGCTGAAGCTGCCAAGGGGGGGACTCCCGCCCCCCCCCCACCCCAAGGCCAGGCAAATCCAGGCCCAGAAACATTCTCTCCTATTTGTTGTTGTTGTTGTTGTTTTCTTGGTTTGGGTTCTTTTTGCCCCGGTTTAAATAACAGCTTTATCGGGCGCTAAATCACTTATTCTTTTCTCTGATTGATTCTTTTTCACCCATTTTAAGTATACAGTTTATTGAGTTTGGGCAATTTTGTGCAGTTTTGTAAACATGACCACAATCTATTATAAAGCATTTACATGCCCTCAACAAGTTTTCTTGGGTTCCTTCCTCTGATTTTATAAAGTTTAAAAAGAATTCGCTCTGAAGAGACCAGAAATTACAGAAAAAGTTCACAAGTCTGAGAGAGTAGCATACATCTCCTTGGCAAGGCCCCATGTACTTCCGGGAGGAAAATATGGCCTGTCCTCCCTCAAAACTGACCATTCGCTGTCTATGGATGCTCTTCAAGGCACCCACTGGATTGCACAATGACTGATCCCTTTTCTTAGATGTAGCCCCTAATTCTACCCTTCTCTCCAGCTTCCTTCCCTCAGGAATCAATGCCTCCCACCCCAGAGATGTCTCTAACGCAGGCCAAACACTTCACAGCAGCTGTTTCCTCGCCAGCATCACTCGCCCAAACAGCAACTACCCCCCCAACCCCGCCCGGGGCTGTGGTGGGAAGAGCCCCCAATCTGGCACTTGATAAAGCTAGGTTTGAGTCTTGGTTCTGTCACTCCTTTCCTCAAGCTTCCTTGTGAGCAAACAATGGCCGGCCCAGCACCTCTCTAAGCTCCCTTTAACACTCTGGGCTCCACAGATTCCCCAAAGTCTTCCCCAGTCTCATGAAGGTCCCCTATTGCAATTACTGCCCTCACAAATGGCCCCTGCGAGCAAGAATTTCCCCCCACAGTAAGTTTCTCCCTTCAGCTTCCCTACCTCTTAACAGAAAAAAAAAAAATTATTTGCCACTCCCTTTCAGAGAATGCTGACTCCCTGTGGGATGTATGTCAGAAAGGAAAAGAAAATCAGGCATAATCTTATCAGAATTATTCTCTAGAAACAGTCTTTTCCCTTCAGACAGAAAGCCTGGGAGAGTGCCTCATTCAAGGAGGTTTCTCCTTCGCAAAAGAAAGGAGAGCACGAGTATTCCTTTCCTACACAATCTGCAATCCTGAGAGAGTTCCCTGCTCTCTTAAAAGAGACATTTCTATAAGAAATTTCCTTCCTCCTTAGAAACTGACAGCATACTCGGTCGGAGGAGAGGTCCCCACTGCCTCACGGTGAGGAGAGATTTCTTACCGAAATCCATCCTCCTCCCTCTTAACATAACACAGCAAACAACAGCATCTCCTCTCTGTCCAAAAGGCCATAGAGAGAAAGCTTTTCTTTTTAAAATTCCATCCTGATTCAACAAAGGAACTCCATACCCTTCCCACGTTGACAAATGTTAAATCCATCACCTCAGAAATCTAGTTTCTCTTCAGAAGATTCTATGAATTCCCCTTGGAAAGAGGCTCCATCTCCAGATCAAGGCTTTCCTCTCCAGGGGGCAGTGGTGGGACAATAAACCTACTGGGCTGAGTGTTCCAGTCAAAAGCACACTTACTCTTGTGTGCTGTGAAGCAGGTGCGTGTGTGCTCAGTCACTCAGCCATGTCTGACTCTTTGTGACCCCAATGGACTGTGCTCCGCCAGGCTTCTGTTCCCGTAGGATTTCTCAGTCAAGAATACTAGAGTGGGTTGCCATTTCCTTCTCCCAGGGATCTTCCTGACGGGTCCATCTGTGTAACACTCTGGGCTCCCAACAGATTCGGAAGAGCCCCAATCTGGCACTTGATAAAGCTGTTAGTCTTGGTTCTGTCACTCCTTTCCTCAAGCTTCCTTGTGAGCAAACAATGGCCGCCCAGCACCTCTCTAAGCTCCCTTTAACACTCTGGGCTCCACAGATTCCCCAAAGTCTTCCCCAGTCTCATGAAGGTCCCCTATTGCAATTACTGCCCTCACAAATGGCCCCTGCGAGCAAGAATTTCCCCCCACAGTAAGTTTCTCCCTTCAGCTTCCCTACCTCTTAACAGAAAAAAAAAAAATTATTTGCCACTCCCTTTCAGAGAATGCTGACTCCCTGTGGGATGTATGTCAGAAAGGAAAAGAAAATCAGGCATAATCTTATCAGAATTATTCTCTAGAAACAGTCTTTTCCCTTCAGACAGAAAGCCTGGGAGAGTGCCTCATTCAAGGAGGTTTCTCCTTCGCAAAAGAAAGGAGAGCACGAGTATTCCTTTCCTACACAATCTGCAATCCTGAGAGAGTTCCCTGCTCTCTTAAAAGAGACATTTCTATAAGAAATTTCCTTCCTCCTTAGAAACTGACAGCATACTCGGTCGGAGGAGAGGTCCCCACTGCCTCACGGTGAGGAGAGATTTCTTACCGAAATCCATCCTCCTCCCTCTTAACATAACACAGCAAACAACAGCATCTCCTCTCTGTCCAAAAGGCCATAGAGAGAAAGCTTTTCTTTTTAAAATTCCATCCTGATTCAACAAAGGAACTCCATACCCTTCCCACGTTGACAAATGTTAAATCCATCACCTCAGAAATCTAGTTTCTCTTCAGAAGATTCTATGAATTCCCCTTGGAAAGAGGCTCCATCTCCAGATCAAGGCTTTCCTCTCCAGGGGGCAGTGGTGGGACAATAAACCTACTGGGCTGAGTGTTCCAGTCAAAAGCACACTTACTCTTGTGTGCTGTGAAGCAGGTGCGTGTGTGCTCAGTCACTCAGCCATGTCTGACTCTTTGTGACCCCAATGGACTGTGCTCCGCCAGGCTTCTGTTCCCGTAGGATTTCTCAGTCAAGAATACTAGAGTGGGTTGCCATTTCCTTCTCCCAGGGATCTTCCTGACCCAGGGATCAAATCCACATCTGTGTACTGGCAGGCGGATTCTTTACCACTGAGCACCTGGGAATCCCTGTGAAGCAGGTGGGAGTAGGCCAAAGGAAGCTTAAGGGGAGCTGGTGTGAGCAATAGAGCAAGGAGGGAGGCAGGTGCTGCAGGCTAAGCCCAGGACTGACTTTTTCATTTGAGGTTCTGTCAGGAGCATGTAAGGGTTTCTTACACAGGAGGCAAGTAGGGCTTAGTACTCGTCACACACAAGACACTCAGTCTTCTGAGCAAGTGCAGTTGTGAAGATGGCAATGGAATTTGGAAATCTGCTTCTCCGTGGACTAGCTCTAGCCCCATGGACACATCATGCTTACCCTGTCTGAGTCTCAGCTTCCTCATCTGCAATAGGAAGTTGACGATAACCTCTCTACCTCTTTTACAGAGCTTTTGTGAGAATCAAACAAAATATGTTCAAAAGCTGGTTATACACTATAACGTAAGGGACAATGGTATCACCAGGACTGAGACCACAGCCTTAGGGCATGCTAGAACTCAAAGGAGTGAGGGTGGTTCAGCTAGGCTGGAGCTAGTGGAAGGAACTTGGGAACAGTAGGGATGCCCCAGGGAATGGACAGAAGCCTAAATAGCAGAGCCCAGGAGATGTCACAAACTTCTTTTGAGCATGATCCATTTAAGGGTCAATATTCAAGGGGTGTGATGTGAAGATAGAAAAGGCCTGGTAACAGGAACTTGCACACTTTCTCGTGGTAATGGTGCTTCTTAGGGACATTTCTGGTCTTTTTAGAGGCATCTGTGTGTAGAGATACCTGGAGCTGAGAGGCAAAGGAACAGAATCAGCTCCTGAGTGAAGGGACTGGTTGAACTAGGAGAGTAGTCAAGGCCCCAGCCAGCTGAGTTGGGATTTCAAAGAGGCTGCAGTCTCCATAGAGAATTGGCATGGCAACCATGAACTGAATCAGATGCCCAATCAGATAGCCTGGGTACACACAGTGGTGGCTAGAGGGCAATGCTTGCTCCATTTACTGACTCCACAATACTTAAATGCCAGACCTGACCTGTGGGAGAGAAGGGGCTTTACAAAAGCCCACCAGGCTAGGCTCCCTTTGATTCTTGGACTAGGCCAGTCTGAACCTGTCAGGTGGGGAAAGGATTGGGGCACTTTAGAAAGGGAGAATAAAGTGGGCAAAAACCACACAGGTGTCTGAAAAGGTGTAGAGCTGTCCTCAGAGTTAGACAAACAATCTGCTGTGAAGGATTTGAGAAGGGGAATGGTTAGAAGGGAGGCAGGACAGATAAACTGTGACCTGCTAATAATGGGCCTTCTACATCACTACAAGGGGTTAAGACTGCCTTATGGCTGCGTTTTGAGTAGGAGAGTGCCACCTTCAGCTCTCTAGTTTGAGAGCTCACTCTGGCAGCTGCAGAGACAGTGGATTTGGGCTTGGAAAAACGAGAGGTAGAATGACTGGCAATGGGGCTGTGGTAATAGCCCAGGTGGGGCCTGTGGGACTCGGACAGCAACAGGAGGAATAAGAGGACACAAATGCAAGAGACACTTTGGGTGTAGAATTGATGCCAGGACATGATGTCTGAGTGTGGGGAGATGGAAGAGTCGAAGAAAATTTAGAGGTTTCCTTCCTCTTCCTTGACTGGCAGACTCCTCCTAATCCAAGACTCAGCTCAAAAGTCATTTCCTACGTGATGTCATTAACTCTCATCTCCTTGTCCCCTACCCCTAAGCCCCTCCGAGAGAAGTCCTCCCCCAGTTCTGAATTCCTGCAGGGTATTGTAACAGTGTGAGCTGATTAGTGTTTTTCAAACTGTGTGGTAATCACTTGCATAACCTTAGCACACAATAAGTGCTTAGCCTGTGGAATTAAGGGTAGTGGAGAAGAGGATATAGGCATATGCAAAGGCTCAGGGTCTTGAAAGTGTTGAGTGTGTCCTAGAGCAAAAAATTCCTGGGATGGGGCTTGGGGTGTGATAGGAGATAAGACTGGCAATTCGGGTTGAGGCCAGGTCCTGAAGGGTCTCATATGCTTTGTGTAGAAATTTACACCAGAGTTTGAACTCTATCACAGGTAGGAACCCTTCTTTTTAAAAAGTCAGGCCCCGGGCTTCCCCTGGTGGTCCAGTGGGTAAGGACACTGCCTTGCAGTGCAAGGGACGCCGGTTCCATCCGTGGCCTGGGAAGATCCCACGTGCCGCGGAGCGGCTGGACTGATGTGTCCAATTACCGAGCCGGAGCTCTGGAGCGCATGTGCCCAGAGCCGGCGCTCTGCGACAACAGACACCACCGCGATGGGAGGCCCACGGGAGCCAAAGAACAAAGACGGATGAAAATGGAGAGATGAAAGACTAATAGAAGTGGCCCGCCCGCTCTCCTCCCTCCCCAACCCGACCCCCGCCCAAAATAAATAAATAAATAAATCTTTTAAAAAAAATAAATAAAAAGTCAGGCCCCTACTAGTGTGCGTGCATGCTAAGTCACTTCAGTTGGGACTGACTCTTTGCAACCCTAAGGACTGTAGCCCACCAGGCTCCTTCGACCATGGGATCCTCCACGCAAGAATGGGTTGCCATGCCCTCTGCCAGAGGATCTTCCCGACCCAGGGATCAAACCTGTGTATCTTATGTCTCCTGCATTGGCAGGCAGATTCTTTACCATTAGTGACACCTGGACCTTACTAAACTTGAAAGTAATTCTGTACTCATCATGGTAGGCAGAAAGGAGATCTTGAGGAGACCAAGGCACAAATTGAGGCATTAAAGTTAACAGAAGAAAAGGCAGAGCTATTTGACAGTGGACTTCAAAAAAAAGGGTAATTTATTCAGGATGGTGACTAACTGTTCTTCATGTCAACTGAAGTCCCTCTGAAAAGTCAGTACAGCACAGTGACCTTTGCCAAGTTGCTCAGCCACTCTATACCTGTGTCCTCTTCTGTAAAATAGAGACAATAATAGTAGGTTCACAGGGCTGCAGTGAGGCTCAAATGTATTCATTAAATAAACTTAGCCTGTGGAATTAAGGGTAGTGGAGAAGAGGATATAGGCATATGCAAAGGCTCAGGGTCTTGAAAGTGTTGAGTGTGTCCTAGAGCAAAAAATTCCTGGGATGGGGCTTGGGGTGTGATAGGAGATAAGACTGGCAATTCGGGTTGAGGCCAGGTCCTGAAGGGTCTCATATGCTTTGTGTAGAAATTTACACCAGAGTTTGAACTCTATCACAGGTAGGAACCCTTCTTTTTAAAAAGTCAGGCCCCGGGCTTCCCCTGGTGGTCCAGTGGGTAAGGACACTGCCTTGCAGTGCAAGGGACGCCGGTTCCATCCGTGGCCTGGGAAGATCCCACGTGCCGCGGAGCGGCTGGACTGATGTGTCCAATTACCGAGCCGGAGCTCTGGAGCGCATGTGCCCAGAGCCGGCGCTCTGCGACAACAGACACCACCGCGATGGGAGGCCCACGGGAGCCAAAGAACAAAGACGGATGAAAATGGAGAGATGAAAGACTAATAGAAGTGGCCCGCCCGCCTCCTCCCTCCCCAACCCGACCCCCGCCCAAAATAAATAAATAAATAAATCTTTTAAAAAAAATAAATAAAAAGTCAGGCCCCTACTAGTGTGCGTGCATGCTAAGTCACTTCAGTTGGGACTGACTCTTTGCAACCCTAAGGACTGTAGCCCACCAGGCTCCTTCGACCATGGGATCCTCCACGCAAGAATGGGTTGCCATGCCCTCTGCCAGAGGATCTTCCCGACCCAGGGATCAAACCTGTGTATCTTATGTCTCCTGCATTGGCAGGCAGATTCTTTACCATTAGTGACACCTGGACCTTACTAAACTTGAAAGTAATTCTGTACTCATCATGGTAGGCAGAAAGGAGATCTTGAGGAGACCAAGGCACAAATTGAGGCATTAAAGTTAACAGAAGAAAAGGCAGAGCTATTTGACAGTGGACTTCAAAAAAAAGGGTAATTTATTCAGGATGGTGACTAACTGTTCTTCATGTCAACTGAAGTCCCTCTGAAAAGTCAGTACAGCACAGTGACCTTTGCCAAGTTGCTCAGCCACTCTATACCTGTGTCCTCTTCTGTAAAATAGAGACAATAATAGTAGGTTCACAGGGCTGCAGTGAGGATCAAATGCATTCATTACATAAAGCACTTAAAATAGTACCTAGTTGATGGTAAGTTCTATGCAAGTGTGTGTTTTTATTTCTTCCCACCATCTTTTCTATCCTCAAGATTCCCCAGCGCTTTTTTTTTTAAATTTTTTATTTTTATTTTTTTATTTTTGGCTATTCTGGGTTTTCACTGCTGCCACAGGCTCTTCTCTAGTTGCAGGGAGTTGGGGCTCCTCTCTAGTTGAGGTGAGCAGGCTTCTTGTTGCGGTGACTTCTCTTGTGGAACTCGGGCTCTAGGGCACACGGGTTTCAGTAGTTGTGGCACATGGGCTCAACAGTTGCGCCTCTGCGGCTCTAGGGCACAGGCTCCAAAGCTGTGGCTCACAGGCTTAGTTGCTCCGCAGCGTGTGGGATATTCCCAGATCAGGGATTGAACCCATGTCTCCTGCATTGGCAGGCAAACTCTTACCAATGAGCTACCAGGAAAGCCCTCACCAGCTCTTTCAAACACTTAAGTTTTTTTGAGCTAAGCTCTTTGTCTCACCTAATTAACATGTTTTCTTGTTTGGCTAGTTGTCAATTGTGTGCTGATGTAGGTAAATCCACAGATTGGCACAAATGTGATGGTCGGTACATATGACCACATTCAGACAAAAGTAGAAGAATGGCTGTGGGGTAGGGTAGGGGGAGGGCCTTAATTCTTAATGTAGTTTTAATGAAAAGAATGTATCTCAATCTGAAACTTTATTCCCAAAGTTAGAAATAACTCAGGTTTGGGACTTCCCTGGCTGTGCAGTGGTTAACACTCTGTGTTCTACTGCAGGGGGCGTAGGTTTGATCCCTGGTTGGGGAACGAAGATCCCACATGCCGTGCAGTGCAGCCAAAAAGAAAGAAAAGAAAGAAATAACTTAGATTGATGAAAGGAAAGAAGAAAGGGAATTGCTTACGGAGCATCCAGTATGGACTACATTTGGTGATGAATTAAGCACTTACATGTATCATCTCAGCAATGGTAATGTAGCTATTACTATACTCATTCTTGTAGATGAGGAAATGGAGGTTCAGAAAGGTTGGGTAATATGTCCAGCTGAAAATTGCAGAGCTAGAGTGAACACTTAGGCTTATTCTAATCCAAAATCTGTGCTATCTTCTCTATCCCAAGTAACCATTTTATGTTCCCTTAGGAAGTGTTTCATATGGAGAGATGGAGGAAGCTTAGTGATATGAAAAAATTAAGTTGCTAGAAAACAATATGTGCGCTTGGGGGGCCCTAAGGTTTGGAGAGAAATGATGAAAGCTGCAGAAGGGGCTGCCCTGCACTTCTTCCAAGATCTCTGCCTGGAGAAAAATCCAGAAATTGTCCATCCCTGGGAACCAAGGCAGTTTGGGGAGTGCAGGCAGGACAGGGAGAGAATTATTTACAACCCCTACCTCTCAATCCCCTGAATGCCTGAATGAAGATCAGCTTTTGAAAATTCCGCCATTTCTCTCCCTTAACCTTAGAGATCTCAAATGCAGGCTTGGTTTTCCAGCAGTTTCCTTGTCACTTGCTCTTTGCTTTCCACCTTCCGCTTAAGGGACAAAGCCCTTCATCCCACCATTAGAGATAAGTCTTGAAAAGCAGATACCTTGGAGGATTAATGCCAACAACAACAAAAATCATTCACACTAAAATATAAATCAATTTACCAACAAGGAAAGTCTGGTAAGTTGGCTTCCCAAAACTTTCTCAAGTCCCTTTTCTCCTCAGCATTCCCATTGTGCCACTGCCTTCCTTCAGAACTTGAAATTATCTCCTAACTGGTAATGTAGATAATAAAATCTAAAGTTTATTATGTGCTTGTTGTGTGAGGGTACCTCCCTTAATCCTCACCATTCATGGAGGTAAGCCCAATTATTGTTCCCAATTTTACAGATAAGGAAACAGGCCAAAGTAATAACTTGACCAGACCAAACAGCTAGGATCCTTGGCTGAGTCGAGGATCCAGAACTCATGTCATATGCCAGATATGCTAGACAAAGCACATATGTATTTCTGTACCACTGGCTCCCTGTAACAGGCCTCCCGGGCTTCTTCATCACCCAGTTCTCCATTCACCCAGACAAGCTAGAGTCACCTTAAAACATGAAGCTTAGGACTTCCCAGGTAGTCTAGTGGTTAAGACTCCATGCTTCCAATACAAGGGGCGTGAGTTTAATCCCTGGTCAGGTAACTAAGATCCCACATGCCCCATGGTGTGGATAAGAAAATTAAAAAAACAAATAAAAAACTATGAAGCCTACTGTCAATTCTTTGTGAAAATCTTTTTGATGGCTTTCCACTGCTTTGAGGATAAGGTATGACTGTTTTGGCTAGCCAGGACCAAGGGATTTCTCAGTATGCTGGGCTTTCATTGCTAAAACTGGGTGGTCACCGCAGAAGGCCATGTCATTGGAGGCTTTTCATAACCTGATCCCTTTTCCCCCAGCAGCACCTCCCACTATTCTTCATCCCTTTTGCTGTGCCATCTCTGCCTCTTGTGCAGCCCAACTAGCCTTCCCTGAAGACACTCCGAGATCTCTTTTATCTCCACACTTCTGTGCACACTCATCCCTGTACCTCTATGCTGCCCAATAAAACTATCTGCTCTTCATGGGAACACAGCTCCCATATCACCTCTGTGGTCCTTCTCAATTTCTTAGGACAGAATGACTGACAATTACCTTCTACCTTGGTCATTTTATTAATATATGAGTCTTCCCCAGGGTCAGACGAGGGTGAGGCAATCAAGGCACCTAGGGTGCAAAATGCCTCCTTAAGGAGGTAGTCACTCTCTGGGTGTCTCAAATGCCAACCCAATATTTGCATGATTCTGGCTGTGAGCTCCTCCTTAAACTTTGCACCCGGAGTGCCTTAATTGCCTCACCCTTGTCGCAGTCTTGGTCCTATCAGATTGGGGACTTCTCAAGAACAGACTCCAAGTTCTTACTCATCTCTCTATCTCTAGTGATTAGCACAAGGCTGGGCACAGAGCAGAAATCTAGTTGAACAAATGACATCACACCCTTCTCTGTTCCAGTAGGGAAAGGAGGTAGGAGAACAACATGGCTTCGGACCCTGTTGAGGATGGGAGAAGGAGAAAGCAAATCAACAGACTTCACCCTGGCCTGCAAAATAAGGATAGTTTTTAATCAGGTGGTTTTACCTTTGGCATCTAGCAGATCTGGAGCTCCACCTACTTCTCTGGTCTCCCCTACTCAGTTCCTTTCACTGGTTAATGTAAGACATTCTCCAAGGTACCTTTTTTTTTTTTTTTTTTTTTTGATCTTTTTCTCTTCTTATTTCCCCCAAATGATCTTTTCCACTCTCATAGCTTCAGCCAGGAGCCCTTTCAGAAGACTTCTAAATTGACACCTCATGTATTACACTAAGTAAAACAAGTCATATAGAGAAAGACAAATGCCGTGTGATATCACTCGTTATGTGGAATCTGGAAAGGCTTAGCTCATAGAGGCAGAGAGTAAAATTGTAGTTTGTAGGGGCTAGGGTACAGGGGGAAATCGAAAGATGGTGGCCAAAGGATATATGCTCCCAGAGCTAATGTGAGGAAATTTGGGTGTGACTAGTCAAACGTTCATATACCCAACTAGCCTTCCTGAAGACACTCCGAGATCTCTTTTATCTCCACACTTCTGTGCACACTCATCCCTGTACCTCTATGCTGCCCAATAAAACTATCTGCTCTTCATGGGAACACAGCTCCCATATCACCTCTGTGGTCCTTCTCAATTTCTTAGGACAGAATGACTGACAATTACCTTCTACCTTGGTCATTTTATTAATATATGAGTCTTCCCCAGGGTCAGACGAGGGTGAGGCAATCAAGGCACCTAGGGTGCAAAATGCCTCCTTAAGGAGGTAGTCACTCTCTGGGTGTCTCAAATGCCAACCCAATATTTGCATGATTCTGGCTGTGAGCTCCTCCTTAAACTTTGCACCCGGAGTGCCTTAATTGCCTCACCCTTGTCGCAGTCTTGGTCCTATCAGATTGGGGACTTCTCAAGAACAGACTCCAAGTTCTTACTCATCTCTCTATCTCTAGTGATTAGCACAAGGCTGGGCACAGAGCAGAAATCTAGTTGAACAAATGACATCACACCCTTCTCTGTTCCAGTAGGGAAAGGAGGTAGGAGAACAACATGGCTTCGGACCCTGTTGAGGATGGGAGAAGGAGAAAGCAAATCAACAGACTTCACCCTGGCCTGCAAAATAAGGATAGTTTTTAATCAGGTGGTTTTACCTTTGGCATCTAGCAGATCTGGAGCTCCACCTACTTCTCTGGTCTCCCCTACTCAGTTCCTTTCACTGGTTAATGTAAGACATTCTCCAAGGTACCTTTTTTTTTTTTTTTTTTTTTTGATCTTTTTTTCTTCTTATTTCCCCCAAATGATCTTTTCCACTCTCATAGCTTCAGCCAGGAGCCCTTTCAGAAGACTTCTAAATTGACACCTCATGTATTACACTAAGTAAAACAAGTCATATAGAGAAAGACAAATGCCGTGTGATATCACTCGTTATGTGGAATCTGGAAAGGCTTAGCTCATAGAGGCAGAGAGTAAAATTGTAGTTTGTAGGGGCTAGGGTACAGGGGGAAATCGAAAGATGGTGGCCAAAGGATATATGCTCCCAGAGCTAATGTGAGGATCTAATGTGCAGCAATAGTGACTATAGTTAACAACACTGTTTCATATACTGGAGAGTTACTATGTGAGATCTTAGACGTTCTCACCACACATACAAAAATGGTAAATAAATGACAGGATGATGGTATTGGCTAATGCTATGGTGGCAATAATTTTGCAGTATATAAGTGCATCAAATCAACATACTGTACACCTCAAACTTATGCTCAAACTTGCAATATTACATGCAATTATATCTCAAGAAAGCAGGAAAAAAAGACACTTCATCTCTCTTTTAAGCCTCAGATCTACATTTCCAATTACCTAGTATATATGGTAACATCTAGCATCATTATTGCTCTTTCATACCCATTTAATCATCTGACCTTTGCAATAATTCTCTGAGCAAGTCAGGGCAGAATATGAGTGCATTTTGAGAGGAGACTCAAAAAGGTAGGCTTACCCAAATTTTATTGGGAGAACTACAATTAAAAAGGGGAAGGGGGGGCTTCCCTGGTGGCGCAGTGGGTAAGGACACCGCCTTGTGGTGCAAGGGGCGCCAGTTCAATCCCTGGCCTGGGAAGATCCCAAGTGCCGTGGAGCGGCTGGACTGATGTGTCCAATTACCGAGCCGGAGCTCTGGAATGCATGCGCCCAGAGCCGGCGCTCTGCGACAACAGAAGCCACCGCGAAGGGAGGCCCACAAGAGCCAAGGAACAAAGACGGATGAAAATGGACAAATGAAAGACCAATAGAAGTGGCCTGCCCACCGCCTCCCTCCCCAACCCGCCCCCCCCCCCACAAAAATAAATAAATAAATAAAGGGGAAGGGGACAGCTCAGTTGTAGAGCACATGCTTTGCATGTTATGAGGCCCTGGTTTGATCCCTAGTATCTCCATTATGCTTTTGGAGAAGGAAATGGCAACCCACTCCAGTATTCTTGCCTGGATAATCCTATGGACAGAGGAACCTGGCAGGCTACAGTCCATAGCATCACAAAGAGATGGACATGACTGAAGTGACTTAACACATGATTAAAAACTGAAGTTTGGGTATTTTCTTTTATACTGCATTGCATAGCCCACCATACAGATGTCTCAGTGGAGTCTCTCAAAGTCAGTGTCATCAAAACCTCAACTTGTTACCAACCTCCTCCCATCCCCACTCCCCTGAGAAAATAAACAAACAAAACAACAAAACCCTGCCTCTGTTTCTCAACTTGGTTAAAGGTGTGCCATTTTTGCTGTTTCAGCCACTTTGGAGACTATAGAGTCCTGCTAGGAACAAGACTTCTCAAAGGACAAATGTGTCTGGAAGGCTGTGGTCCAAGGCCATTTTTTTAAAAAAATTCTTTATTTTAAAGATTTTACAGAGTTTTGTTGTGTTGTTCACCGACATGTATGTTCCCAGATCATTCATATGCATATCCCTGTTCCCCGCCCCCCGCCAGTTCCCCCCTCCCACTCCTAAAGGCCATTTTTTTGCTGTCTATAAGCAGGGTGTGCAGAACCAGGAGCACAAAGCCCTTATTAAACTTGAAAACCTTTACGCTCAAGATGAAATTGAACTATATGTAGGCAAGAGATGTGCTTAAGCAAAGAATAACACAGCAACACCTAATGGAAAACCTAAGAAAACCAGAGCAATCTGGTGAAACATAATTTGCACTAATGAATGCTTCGTGTCAAATTCTGAAGCAACCTTCATGCTAAGGCCATTGGACACAGAATCTATGTGATGCTGTAGTAAGTAAATGAAAGTGTGTATTTGTTCTCTCTCTTTAAAAAAAAAAACATGTATCTCACTTTTCCAATCATCAAGGCTAGAAACCTGGGTTTCATGTTTGATTCCTTCCCTCTCCTCCAAAACCTAAAGACCTGACTTTCAAAATGTCTGAAACTTATTTTGAATTTATCCTCTTTTCCTTCTCTATCCCCACTGAGTCTCATAGAATCTCATAGCCACAATCCTTTCACTAATGTTCTGGCCTTCTGATCTACCCCACCTGCAATCCATATTGTCCTAGAGATCTCCTCCCTAAAGCAACACATCTGATCCAGTCACTCCTTTGGAAATCACACCCTTTGATTGTGCTGGTCTCCAACCCCTCCTGCTTATTGAGGCCTGGGTCAAATGCTACCTCCCTCAGTAAACTTGCACACAACCCCCGTGTAAACCTGAAATGAGTTCCTTATTCCTCTGCTCTCCCACAGCACTAGGTATTTATTTCATTCTGCTTGTCTTGCAACTAACTATGCACTGCTCTGTCTCCCCTCTAGCCTGGGAATCTGCTGAGGATAGGATCCCAGTCTAGTTAATCTCTGACTTCTCTGAAACATGTAATCTAGGTCCTTAAACATAGTAGGTCCTTAACAGATAGGTGCTGAACAAATCTTTCTCTGAAGTGTTCAGAAATTTGTTATAAAAAGGATCATATTCTGAGTGGATTCATTCAGTGAGATGGATGAAAATGATTCTCAGTCTGTGGTGGGACACCTCACTTCTTTATACCTTGAGAGATCTGAAGCGGCCTAGCACTGCTCCACTCTATCTTTCACCCCTCCAAACACTGCTCTCCCTCCCCAACAGAAGGCAAAAAACAATTTTAACTCTTTATTTGAAACAAACAATTCCAGAGACAGAAGGTTAGTCGTGACAACAGCTTTTCACTACAACACAAGGGTGGGCATGGCTCACTGAAGGGACAGGCCAGATGCCTCAGAACAATATATACAATTTAAACAGTGGCTAAACTGATGACAGTTATAAAAACACAAAAGGAGGCTGGGGAACAGCAAAGCCAACAGGGAAAGAACTGGGTACCCCCTTTACCGGACACTAAGAGTTTTCTGAAACTACAGAGGCAAGATGGGGGAAGAGTTATGAAATTGTATTCCTCTCTTTCCTTTTCCAATCATCAAGGCTAGAAACCTGGGTTTCATGTTTGATTCCTTCCTCTCCTCCAAAACCTAAAGACCTGACTTTCAAAATGTCTGAAACTTATTTTGAATTTATCCTCTTTTCCTTCTCTATCCCCACTGAGTCTCATAGAATCTCATAGCCACAATCCTTTCACTAATGTTCTGGCCTTCTGATCTACCCCACCTGCAATCCATATTGTCCTAGAGATCTCCTCCCTAAAGCAACACATCTGATCCAGTCACTCCTTTGGAAATCACACCCTTTGATTGTGCTGGTCTCCAACCCCTCCTGCTTATTGAGGCCTGGGTCAAATGCTACCTCCCTCAGTAAACTTGCACACAACCCCCGTGTAAACCTGAAATGAGTTCCTTATTCCTCTGCTCTCCCACAGCACTAGGTATTTATTTCATTCTGCTTGTCTTGCAACTAACTATGCACTGCTCTGTCTCCCCTCTAGCCTGGGAATCTGCTGAGGATAGGATCCCAGTCTAGTTAATCTCTGACTTCTCTGAAACATGTAATCTAGGTCCTTAAACATAGTAGGTCCTTAACAGATAGGTGCTGAACAAATCTTTCTCTGAAGTGTTCAGAAATTTGTTATAAAAAGGATCATATTCTGAGTGGATTCATTCAGTGAGATGGATGAAAATGATTCTCAGTCTGTGGTGGGACACCTCACTTCTTTATACCTTGAGAGATCTGAAGCGGCCTAGCACTGCTCCACTCTATCTTTCACCCCTCCAAACACTGCTCTCCCTCCCCAACAGAAGGCAAAAAACAATTTTAACTCTTTATTTGAAACAAACAATTCCAGAGACAGAAGGTTAGTCGTGACAACAGCTTTTCACTACAACACAAGGGTGGGCATGGCTCACTGAAGGGACAGGCCAGATGCCTCAGAACAATATATACAATTTAAACAGTGGCTAAACTGATGACAGTTATAAAAACACAAAAAGGAGGCTGGGGAACAGCAAAGCCAACAGGGAAAGAACTGGGTACCCCCTTTACCGGACACTAAGAGTTTTCTGAAACTACAGAGGCAAGATGGGGGAAGAGAAAAGATGGAGGCAGTGGGGGCGGGACCCACACCCACAGCTCCTCACCTTTCCTTTGACCACATATCCCATCCTGCATGACCCAGGCCCCCACAGGCTTGGCCTGGCTCTTACTATGGGGGAAGAACAAGAGTGGGGAACCCAGCCCCAACCCAAGTCAGAAGGTAGTTTTTGCCTTGAGAACTCTGTCCACTGAACTAAAGGGAAGCAGTTACAGAAAGGGGCTAAGCATGTTGACACCATGGCTCATGCCAACCTAAGATGGCAAAGAGAGACAAACACATAAACCAAAGGGGACAGGAGTCTGTTCCCCATACTTGAGTCATTCTCTGCCTTTGAAGGAAAGAAAGTGTTTAGAAGATTTTTTAAATTGCAGCACCAAGGGTTGGTGCTTGATGGGGTGGGGAAGGGGAACAAGGGAGCGAGGGTCTTCCAACCACCAATTATCTTGTGGGAGAGAAGAGTGCCTAAGCTCTGTGTTTTAGGTAAATGGTCTCCTTGTTACTTTTGTAGTTCTTCTGCATCGTTCACACAAGACCCTTTAGCTTGTGACCAGGGAAGAGTAAAGAAGTAAATGGGCACAGGGCAGAGAAGGCAGCTGGGTTCTTCCCTCAGCCAAACCCAGGAGCAAGGGCCTTTACCTATGTGGGATGGGCCAGGAAACCCAAAGCCAGCAGGATCACCAGAGCTATGAACACGACACTAAGAATTTGGCCCCAAGAGTTTATTCTGAAACATGAAGAAAATGGCCTAGCTGGTTTTTGCCCATCACTGGGAGACCAGTCTCTTGGTACAGAGGATTGGGGCCCTGTGGTCGCCAAGTGGTTTGGGAGAAGGTAAAAGCCAGGGATTCCTAGGGAAGGCAGGGAATGGATGAGTAGAATTGGGTGGTTAGGGCCCTTCAAAATAAGTAGCGTTGGTTCCTGGGCCCGTTTCCCTGTGGGATGTGGCCACGGGACAAACATCAGTGTGAAAGATGGATAAGGGCAGTCTGTGGGCTTAGTCCAGATCTTCATCCCCAGAACGACCCAGCTCCTCATAAATCTCACGCACGGCCAGAATGCGATTGAGCATGCTTTCCAACATGCTGCGGTCCATGGGGATCACAGAATACCAGAGAGGTGATTCGGCAATGCAGGACCGCTCAGGTTGCAGGTAGAATACATCGTTGCGAGTTCGGAGGCTTTCAGGACTGCAATGGTGGGGGTGGAAGTGGGGTGGGCAGACAAAGATCAGTAACTGGGCAAGGTGGAGCCCATGTGTTCCCATGCTAATGCCATTCCTATGAACCTGCCAACTTACCATTTGGAGAGATAGAATTCATAGAACTTGACGGGGCAGCGGAGGGGATTCATGCGATTCTCACGCTGCTCTAAGATGGGGGCCTCGTCCTCCCTCTTCCGTTTCCCAGGACCCATATCTATGGAGGAGGCAATTCAAAGCACAGTCTCAACAAGCACAGTTCAGGGCACAGGGGGAAGGCCTCAGGACACCAAGTGGCCTCGTGGAGAAATAAAGGCAGAAGCTTCAGTCAGTCTCTGTACCAACTCGTTGTTCTGCAACGTGTTGCTCTGAAGGACACCTTGGTTCTCCCTGTTAAAAGTCTCTCTCTATCATCTTCCCAAAGTTGATTTCCTGAAGTGATTTCGGAAGTCACACGAATATACTGACAAAACAGACTCTACTGCAAGATTGACGCTGCTTTCTGGAATAAACAGTGATGGCCCCGGTCCCCAGCACATTAGTCCTATAAAGCCTCAGGTCTGGAAGGGACCTTGAGAACTGATTCCAGGGCCAGAAGAGAAACCATGGTGCTACAGCAGTTATGCCCAGTGGCAAAGAGCCATGGAAAACCTGTCACTCTTGTCAACTACCCCCTCAGTCAAACACACCCAAGAGGTTCCCGGCTGTCCACCAAACCCCTCAAAACGTAAACTGCCCTGAAATGAGGAAAAGTAGGAATCAGGCAGCCGGGTGACCTTCTATATGCAACAGACACTGCCCATCACATTGAAGGACTGGCTGTTTTCATCTGTTCTGAAAATCTAGGAATGGAAGGATAGGGAATCTAGGGCTAATGGAGAGGGCCAAGCTGGTGGCACAGTGGGGCAGGGAAGGGGAAAGCAAGGAGAGGGAAGCAAAGGAGGGGATAGTCTCATACCTCGTCCTTTCCTCTGGCGGACAGGGGCATAGTAGCGGATGCTCACCACCTTGGTGGTGCCCCGAGCAGTGGTACACTTGCGGGACTGCCGCACCACATTGGTAAAGGAGAGCTGCATGTGCTCCTCAGCTGTCTGCAGCCCAAAAAACTTAGTGTTGAAGAACATAAGGGTATTGAGAAGGACAAACGGCGAGTAGACCCCCAGCTGCTTACACTCCCAGAGGTGTTCTTCCTCCACTCGGGAGAACACTGTATCTGCAAGAACAAGGAGGGGAGGCTGTCAGGAGGGACCAGCTACCCAGGCTCATCCCCTTCTGCTCCCACACATCCCACTCATAAGCACTGAGCACACCAGACTTGTCTGATCAGTAAGGGATCACTACATGTAAAATCCCGACACCTCGCTAGACTGCACGGGAGAACTGGATTTGTTTGTTGTTTTTTGGAAGGATTTGGGGGGAATTTTTTTCATGGTTTCCACCTGCGTTCAGAGATTCTCTCACACCCTCAAGTTACAGGTAGGTTGATATAAACCTTCAGGAGTTCCACAGCTGCTTCTTTCTTTGCTTATACCACTCAAACCCTGGTCATCTTTTCTGGTCCCAGAAATACCTCTGCAGACCTAAGTCTTGATCCCCTCCTCATGTTCAAGGACAAGGGCTCTCGCTTCCTTAGCTCTAAGCCCCAAGGCACCCAACTACATGCTCTCATGCTCAGGCCCTTTTGTGAAAAGCAGCAGACCCAAGAGGCCATGGCTCGGAGTGGTACACTGGATGAACGGAGCAAAGGGCAAAGGGGTGGCTAAGTCCCTATCCCTTACTGTTAGGGAGGAGCGTGGGCTGCCAGGTACTCAGAGACTTGTTGAGTTCTTGAACAAAAGTCAAGTAGTAAAGGTCCGTGAAAATGTTCACCATTCGGTTATTTTCCAACAAATACTAGAAAAAGAAAAACAGACACACAACAGCTAGACTCTGGGCCCTAGGGGAAAGACAACGATGCCAAAGGCCCCAGGTGTGGTGACCTTGACAGTTAGGAGACCATGGGAAACAGCTGCTGGATCATGTGATCCAGAGTGGTTTTCCCCAGGTAAATCCACAGCTCTCAGGTACTGAGGCCCTGCTGGAGGAGAAGGAAGTCTGGAAGAGATGATGTGTCACAGCTGCTTCTTCACAAGCCCAGACCCCCTTGCCAGCCAAGGTTTGGATGATTCCTCCCTGTGGAAACCAACCATCACCCCACTGCTCAGGGGACCTTGCTCTGCCCACCCCTCCCCTCCAAGAGTGGGTTTGAGGACAATAAGGTGACCCAGAGAACAATGAAGACTGCTCCGTGGCCAACAGTGCTGGAATGCAGTGTTGATTTTGGAAGAGTATCATCATTTCTTGTCCTGTCTGGAGTAGGAGATGCCTGTTCAAGGCAGAAGATAAAGTGAGAACAAGAATGGGACATTATCATTTTGGGTGGGACCCTGCTTGCTATGCTGAGTGACAGCAAGTGAGGTGGCGTGTAAGCAGTACCTGTTGGATGCCAAGACACAGATAGTAGATACTGTCGGGTTCATAACGTTCACCATTGGGTCGAGTGATTTCTTTCACAAACTGGGCCAGGCCATAGTTGAGCTCAGCAGCCGAGCAGGCCAGAATATCCTCTTTGATACGCATAGGTTTGGCTGCAGTGATACACGGTGAAGGTGGCTTGCATTAAGACAACTCTACGTGGAAAATTTCCTTTAGCTCCACCACAAACCCCTTTACCCCTTAGTCACATCCAGCTCCAGAACAAACCCACCAATTGCACAAAGAGTTCTCAGCCTTGAAACTTAGCTGGCATCTCCTCTTATTCTGCAACTCCTCCACATCTGCACAGGATGCCCTTAAGTGTTCCCAGGCTTATCACTTATAGACAGCTGAATCACAGCCCTGCTCCCTCTCCCCTTCCCCTTGTCCTCCCCTGGGTACTTACGGCCAAAGCGCAGCTCATCACCCTTGCTGGTTTCTCCATTGGCATATTTTGACTGCACCCAGCACTTCCAAGCATTGACACCATATGAGTAGTTGAGCCCAGTACAGCTAGGCTGGCTACTCATGGAGTCCCGAGAACAGCTCTCTGAAAGAACCAGCCGCTTTTGACCCTGGAGAGGAAGAGAAAGGAGAGAGTGGCAGAGGTTAAGACCAGGTGCACTGTGGAAGCGAGTCAGGACAGTGCTCACCACTGGGGCAGAATGTGGGGCCAGGGGATATAAGAACACAACAAGCTTCCATAGCACAGAAGCCTAGGAACAGCTCTGATGAGCTCTGATGAACTGGGAAGAGAGCAGAGTTTGGCAGGACCTTAATGGGCATGGGCACAGTCCCTGAAGGGACAGGCTACCCACTCCAGTATTCTGGCCTGGAGAATTCCATGGATAGAGGAGCCTGGCAAGCTACAGCTGCTAAGAGCTTCGACCATAGTGAAACAAACAGAAGAAAAGTTGCAAAGAGTCGGATACAAGTGAGCAACTAACACAACACAATGCACACAGTGGTAGGGAAAGGAGGCTAGGGAAGGGGAACTAAGGCTGACTTTGCTATGAAAGCCCACCCCCTCTGCCCTTTGCACCTCCATCCCTCATCTCTGAATATAGCAGGCCCAGCTCTCACCTTCCTCATGGGTCGGGGAAGCTCTTGTTCAGTAGACACGTCCTCAGGTCCTACTAGGCCACAATCAAAGAGGAAGTCCACGCTGGGGTTAATGTCCAAAGGATCTAGAGTGGAAAGGAAGAAGAAATTGATTTTTTAAGACCTCAACCTGTAGTCCTTCCACCCCATTCCCACTACTTGTCCACTTGACTTGAGATGCGGCTCCCAGACATCTTCACTGCAGCCAATAGGACAAAGCTATTTATAAACAACGTGCTCAGAGGGACACACACACAAAAACTTACAACAGTGGGAATGTTCCTCACACTACTGAACTTTACAGGTTAACATGGTTAGATTGGTTAGGTTTCTTTTTTTTTTTTTTAATATATTTATTTATTTATTTGGCTGTGCCAGGTCTTGGTCGTGGCATGTGGGATCTAGTTCCCTGACCAAGGATTGAACCCAGGCCTTCTGCCTTGGGAATGCAGAATCTTAGCCATTGGACCACCAGGGAAGTCCCTAAGTTGGTAAATTTTATGTGTTTTACCACAACTAAAAAAGAAAAAAAAAAAAAAAAACCAAGACCTAAGGATAGAATAGTCTGACTGTCCCAGTATCTCTGGCACTGCTTCCTGAGAGGCTTCTATTCAGGGTCATGCTCGGGGTCACAAGCAACACTCCTTTCCTGACAGTGCACACATTATCACATGCAACAAGTATGCCCTGAATCCTACTCACTCTTGGGGAAGTCTGCCTCCAAGTCTTGCCCAGGCTCATCCAACACATTGGCCATCTTGACGGCCATGGCCAGGACATCATCTCGAGCTGGCCCAAACAAGTCGCAGTCTTCTAGAAGTCCTTCTGCGCTCTGATTGCTCACTAGGTCTGGACAGGAGGAAGGTTGGCTCAGTCCATGCAGCTCCTACTTGGTGCCCTCAAAAGGCTTTCAGGAGCTGATCCCAACTGTTCCCCTATCCCGCCAGGCAACAAGATCACCATTCTCCACCTCCTTAGGCAGACACAGACCGACAGCACCCTATATCCCTCACCACCACCGCTCATGGCATACCACAAAGGTCAGATGAGGCCTTGTCTAACTCTTCAGCCTCTGCGATCATCTCTGCCATAGCCAGGATGTCGGCCTCCAAGGGGTTGGAAGGGATCTTCACCTTCAGCTCCTCAATGGTCTCTACAATCTTGTCTGTGTTCTCCAAGGTAGTGGGCAGGAACATGGGCACAGGCACCTGGAGGCATAAATCCTAACTAAACGCCAAGAACCACACCAGCACATGAGAAGGACGGCGGTGAGAAAGGGTGGTGGCCTCAAGCCTAGGAGGGTGAAAGAGGCCCCCAGCAGGAAGGGCAGGAACACTTACCGGGATAGGCATTGTGATAGGCACCGGGACTTTCTGGCAGTACAGATGCATAGGCACTGGCACAAAGATGGGCACTGGGATAGGCAGCACGATCACCTGCGGCTTCCACTCTTCTGTTGACAAGAAAGGGGTCTTCTCAGAGCCCCTGGCAGATGGGTCCCATCCGCCCCAGGACCTGATACTTGTTCATCACCCCTGAAAGCTCTAACACGTGCTCAGTGCCACAGAACTGCCCTTGAACCAATTGCTTACAGACCACCCTGAGATTCCAGGACAATACACAGGATACTTCAACCACTTAAGAAAACCCCCTCGTACAGCTCCAAGGCACAGGGATGGGGGCCCTAAGACCATGAAATATAGCTTATGGCACCTCGGTACCCTTGCTCACCTGTCTGACTCCCTTTGGACTTCATCTCCACCTTGCAGGAGACCCCCCGATTCTGCATCAGTGGTTTACACATGGCAGCTTTGTTTTTGCGAGGTGCCGATGGGGGTGGTGGGGTGGAGGGGTGGGAGCAGCGGAGGCTGGTCTGGTCTTCACAGGGATCTGTAGAGATGAAGGAACGTGAGTGCCACTGGCTACAGTACTCTCCTCTGAGACCATCCTCCTCCTGGGCTTTTGCCCTGACCTTGCCCAGATTTCCACTTTCCTCTGGGGTCTTTATGGTGTTGTTCTCCACTTTGGTTTGACAGGGTATCTGGGGCTTCACGTCAGAAGACTGACCTGTAGATCAAAACAAACAGTCTCATCAGAGGCACTAGCTCTCTGTTTTCGTCAGTCCCACTCCAAGAGGGCTTCATTAAGAGAATACCAAATATGAATGGGAAGTCTTGAATTTCCCCTCCACTCCACCCCAGCTTTAGTCTTCTCTAGGTCACAGCAACAATGGCCAAAAGGATTCTTTGCTCCTGGATGCTAAGAAGGATACAAAATACTGTTTCCCAATAACCCATAACTTCAGGCCTACCATTAGATGGTCATTAGGATTTTAGTACCCTGGAGTGTGGAGGGCTGGGGTGATATTCTAGAAATGACAGCAGTCTTCATTCTCACTGAAAGTGCTTATGCTGACACTTGCTTCTCTCAGAAAAAACCTATAGGATAGGCATTGTGATAGGCACCGGGACTTTCTGGCAGTACAGATGCATAGGCACTGGCACAAAGATGGGCACTGGGATAGGCAGCACGATCACCGGCTTCCACTCTTCTGTTGACAAGAAAGGGGTCTTCTCAGAGCCCCTGGCAGATGGGTCCCATCCGCCCCAGGACCTGATACTTGTTCATCACCCCTGAAAGCTCTAACACGTGCTCAGTGCCACAGAACTGCCCTTGAACCAATTGCTTACAGACCACCCTGAGATTCCAGGACAATACACAGGATACTTCAACCACTTAAGAAAACCCCCTCGTACAGCTCCAAGGCACAGGGATGGGGGCCCTAAGACCATGAAATATAGCTTATGGCACCTCGGTACCCTTGCTCACCTGTCTGACTCCCTTTGGACTTCATCTCCACCTTGCAGGAGACCCCCCGATTCTGCATCAGTGGTTTACACATGGCAGCTTTGTTTTTGCGAGGTGCCGATGGGGGTGGTGGGGGTGGAGGGGTGGGAGCAGCGGAGGCTGGTCTGGTCTTCACAGGGATCTGTAGAGATGAAGGAACGTGAGTGCCACTGGCTACAGTACTCTCCTCTGAGACCATCCTCCTCCTGGGCTTTTGCCCTGACCTTGCCCAGATTTCCACTTTCCTCTGGGGTCTTTATGGTGTTGTTCTCCACTTTGGTTTGACAGGGTATCTGGGGCTTCACGTCAGAAGACTGACCTGTAGATCAAAACAAACAGTCTCATCAGAGGCACTAGCTCTCTGTTTTCGTCAGTCCCACTCCAAGAGGGCTTCATTAAGAGAATACCAAATATGAATGGGAAGTCTTGAATTTCCCCTCCACTCCACCCCAGCTTTAGTCTTCTCTAGGTCACAGCAACAATGGCCAAAAGGATTCTTTGCTCCTGGATGCTAAGAAGGATACAAAATACTGTTTCCCAATAACCCATAACTTCAGGCCTACCATTAGATGGTCATTAGGATTTTAGTACCCCTGGAGTGTGGAGGGGCTGGGGTGATATTCTAGAAATGACAGCAGTCTTCATTCTCACTGAAAGTGCTTATGCTGACACTTGCTTCTCTCAGAAAACTAACCACAACCTCCATATGCCCCATTCTACCTGGGGAGTTACTCATTCCCTACAATATATCCCTTAGAGAAAATCAGTAGGATTGGGAATTCCCTGGGAGTCCAGTGGCTAAGACTCTGCTCTCCCAATGCAGTGGGGCCTGGGTTCGATCCCTGGTCAGGGAACTAAGATCCCACATGCTGCAACTAAGACCCAGTGCAGCCAAATAAATTAATTAATTAAATAATAAATAAATATTAAAAACAATATTTTTTTTTTAAAAAGTAAAGACAATCAGTAGGATCTAACTCTCAGAATCCTTTAAAAAAAAAAAAAACTCTCAGAACCTTTAAATGAGACTCCTCTAGTATTTGCACAGTGCAGAAGCTAAAAAAGAACACTGTACCAGGAGTTCTGGTCAGGGATGAGGTGAAAGCAGGAGAGGAAGAAGAAAGGTGATGAGCCCAGGGTCAGAAGAATCCAGGCCAGTTCTAACAGACTGTGCCCCCTGCCCGGGACTCACTGTTCAGGAGGCTCTCAGGCCCACTCTGGGTATCCAGGTTGGGTTGGTTCTGCTGGCTGTAGAAGCGCAGCAGACACTGTTGGTTGCAGAAATGACGGATCTGCCCACGCCCAGTGGATGGTCTCCAGCAGCTTCCCCTGGCGCTTACAGGCATGGCACCGGGCAGCCTGAGGGTGTCGACAAGATGGTCAGACTGTCTTCCCTATAATGTGCTGGGTCCTTCGCTCTGGGATAAGCCATGCCACTCCACAGAGGCTGGGGCAGTTTGAGCCCCCTCCCTGGAGATTGGTCCACAGCCTGCTGGTGGCACAACAGCCCGTGGTCCCTGCCGCCCTTCCGCTTCTTTGTGACGTGAGCCACCCCCCCTTACCTTGCAGTACCACAGCAGGTACTTGCTCTACAGTCCTCACTGCAGAAGTCCCAGGTGCTGCCATCCAGCTGCTCAGTAACTCCACGCTGGCAGGTCTGGGAGCAGTAAGTACAAGTGATACAGCACAATCCCATAACTTCAGGCAAAATTTTTTTCCCTGGAGTGTGGAGGGCTGGGGTGATATTCTAGAAATGACAGCAGTCTTCATTCTCACTGAAAGTGCTTATGCTGACACTTGCTTCTCTCAGAAAACTAACCACAACCTCCATATGCCCCATTCTACCTGGGGAGTTACTCATTCCTACAATATATCCCTTAGAGAAAATCAGTAGGATTGGGAATTCCCTGGGAGTCCAGTGGCTAAGACTCTGCTCTCCCAATGCAGTGGGGCCTGGGTTCGATCCCTGGTCAGGGAACTAAGATCCCACATGCTGCAACTAAGACCCAGTGCAGCCAAATAAATTAATTAATTAAATAATAAATAAATATTAAAAACAATATTTTTTTTTTAAAAAGTAAAGACAATCAGTAGGATCTAACTCTCAGAATCCTTTAAAAAAAAAAAAAACTCTCAGAACCTTTAAATGAGACTCCTCTAGTATTTGCACAGTGCAGAAGCTAAAAAAGAACACTGTACCAGGAGTTCTGGTCAGGGATGAGGTGAAAGCAGGAGAGGAAGAAGAAAGGTGATGAGCCCAGGGTCAGAAGAATCCAGGCCAGTTCTAACAGACTGTGCCCCCTGCCCGGGACTCACTGTTCAGGAGGCTCTCAGGCCCACTCTGGGTATCCAGGTTGGGTTGGTTCTGCTGGCTGTAGAAGCGCAGCAGACACTGTTGGTTGCAGAAATGACGGATCTGCCCACGCCAGTGGATGGTCTCCAGCAGCTTCCCCTGGCGCTTACAGGCATGGCACCGGGCAGCCTGAGGGTGTCGACAAGATGGTCAGACTGTCTTCCCTATAATGTGCTGGGTCCTTCGCTCTGGGATAAGCCATGCCACTCCACAGAGGCTGGGGCAGTTTGAGCCCCCTCCCTGGAGATTGGTCCACAGCCTGCTGGTGGCACAACAGCCCGTGGTCCCTGCCGCCCTTCCGCTTCTTTGTGACGTGAGCCACCCCCCCTTACCTTGCAGTACCACAGCAGGTACTTGCTCTTACAGTCCTCACTGCAGAAGTCCCAGGTGCTGCCATCCAGCTGCTCAGTAACTCCACGCTGGCAGGTCTGGGAGCAGTAAGTACAAGTGATACAGCACAATCCCAGCTTCTTAGTGAAGTCCTGTTTGTATAGCAACACGCAGCCTGGAAAGGGAGTGACAGGGAAGCGTTCGGCAACACAAGATAGCCACAGTCATGAGACCCAACCTTCTCAAGGCCATGCGCCTGAAACTTCTAGCAGCCTTCTGGGCCCAAAGCCTCGGGGTGGACAGGGTAGAGTGTCCTGAGCAGAAGGCCCTGGCCCCCTGGACCACAATGCAAACTCCCTTACTGAATCTGCCATTCTCTCCAGCTGTAAGGTACAGCACCTCCTGGCCCTTTGCCATCTCCTTACCTTCACTGCAGAAGCTCTTTTCCACCCCACTGAATCGGAGCTTCTCATGCAGGAGTTTCTCCTGCCGGCAGTGCTCACACTGGGACACCACACCCCGGAGGCGCTTGAAGTCCTCGCAGCAATCACGGCAGCAGAACTGGAATACCTGGTCCTGGGATGGGGCATGGGGTTGGGGGACAGGGTTGTGATATCTGGACCCGGCGAGAGCCAAGTGGAAGGTCCCTTTTGGACAGATGTCTGGTCATGTAGCAAGATATGGGTGGGAGTAGGGATCTTACCTGCCAGTCCAAGACCTCAGGCTTGCCACTGAAGAGGCTGTGGCAGTAGTGACAGCTCAGGTGAATGCCCCCCTCGGGGCTTGTGCGCTGGAGGGAAGGAAGACAAGTAAGGGAGGGCCAAGATGTGTGTGGTGGGCAGCTGGAGGGAGGGGAAGTCAGGCTTGCTTTGTTCTGCCCAGGCCTACCTACCCCAGATCTCACACCCTCTAGATGTCGCCACACCCATTATCCCTGGTCCAGGGTCTGTAGTACCTGGAACTTGGTCCAGCAGCTGGGGCTGCAGAATTGGTAGACTGTGCGATCAACCTTGTTGTAGTAACAGGGGTCAGAGAGGCTGCGACGGCAGAAGCTGCAGGGTCGGGGAGGGCCTGGGGCACAGAGAGAAAAGGAGAGAGAGGAGAGGAAGAGAAGGAGAGAGAAAGAGAAAGAGAGAAAGAGCACACAGCAGGTGTAAGGCAGTGCAGAGATGGAAGAGAAAGTCCGCGGGAAGGTGTGGTTGGGGCCGAAGTGGGGCAGCAGGGGTTACTTATAGAAGAAGGGAGTACGAAGGTAGAAGGAAGGCCAGCGGGGTCTCAGAGAAGAGGGCTTTGCACCTACCAGTGAGCCCTGCCTGCTTCACTTTGTAAGAGTTGGTACAGCACAGGGAACAGAACAAGCTGGTCTTGCCATTACGGTCCACATGGGATAGCATCTCAAAGTTCTTACACAGGGTCTTGCACCAGACACATGGGTACACCCGTGTGTTTTTCTGTGAGGATGGGGAAGGAGAGGCTGAGGCTGGATTTGTCCCTTTACTTTTATTTTTTAAATTTTTAAAACATGAGATATTTCAGGCATACAAAAAAAAAGTAGAGGATGAGATAACAAACACCTGTGTGTCCACCAGCCAGCTTCAAAAATAAAACATAACAGATACAATGGAAGCCCCCTTTATTAGTTTTATTTCTCCCAGCCCTCGACCCTTTATTTTTCCCCCAAGGACCACACCCCCTTCCACAGCCCTCTAATGTACTACTCCCTCGGCCCCACCTTCTTGTACGCCCCCAAGCAGGTTGTGTTGCAGAACCGCTTTTGTTGGCCCTCGTGGAAGAGGAGCTCGGGGCCAGGGCTCCCGGTCTTGGTGTAGATATAAGCCCCGCACTGGTCACAACAGTTGGTTTTCAGTCCCTTGTTGGCCCGGAATTTGGAGAAGCAAGAATCGCTGCAGAGTCGGTGCACCACGCTGCCATTGCTGACCTCGTGCAGGACCTGCCACACACACACACACACACACACCCTGAGCTGGGGCCTGGCCACCACCACCCACCCCAGCGCCAGGATGGCCCACCCGCCTCACCCTAGACCTTCACAGCAGATGGCAGGGCCCAGAGACCCCCCGACCTGCGCATCAGGAGGTCGACTTGATGCTGAGGTCCTGGGAGGCAAGGAAAGCCGGCTGCACACACATCCTGGAGAAGCTCTATCCTTTGAAGCCACTCCTTCAGTGTGGCTGCTTCCCTCCCCACACCCCTCGTCCACAGGGCCTGGCCCCTGCAGCCCCATGATTGCAGGGGTGGCTTGGGGATGGCCAGACTCTGTAAGTCAGCCCCCATTGAGCTTCCTCACCTCTCCAGTCTTCTGGCATATGCTGCAGCGAGTGGCATCGGCGGGATCCCCAGACTGGGGGATTGGGCGCTGCTGCTGGGCCTCATACAGGGAGAGACAGACGGATGTGCAGAACTCATGGAAGGAACCTCCTGCGCCAGTCTGTGCCACAACCGAGTCCTTGGTGTTCCAGATCTCCCTGGAGACAGGGACAGGTTTGCACATTCAGTTGGTACCATTCCCCGCATTTCATGAGCCTCCACCCTCCTCCTGTGGGATCAATGATCACAGAACCAAAAACAGTCTCAGACACCCTTCCTTTAGTAAACTGCCTCTATCCTCTACGTTGCTAGGGTATTGCCAATGCAGTCTCTGTCTCACCCTTTATTCCTGGCCTGATCCCTGCTCTCCCCATAGCCCTGGACCCGCACGTACTTCTTGCAGAAGGTGCAAGTCTTTTTGCCAGAGGGCTTCTTGGAGAAAGTGGTGAGACACGATGAAGAACAGAAGAGCTGTGGCAGGCCCTTGCGCTGGTAGGCCGTCTGGCCCTTCTGCAGCGGTGTCCGGCAGTGGGCACATGTCATCTTGGTGGCTACTGAAGAACGCCCAGCCCTCTGTGCCACGCTTGAGCGTAGAGACATGCGAGGAGAGCGCCGGGGCCGGAATGGCACAAAGTCCTCATCATTGGGGTCATCTACCATGGCATCAGAATCCTCGTCTGACACTGGAACTGGGGTGGGGGGTGCGTGGGAAGAAAAGACTGAGGGCCCAGGCCTCCAGCCTTCACCTGACCAGCAGGTAGTTCAGCTGATCCTGGGATCCCCAGTCCCTATAGCTCTTGGCCTTCCACCCCACCCCTATTACATTGGAATCTCAAGTCACCAGATGTCATCATCCCTTAGTCACTCTTGTGACCTTGTAAGAGGGGAAGGTAGGGACCCAAGTGAGAAGATTCAGGGACAGGGATAAGCTCCATTCTTACTGCTCTTGTTTTCAATTTTCCCCACTGCCTTGGGTTCCCATGCCAACACAGAGCAGAGACTGGCGCTTTGCACTCTGCATGGTGTGTGCCACTGCTACCACAGGAGACAGGAGATCCATGCCCGGCCACATCCCATTGAGTCACACTTCCTCCAGTCCTACTCACTGCTCTCAGTGGAATCCACAACCTCAGGTTTTGGAGGCTCTGCTCTTCTAACGCGCTCGCTTCTCTTCTGTACCTTGGAAACACGGGAGGGAGGAAAGCTGACACCGGGAGCAGACTAAAGGGTCAGCTGCTGTAGTACAGGGTTGGGGGGGCACCAAGATGGGAGGGAGAGTAGGGACCCTGGGCCTAGCCCTTAAGAAGAAGGGAGAAAAGAAGGATGGAGTGTCTCCTTAAGAAGCAATAGATATAAGTGCCCCCTCCCTCCTAACTCTGCTCACACACCCTCCACAGAACAACATCTGGGAGGGAAAATGAAGGGTCTGTCCTTCCCAGAGCTATAGGGGGAACCAGACTCCTTTCAATCCCCTCCCCCCCTCACCCTCTCAGGCGGCTTCTCACTCGCCTTCCCAGTCAGGCCATCTCCTGCAAAGGAAGCAGAAAAGCAGCCTAATTCTTGAGCCTGCCCTCACCCCCCTCCTGGCCGTCTGGCCCTTCTGCAGCGGTGTCCGGCAGTGGGCACATGTCATCTTGGTGGCTACTGAAGAACGCCCAGCCCTCTGTGCCACGCTTGAGCGTAGAGACATGCGAGGAGAGCGCCGGGGCCGGAATGGCACAAAGTCCTCATCATTGGGGTCATCTACCATGGCATCAGAATCCTCGTCTGACACTGGAACTGGGGTGGGGGGTGCGTGGGAAGAAAAGACTGAGGGCCCAGGCCTCCAGCCTTCACCTGACCAGCAGGTAGTTCAGCTGATCCTGGGATCCCCAGTCCCTATAGCTCTTGGCCTTCCACCCCACCCCTATTACATTGGAATCTCAAGTCACCAGATGTCATCATCCCTTAGTCACTCTGGTGACCTTGTAAGAGGAAGGTAGGGACCCAAGTGAGAAGATTCAGGGACAGGGATAAGCTCCATTCTTACTGCTCTTGTTTTCAATTTTCCCCACTGCCTTGGGTTCCCATGCCAACACAGAGCAGAGACTGGCGCTTTGCACTCTGCATGGTGTGTGCCACTGCTACCACAGGAGACAGGAGATCCATGCCCGGCCACATCCCATTGAGTCACACTTCCTCCAGTCCTACTCACTGCTCTCAGTGGAATCCACAACCTCAGGTTTTGGAGGCTCTGCTCTTCTAACGCGCTCGCTTCTCTTCTGTACCTTGGAAACACGGGAGGGAGGAAAGCTGACACCGGGAGCAGACTAAAGGGTCAGCTGCTGTAGTACGGGGTTTGGGGGGGCACCAAGATGGGAGGGAGAGTAGGGACCCTGGGCCTAGCCCTTAAGAAGAAGGGAGAAAAGAAGGATGGAGTGTCTCCTTAAGAAGCAATAGATATAAGTGCCCCCTCCCTCCTAACTCTGCTCACACACCCTCCACAGAACAACATCTGGGAGGGAAAATGAAGGGTCTGTCCTTCCCAGAGCTATAGGGGGAACCAGACTCCTTTCAATCCCCTCCCCCCCTCACCCTCTCAGGCGGCTTCTCACTCGCCTTCCCAGTCAGGCCATCTCCTGCAAAGGAAGCAGAAAAGCAGCCTAATTCTTGAGCCTGCCCTCACCACCCCCTCCCTGGCCCAACCCCCCGCCTCCATTCCTGGGGAAGAACTTACTCAAAACTGAAAGGGAAAACTCGAGTGCCTGTGGCTTCTTGAGGCCCCTCTCAGGGTTACCTCGAGCTTTGCACTAAGGTGGGGGGGAGGGGGGACTGCAGCTATTCTCCATGAAAAAAAAAAAAAATCCTACCTTCCCACCAGCTTTCTATCCCAATTGTTAGGAGTTAAGGAAATACAGGTAACACCCTTTCAAGAATGTATAGTTTGTCAACAAAAATAAATGCAAGCACCCAAAGGTAGCAAGGGGAAAAGGCAGCATTAATGTGTGGGGAGGTTCCCCTGGACTCAGGTGGTTATATAAGCCCTGAGACCCTGGTCATAGCCTGGGAGAGGTATAGCATTAGACAGAATTGGGCGAAAATGCGAGCCTCTCCAGTTTCTGGCTATCAGAGACACGATCCTAGGCCCTGCATGTTTACCATTACTCTGAAAGCACTCCGTACTTGGTGGCTCCAGAACCTAGTTATCATTCATCAAACTCTGAAACCCCACTCTCATCTAGAACAAAACAGCTAGAAAGATCTTAGAACCAAGAAGCCTGGTGCCCTCCCCAAATCCTGAAGGACCCTTGTACCAAAACCCCACTGGGTGAAGAAAAAGGCTGTCTCCCACCAAACCCAGTCTTCTCAACCCACCCCTTGAACACCTTGCCCCTGGGTTCCCTCCAGAGCCACTGAGCTCCCGCATCCCTACTTTCCTTTCTTTTCTTCACCACACCCCACTCCTCCTTCCCAAGCCCCCAGCTCCTCCATCCACAGCCCTCCTCTTCTCTCCGCCCTCCAGCCCACTTCCTTCCCAAACACAGCCACCATCCTTCCCACCCCCCTCCCCAGCTTTGATTTTCCAGCTGATTAGGCAACCTACCTGGCAAGGAAGGGTGAGCAGGGGGGCTAGGGCCCCCAGGTTTGGTATGAGAACTGTTGATTCCATCCCCCAGAGTCTCTCCCACTGAAGGACTGGGGGGGCCATTTGGGCTCTGTGGCTGCCCTTGGGGAAGCTCCTCCTCCTGCCCAGGGGAGCCCCTTTTTCCTGTAGCTACAGAGGTGGTCTCCTCCTCTTCAATATGTGGGGACTGCAGATTTATTGGAGAATCTGGAGCCAAAGGCTCTAGCAGCCCTTCAGGTGAAGAGGGATTTGCCCCAGCCCCTGGGTCAGGTGGCACCAACTCAGGGGTCTGGCCCCCTGGTCCAGGCTCTAGGGTCTGATCTCCTGCATCCCATGCAAGGGTCCCGTCAGGACCATGGTCCACCTCTGGGGGGGAGGGGGCTTTATAGAGCAGCCCCCCCAGCCCCAGCAGCTCAGTGGCTCCATCCAGAACTTCAGGGTCTTTTTCCAGGCCAGCAGGGGCATCAAGCAGGTCCAGGGCTCCAGAGGATGGAGAAGGGCCAGGGGGGGCCCATCCTCGAGTTGGGGCAGTCTGAGATTCCAATAGGTCCTCTCCAAATTCCATGTCTACTGGAAGATCTCCAGCCAGGGGCTTCTCTGGCAGGGTCAATGGGTCAAACGGACTGGGGAAATCACTGGGGTCCATGAGGACGACTGGATATCGGCTGTAGATTAAGGATAGAAGTGTGGGGGGGTGGTGAAGAGGTGGGTCGCTAGAATCCCTTCTTCTATGGGCTCTGGGACACACCCCACCATCCACTTGGATTCTTCTTGAATCACCCCCACCAAGCATCACTACAGACTTTAGTGCAAATGACCACTCCCCCCCTCCCCGCCAGGACAGCGCCCCCTGGGTGGAAAAGCTTTGCCCCTGCCCGGCCCTGTACCCCCACTCTCCAGGCAGTCCGTCGTACCGCCCGCCCGCCTAGCCTCTGCCACCCCATTGCAACTCCTAGTTCCCCTCCCCCTTCACCTTTCACCAGCTCCCCCTCAACTCGGGCTGAACGCCCTCTTGGAGTCTCCCAGAGCCGTAGGCTCCCAGAGCCTTTCCCGCCCCCGCGACTTCAGTTTCTATCCCCTTCCCTCTCTCCCAACGCCCCCAGCTCGCCAGTCTTTACCCACCCTGTCTGCCCCACCCCCCTCCCCGCGGTGCCTAGTCGTCCCCTGAGCCCTTTCCTCGCCCCCACGAACTGTCCTTCCAACCCCTCCCCCCAGCTACCTTTCAGGGTCACCCACTTCCTCAGCCCTGTCCCCCTTTCCCATGGCTCCCCCGGTCCTTCTTCTCCTGTTGCCCACCCCCCACCTCAGGCATTTACAGGAAGACATTTTGGAGCTACGGTCTCTCTTCAGACCCCCCCTCCCGGCTACTGCGATATCCCGCCTGCAGGTTCGGTTCGGCTCGGTCAGGCCCGACCCCTACCTGCGGCAGGATTAGGGGAACCGCCACAAGCCTAGGACTGCAGACAGCGACGGCCCCGCGGTCCTTCTCCACCTCCCTCCCTAACAGCCGGGACAGGGGTCGCGGCCCCTTTAAATGGCAGCGCCGCTCACAGCGCCCAGCGCTCTGCACCAGGCGGGCGGGCGGCGCCAGCAACCAACCCCATTGGCTGGCTCCGGAAGGGGGCTCGCGAGACAGCGCCGGCCCCCGGCGCGAGACTCCCAGCCCAATGGATGCCTGGAAATCGCGGAGTGGAACATTGGCACTGGAGAGGGAGCGAGCGCCCCCGCCCGGGGGCCCCGTTAGTTGAGGAGGAAAAGCTTGCCTCCAGAGCTTGGAAGCCCGCCCCTGGGGAAGGCGGCACCCCCTTTTCCACCAAAGGGCCGAATACACTAACCCACAAAAAACAAGTCTACGCACCTGCTTCCCTTACCTGGCTCAAGAGTCTGGCCCCTCGTCAACACCCGTGCCCGCCCTACCTCCTGGAGCCCACTCTACCCGTGATCCCCTCCTCTCATTCAAATGGTTCCCGGTCCCCTCCCCCCTCCTCGTGTCTCTCTCCGCTTCCCACTCGTGCTCTACCCCCCGGCGTCCGCCCCCCTCGACAGTCCCTACCTACGCCATGCAGCAGGCGCCTGCCAAGATTACCCTCCCCCCAACCCCACCTCTCCGGAGCCCGCCCCCTGGGCGACTGTTGGGGTAATGAGTGACAGCGGAGGGTGGGGGGAGGCAGGAACCTAGCCCTCACGTGCCCCTCCTCCCCTTGTCTGCAGCCTCGGGCCCCCCTAACCTAGCTGCGACTCAGAGTTGTGGGGTGTCTTAAGCTTGGTCTCTAGCCACCCAGGGCGGGTTAAATGGCTCTGGCTCAGTGACAACGCCTATGCAGTAAGCGTTGTCACTGCCTGGTGACCCCCAAACCAGATCCTGCGAAGACACTCCCCCACTCCTTCCACGGTCTTAGGGCAAGTTCTGGGATCTTCTCCCAGAGTCTTCCCGCTGGAGCCCCCTGCGTTATCTCTTCAGTAGTTTTCCTCACCGAGGCCGACAGATTTCCTCCCTCCTCTCTCTGTCTGGCTCTCCCTCGCTCCCTCTCTTTCGGTCCTCGTTCTCTCTCCCCGCGCCCCCCACGCCCCCTAGGCGCGTACTCTTTCTCTCCCCGGGTCTCTTTTTGTCTCGTCTCTGTTTCTCTGGCTCTCTTAGGCACGAGCACGCACGCGCGCGCGCGCGCACACACACACACACACACACACACACACACACACACTCACACACTCCCCCTCCTGGATGGTCCTGAGCATGTGGGTGTGGCTGGGGTTGAAGCTAGAGAAGTAGGGTAGGGGGAGAGTGTATTAGCATTAGGCCTAGTGGCTTAAAAAAAATGCGTACCAGCATCTATGCTTAGTCCTCTTTAGAGTTAGAGCACTTTACAATCCCGGTCTCCACTTCCCCTCTCTGACCCTTAAGGGCTGACGAGTATTTAGTATCTGAGATACTTAGATGAGACTCGGACTGGAAGGGAGTCCCAACACATTTTGAAGTTTGGTGTCCAGTTCCTGCTCTAGCCTGCCACTTTGCTCTGGGCCTTTCTTTCTTCCCATCCCAAGTCTTTCCTAGCCTAGTGGTCCTTGGGAGTTTTCCCCTCCCTTTGCCTCATTCACTTTCTCAGGAACCGTATTCTTCCTGGCTCCCTTCACAGCCTTGAGGTTTTACCTTTGCTCTCTCCTATGCACAGAGATAAAAGTAAAAATTTTCCCTTTTAGGTTTTCCAAACCCAGCTTTCTCTGTATCTTAACCAGTGTACTGTGTAGCCATCTCCCACCTCCTGTTTATTTCTGTGTCCCTGTACCTCCTTTTGCATTTTCAGTTTGTGCTGTCCTTGTTCTATTGTAAGAGAAATAGAGCTGATTTCATGAATGATTTGGGACTTCACACCTTGGAGCCTTCATGTCATTAAAATAAATATATATATTTTTCTCTTTGAGTAAGCCAAGAGTGCCCATAGTTGATAGGTTTGAGTATGTATCAGTCACAGATGAAAGTTCTGTTACTTGTTCTTCACCATTTATATAAAGCTCTGTAAATACCACAACACATAAAAACTCAGTCCCTGTCTTCATGAGAGTTCTTTCATTTTAATTATAAATATACTTTTCTGATTACAAAAATATAAATGTTCACTGTAAAAATTTTGAAAAGCCTAGAAAGTCTGAAGAAGAAAACAATGATCACTTATCCTACCCATCATACCTGGAGATAACAACTACTCTTTTTGATGTATATCCTTCCAGTCCTTTGTTTTCTTTTTGCATATACATATATATATACATATTTCAAAATAGGAATTATCTTGTACAATGCGTTATATAACATAATTCTAATGACTGCAGATTATTCCATTATTTGTATGTGCCGCTCTATTCTTGACTGACTACTGGCGGATGTCAAACTTTTATTATTTTTTCATGACAGACAAGGCTGCATATAACTTGATCAAACAGATGGAAATACTGCTTGACAGACATTTGATTAGAATGAAATTCACTCCTTAGAACTGACTCTGGAAACATATGGATTCTTATTTAATCTTCTATACCATGCTAAAGTATCTTTGGGTTTCCCTGGTGGCTCATATAATAGAGGATCTGCCTGTAATGCAGGAGATGAGGGTTTGATCCCTGGGTTGGGAAGATCCCCTGGAGAAGGAAATGGCAACCCACTCCAGTGTTCTTACCTGGAGAATCCTATGGAGAGAAGAGACTGGCAGACTACAGTCCATGGGGTCGAAAAGGGGTGGATAAGACTGAGCAACTAAGCACACACACACACACACACACACACACACACACACAGTACCCTGGAATAAAGAAAAGGAAACAGGCACTTAGGGAGACTTTGGGGAAACGCTAGACTGTGAGTTCCTCAGCAATAGGGACAAGTTCTTGCTCATCTATTATCTCCAGCTTCTAGCATAGTCCCTGATATGTTTGTTGGATAAATTGTTTCACAAATGAATTAAGGAGAAAGGACAGGAAAAGCCTCAATAAACTCAAATTGTAATAATGTTTCTATAATATAAGGCTTAATAAGGAAAAAAACAAGAGTGAAACAACAGGGGAGCAAAGGCAGACAAGCAAAGATAAGAAGTCTTCATCTTTTAAAAAAGAATACTACACAATCATAAAAATGAATGAAATAATGCCATTTACAGCACCATGGATGGACCAAGAGATTATCATACTAAGTGAAGTAAGTTGAAAGAGAAAGACAAATACCATGTGATACCATTTATACATGACATCTAAAATATGATACAATTTAGCCTATGTATGAAACAGAGGAAAACTCATAAAGAACAGACTTGTTGAACCTAGAAAGTCTGAAGAAGAAAAAAATAATTCTATTTAAAAACTGCCTTCCAGTCCTTTGTTTTCTTTTTGCATATACATATATATATACATATTTCAAAATAGGAATTATCTTGTACAATGCGTTATATAACATAATTCTAATGACTGCAGATTATTCCATTATTTGTATGTGCCGCTCTATTCTTGACTGACTACTGGCGGATGTCAAACTTTTATTATTTTTTCATGACAGACAAGGCTGCATATAACTTGATCAAACAGATGGAAATACTGCTTGACAGACATTTGATTAGAATGAAATTCACTCCTTAGAACTGACTCTGGAAACATATGGATTCTTATTTAATCTTCTATACCATGCTAAAGTATTTTTGGGGTTTCCCTGGTGGCTCATATAATAGAGGATCTGCCTGTAATGCAGGAGATGAGGGTTTGATCCCTGGGTTGGGAAGATCCCCTGGAGAAGGAAATGGCAACCCACTCCAGTGTTCTTACCTGGAGAATCCTATGGAGAGAAGAGACTGGCAGACTACAGTCCATGGGGTCGAAAAGGGGTGGATAAGACTGAGCAACTAAGCACACACACACACACACACACACACACACACACAGTACCCTGGAATAAAGAAAAGGAAACAGGCACTTAGGGAGACTTTGGGGAAACGCTAGACTGTGAGTTCCTCAGCAATAGGGACAAGTTCTTGCTCATCTATTATCTCCAGCTTCTAGCATAGTCCCTGATATGTTTGTTGGATAAATTGTTTCACAAATGAATTAAGGAGAAAGGACAGGAAAAGCCTCAATAAACTCAAATTGTAATAATGTTTCTATAATATAAGGCTTAATAAGGAAAAAAACAAGAGTGAAACAACAGGGGAGCAAAGGCAGACAAGCAAAGATAAGAAGTCTTCATCTTTTAAAAAAGAATACTACACAATCATAAAAATGAATGAAATAATGCCATTTACAGCACCATGGATGGACCAAGAGATTATCATACTAAGTGAAGTAAGTTGAAAGAGAAAGACAAATACCATGTGATACCATTTATACATGACATCTAAAATATGATACAATTTAGCCTATGTATGAAACAGAGGAAAACTCATAAAGAACAGACTTGTGGTTGCCAAGGGGAGGGAGCTGGGGAAGGGATGGAGTGAGAGTTTGGGGTTAGCAGATGTAAACTATTGTATATAGTTAGGATAAACAACAGGGTCCTACCTACTATATAGCACAGGGAACTATATTCAGTATCCTATAATAAACCATCATGGAAAAGAAGATTTAAAAGAATTATATTTATGTATAACTGAATCACTTTGCTGCAAATGGAAATCAACACAACATTGTAAATCAATTATACTTCAATTTAAAAACATAAGCAGAGAGTTAATAACATTGCTTCAGTGAAAATTATGAAAAAATTCCACTGAGAGCAAAATCCTTTTTGTATTTTTAAGAAATTTTAAAAATACAAAATTATTTGAAGATTTAAAAAAGAAGAATGAGAGTAATGTAGTAAAAGGACACCTATTCCTCCTTATCAGCAAGTCCAAGGGTGGCAGTCTGACTTAGTGTAATTTTGACTACAATCCATTCTTTTTAATACTAATTATTTACTTTATTTTATATATGCCTGCTCTGTGTCTTCATTGCTGCAGACAGGCTTTCTCTAGTTGTGCGGAGTGGGGGCTACTCTCTAGTTGTGGTGTGTGGGCTTCTCTTTGTGGTCACTTCTCTTGCTGTGGAGCACGGGCTCTAGAGCTCAAGGGCTGTGTTGTCCCAAAGCATGTGGAATCTTCCCAGACCAAGGATCGAAACTGTGTCTCCTTTATTGGCAGATAGATTCTTCATCACTGGACCACCAGGGAAGTCCTACACTCCACTCTTTAACATTCACTCTGACCTGTCCAAATATCTTTCGCAACTTGGGAAGCAACATATTCTAATTTACTTACTCCACAGAGAGTCAGCTGACTTTATTATGAGACACACATCCTAGGGTCCATATGGGTCCCAAGATCTCTGCAAGACTTTTGGCTATGGTGCTGTCCCTTGGAAAATAAACTTAGGTTAATATTATTTCTTTGGATCCCACTTATGCATTTCTTATTTTTAAATAAGAGCTTTATTGAGATGGAATTTATTTATACTATACAATTGGCAATTTAAAGTATACAGCTTTATGGATTTTAGTATTTTCAAAGATATGTGCAACCATTAATAATCACAGTCAATTTTACATTTTCATCATTTTAAAAAGAAATCTTGTATCCTTTAGCTATCTTCCCCCATCTCTCCATCTCCCAAAGCCTTATGCAAGCACTATTTTACTTTTTTCTCCATAAGCTCCCCTATTCTGAACATTTCATATAAATGTGTATGTTAGTTGCTCAGTTGTGTCCAACTCTTGGCAACCCCATGGACTGCAGCTTGCCAGGCTCCTCATCTGTGGAATTCTCCAGGCAAGAATACTGGAGTGGGTTGCCATTTTCTCCTCCAGTTCATACAAATGAAATCATATAAATATGTAATCTTTTGTGACTGGCTTTTTTCTCCTTAGCATAGTGTTTTCAAGATTCACCCATGTTGTAGCATGTATCAGAATGTCATTACCTTTTTTTGTGTGTGTCTTTTTTTTTAAAACCTTTATTTTGCTTTTAACTTTTACAGAGTTTTGTTGTTTACAGATATGTATGTTCCTGGATTCATTGCCTTTTTATAACTGAATAATATCCCATTGTATGGATATACCATATTTGTTTAACCATTCATCAGTTGGTGTACCTTTTGGCTATTATGAATAATGCTTCAATAAGCATTCGTTTTACAAGTTTTTGTGTGAACATATGTTTTTAGTTCTCTTGGGTAGATAACTAGGAGTGGCATCTCTGGATTATATGGTGACTTTATGCTTACTTGTTTAATAAACTGCCAAACTATCTTCCAAAGTAGCTGCGCTGTTTTATATTCCCATCAGCAGAGTTCCAGTTTCTCCATATCCTTGCTAATATTTATCATCTGATTAATCAAAGTTCATTTGTTTAGGTCTTCTTTAATTTCTTCCAACAATGTTTTACAGTTTTCAAAGTATAAGTTTTGCACTCTCTTGTTAAGTTTTTTCCTAAGCATTTTATTCTTTTTCATGTTATTATAAATAGGACTGTTTCTTAATTTCATTTTCGAATTGTTCATTGCAAGTATGTGGAAATACAGTTGACATTTGTATATTGATCTCTTGTATTCTGCAAGTCTGCTGAACTCATTTATTATTCTAATCATTTTTAGTGGATTCTTTAGAATCTTCTGTACGTAAGATCATGTCATCTACAAGTAGAGAGAATTTTGCTTTTTCCTTTCCATTTTGTAGACCTTTTATTTTTTTTTTCTTGCCAGTTACCCTGGCTAGAACCTCTAGTACAATGTTGAATACAGGTGGCATCCACTTATAGTTCTTAAGACAGAGCCTTGCATGCCATTTACTTTTTTCTTTTTGGTTGCACCATGTGGGGTGTGAGAATTTAGTTTTCTGACCAGGGATTGAACCTGAGCACCCTGCATTGGAAGTGAAATCTTAACCATTGGAGTGCCAGGGAAGCCCCCCTTTTTTGTTTTTGCAACTGAGCACAAACATGCCTTATTTTATTAGAAATAAAAGATGCTACTTTAGTTAATATTATCACAGTTTTCACACAAGGGCAAGAAATCAAGTATGAGGGAAAGAACAATCAGTAACCAGTAGAACTTTATGCATGCTAAATCACTTTAGTCACATACAACTCTTTGCAACCCTATGGACCGTAGCCTGTCAGGCTCTGATGTCCATAGTATTCTCCAGGCAAGAATACTAGAGTGGTTTGCCACCCGCTTTTTTATTTTATTGAGGTTACCTGTATATCTAGAATTTGTTGATGACAGAGATCACCCTTAGTACTGAAAAACATTATTATGTTCAGTGTGTATGCTAAGTCGCTTCAGTTGTGTCCTCCTCTGTGTGACCCCAGCTGGACTGTAGCCCCCCAGGCTCCTCTGTCCATGGGAGTCTCCAGGCAAGAATACTGGAGCGGGCTGCCACACCCCCCTACTGGGGATCTTCCCCATCCAGGGATCAAACCATCCTCTCCTGCATCTCCTGCACTGGCCCGTGGGTTATTTACCACTAGTGCCACCGTAATGTTCAGTACCTTGAAAATATTTGAGTATTATGTGATTGATGATGATAATTAGAAAAAGAAAATGGACTTCTCAGAGTCTTGCTTTGACCCTTTTCCTCTGTTTCTTGATGGCTCTTCTCACCTTAAACTCAACTGAACCAAAACTGCACTGACTGACTTTCCCTCTGCCTCCCCCTTTTCCCGTCCTGGTTAGTGGCACAACCAGACAGCTAGGCACTCAAGCCAGAAACCTGCAAAGCATTCTAGTCTTCTACTCCTTACGTCCTACATTTAACTGATTAAGTCCCCTTGATCCTGCCTTCTAATAATTTAGATTTGGTTTCCTCTTCTCTATTCCTACAAACACTGTCTTAGTTCAGGTCTTCTCTTTCACCTAAAATTATTATGATTGTATTCTAGCCAGTATTCTTATCTCTTAGCTTATCTCTCCTGGTCTTTTCTACACACTGTTGCCGGGGAGACTGTGGTAAGCTGAATAATGCCCCTCCCCCAGCATATCCATGGCCTAATTCCTGGGGCCTGAGACTAGTACCTTATTTGGCCAAAGGTAGGAATTCAGATTTGATTAAGTTAAGGATCTAATTAAGTTTTTGTTTTGCAACTGAGCACAAACATGCCTTATTTTATTAGAAATAAAAGATGCTACAGTTATTATCACAGTTTTCACACAAGGGCAAGAAATCAAGTATGAGGAAAGAACAATCAGTAACCAGTAGAACTTTATGCATGCTAAATCACTTTAGTCACATACAACTCTTTGCAACCCTATGGACCGTAGCCTGTCAGGCTCTGATGTCCATAGTATTCTCCAGGCAAGAATACTAGAGTGGTTTGCCACCCGCTTTTTTATTTTATTGAGGTTACCTGTATATCTAGAATTTGTTGATGACAGAGATCACCCTTAGTACTGAAAAACATTATTATGTTCAGTGTGTATGCTAAGTCGCTTCAGTTGTGTCCTCCTCTGTGTGACCCCAGCTGGACTGTAGCCCCCCAGGCTCCTCTGTCCATGGGAGTCTCCAGGCAAGAATACTGGAGCGGGCTGCCACACCCCCCTACTGGGGATCTTCCCCATCCAGGGATCAAACCATCCTCTCCTGCATCTCCTGCACTGGCCCGTGGGTTATTTACCACTAGTGCCACCGTAATGTTCAGTACCTTGAAAATATTTGAGTATTATGTGATTGATGATGATAATTAGAAAAAGAAAATGGACTTCTCAGAGTCTTGCTTTGACCCTTTTCCTCTGTTTCTTGATGGCTCTTCTCACCTTAAACTCAACTGAACCAAAACTGCACTGACTGACTTTCCCTCTGCCTCCCCCTTTTCCCGTCCTGGTTAGTGGCACAACCAGACAGCTAGGCACTCAAGCCAGAAACCTGCAAAGCATTCTAGTCTTCTACTCCTTACGTCCTACATTTAACTGATTAAGTCCCCTTGATCCTGCCTTCTAATAATTTAGATTTGGTTTCCTCTTCTCTATTCCTACAAACACTGTCTTAGTTCAGGTCTTCTCTTTCACCTAAAATTATTATGATTGTATTCTAGCCAGTATTCTTATCTCTTAGCTTATCTCTCCTGGTCTTTTCTACACACTGTTGCCGGGGAGACTGTGGTAAGCTGAATAATGCCCCTCCCCCAGCATATCCATGGCCTAATTCCTGGGGCCTGAGAATAGTACCTTATTTGGCCAAAGGTAGGAATTCGCAGATTTGATTAAGTTAAGGATCTTAAGATGGGGTGATTTTCCAGGTCCCTAAATCTAATGACAAGTGTTCTTAGAGAGGCAAAGGAAGATAGGACATACAAAGAAAAGACCCTGTGACCATAGAGGGAGAAATTGGAGCCATGCAGCTACAAACCAAGGAATGCCAGCAGTTACCAGAAGCTGGAAGAGACTAGAAACACTCTTTCCTAGAGCTTCCTGAGTGATCATGGCCCTGCTGCCACCTTGATTTCAGCCTAGTGATACTGATTCCAGAACTGAGAGAGAATAAATGTTATCAACTTTACAGTCATTTTTTACAATAGCCTCAGAACATTGATAGTTATCTTTCTGAAGTTCAGACCTATCATATATGGAAAAAATTATTTCATTTAGCTCTGTCTTTCAGTCTCTTTGTCTCTCTGTCTCTCTGTCCCTCTCTCTCTCTAGTGTGTGTGTGTGTGTGTGTGTGTGTGTGTGTGTGTGTGTATCTGTGATAGCCTGGAAGAAAATACAGCAAAATGCTAACAGTTACATCTTTTTAAAACTTATTTATTTACTTATGGCTGTACTGAGTCTCTGTTCTCTAGCTGCAGCGAGTGGGGGTTGTTCTTCCTTGCAGTGCACTGGTTTTTCATTGCGGTGGCCTCTCTTGTTGTGGGGCACAGGCTCCAGGAGCAAGGGCTTCAGTAGTTGTAGCACACAGGCTCAGTAGTTGCAGGGTATGGCCTCTAGGGTGCGCAGGTTTCAGTAGTTTTGGTGCAGAGGCTTAGATGCTCCATAGCATGTGGGATCTTCCCAGAGCAGAGATCAAATCCCTGTCCCTTGCACTGGCAGGTGGATTCTTATTCAGTGTACCATCAGGGAAGTCCAAGAGTTTTCTTCTTTTTCTTTAGTTTAAACAGCTATTTCTGTATAGTGATTTTCGACGATGTTTATAAATCTGTGTATGTTTGAATGCTCCCTTCAATAAGCATATATTACTTTTAAAATTGGGTTTCCCTGGTGGTTCAAGTGGTAAAGAATCCACCTGCAATGCTACCTTTACCTCTAACAGGATACTATTATTTTATTTGCCTACAGTATTGTTTACATTACTATTTCTCTGCTTATGTTGTGGCTGCCTTGAGGAGATAGACAAAAGTACAAGTTTTCTTTTAATTTGTTATTTTAATTAGTTTTCCAGTGGTGTAAACAGATCTGGTGATTAACAGTATAAGTTCATTAAAATGTTATTAAACCCATAGCATTTTTTTAAAAACTGTTTTTTTGGGGGGTGCGGGTTGGAGAGGGAGGAGGGCAGGCGGGCCACTTCTATTGGTCTTTCATTTATCTATTTTCATCCATCTTTGTTCTCTCATTGCAGCGGCCTCTGTTGTCCCAGAGCACCGGCTCTGGGCGCATGCGCTCCAGAACTCCGGCTCGGTAATTGGACACATCGGTCCGGCTGCTCCGCGGCACGTGGGATCTTCCCAGGCCAGGGATCGAACCGGCGCCCCTTGCACTGCAAGGAGGTGTCCTTACCCACTGGACCACCAGGGAAGCGCCCCACCCCCAACCAATAGCAGTTTTTTTTTAAACCTTTATTTTGCTTTTAACTTTTACAGAGTTTTGTTGTTTACAGATATGTATGTTCCCAGATTAGTCATATGTATATCCCCCCCTTCCCACCCCACCCGACCATCACACAGCACCCCTGAAGGATCCCCTTTTCTCACAGAACAATGACTGTAGCTATTTTCTTCACTTCCAATAGCATTTTTGTAACTATGTTTTTCACTCAACAGACTGAAAACAATCATGCCAGACTCTATAAAATATTTGATATTAAAAGCCCTTATAAATCTTTATGTATTTATATGGAAAGATAGCTGAAGTATTTTTTAAAGTGAGCAAGTCATGGCTCAGAAAAGTATATATAGCTTAATCCTGTTGTTCATTCACTCAGTCCAGGGTTGATTTCCTTTAGGACTGACTGGTTTGATGTCCTTGCAGTCTAAGGGACTCCTAAGAGTCTTCTCCAGCATCACAGTTCAAAATTATCAATTCTTCAGTGCTCAGTCTTCTTTATGGTCCAGCTCTCACATCTGTACATGACTACAGGACAAACTATAGCTTTGACTATATGTACCTTTATTGGCAAAGTGATGTCTCTGCTTTTTAATACACTGTCTAGGTTTGTCATAGCTTTTCTTCCAAGGAACAAGCATCTTTTAATTTCATGGCTGCAGTCACCATCCACAGTGATTTGGGAACCCAAGAAAATAAAGTCTTTCATTGTTTCCATTGTTTTCCCATTTATTTGCCACTTAGTGATGGGACCGGATGCCATGATCTTCATTTTATAAATGCTGAGTTTTAGGCCAGCTAAATATTATGAATACATATAAATACATACATACATAAATAATAATAAATAAATATATTGGAGAATATAGTTTGTACAGTTTCAGTCACTTAAAATTTACTGAAGTCTAGCATGTAGCCTGTCCTGGAGAATGTTTCTTGTACACCTCAGAGGAAGGTATATTCTTCTGTTGTTGGACATTTTCTATAGATGTCTGTTAGGTCTAGTTTGATATAGAACATTTCTGTCATGGCAGAAGGTTCTAGACAGTGCAGGTTTAGATCACTGTGTCCCCAAATAAGGTAGCGTCAGTCAGAACACCCTAAAGCCTCGAGTGTGAATTAGTTAATTAGTGGGAATTAACCACAAACATCTATCACGTGAGTGTTGTAGTCCTTGATTAACCACAGGGCTAGTTAGGCATTGCTGAAAAATGAAGGTGATTACCTAATTGGCATCCTTTGTAATATAGAAATCAGTCTGATCCGCAGGCCTGAAGTGTATCCGTGGCACCTGTTGAATCTCTCTGTAAAGCATGGGGACAATAGTGATGTTTGTGGAGTACTGGGCTCCCTGGTTACCATGGAAATGAGAGTGCTTACAATTCTGTGTAATCACACAGAGACTAAAGTATCGATCGCTCCTCCTCCCTTATCCTTTTCTATAACCATAACCATAGTGATGACTCTTTCAGCTAGGGTTCAGGAATCAACCTGGCAGCGGGAGAAGCAAGTAGAAAATCTGATTAAGTAAGGAGTGTGAGAGGGCAAGTCTTAATGAGGAAGTGTGAAGAATATGGCGGGGCATTTTTTCAGTAGGAAAAGGCTAGATCTACTACACTGAATACAATGACATTGTTACTCTACTGCTTGCACAGGCGCAGTGCAGGAATTCTCAGAGCACGCCTACGCGCACATTTTCTCCTCTTCTCTTTCCCTCTACTTCCACTTTCCCCTCTCTCCCATTTTCCCCCCTCTCCTTTACCCCTCCCATCACTCGGTCTTTCAGTCGTTCCGTTACTCGGTTGAGTTCTCTCCTTCCGACCCTCCACTCCTTACTCCTTTACCTCCCTCCCCCCTTCCTTTTCCGCCTCTAGCGGACGCAACTTGCGCATGCGTACTCGGCACAAAGCCTCGCTCTTTGTCCCCATCTGTCGTTCACACGAACTCAAATCTTTCGCATTCGGTAGCCAATAAGATCGCAGAAATGGAGGAAAGCCGATTCCCCCTCCGGAGATAAGCCTTGATTGGCATATCAGGTAACCAATCAGGAACGGATCTTCGTACCCCTTGGGAGGCACCAAGCTTCGCCGTCTCGTTTCCGGCGGTCGCGCGCTCTTTTTTCGGGACGGTAGAGGCCGTGTCGCGTCGCCGTTACTCTGTAGAGAAAGCTGTCGGTAGAGGGTAAGTATGGGGCCGACTTAGTTATTATTCGTGAGGGGAGTAGGGTTTCTCGCGACTATCGGTGAAGGAAAAGGTGAGGGCGAGGCTGGGTTTGCAAGGAGGTGGGCCGTATGCTCTGAGGCCCCTTGGGGCCTTTTCTCGGCGGCCACACGGCCTGCTCAGCCCACCCGCGCGGGCCCATCGCTCTCCCCTGGGCTCACCTTCTGCTGTTACCTGGTTTCCGTTTCGGTCCCTGCCTTATTTCTTTGTGCTACACGTTTTGGAATCTGCATCTTGTCAGTAAGTGATCCTTGAGCTGGGCCTATTATCCGAGAGCGTGGAAGTCGCGGCTGCCGGAGGAGGCGCTTCGTCGGGCGCTCCTCCTCTCGACCTCGTGAGGCCATTAATTCCGGAGGAGAAAGGGGTCCCCCTCCCCCCTCCTCCAGCGTCGTTTCTTTGTCAAAACTCTTAGCTGGGAAGTTCGTCTGCTGGGTCAGCCTTTGCCGTTTTCCTAGGTAGATTCCTGGAGACTTTTTTTTTTGTCTTGTTTAGCTACTCGACCCATTTACGACATCACTTTTTAAAATGAAAGTGAGGTTTGGTGGATTTCCTATCGGTTATTTTACATTTGGAAAAACTTGTCTTAAGCTAATGCTTTGTGTTCTTAACAGAAGTCGAGGTTAGAGAGGACTGGGAAGCACTTTCCTATCTTCAGTCGAAGCTGAAGGGTTGTCATGAAATACAGGACACACCGTTAGATTTGAATTTCATGTAGACAGCAAATTATTTTTTAGTACACGTTGCATGGGACTTACTAAAATTAATTCATTTTTCAAAATCTGAAATTCATATTTAACTGTGGTATGTTTTTGATACATCTGGTGACTCTGATGGAGCCTAGGCTAGATTTATATTATGTCTTTGTCCATGTTCCTTGTTATTAAATGAAAGGTCCTAGGAGACTCTTAGAAAAGGACATTACCTTGTCAGTACCTCCTGCAGCTTTCAGGCTGGTCCACATTCGGGCAGCCCTCTTTATTTCCAACAGTTTCCTCTTAAAAGTTGATCATTTTCCTGAAAATTAAGGGAGCGTTTATTTACATTTCAGATTTGTGGACTACTGTTTGGTCTTAAACAACATTTGTGCAGTTGTTTTGCAAATAGCTCCAGTTTTTCTAACGGGAATAATGTATTTCCTCCAGAAAAGTCCATCAGGGTTAGTCTTTAGCGCAAATAGAAGAAGCCTTTACTGTTATGCTTTATTCTTTCCTCAGAGGCCCAGTGCTAGGGAGCAGTGAATTTATTACCCAGATATCTGCACATATTCCAAATTATATTGGTGATCGTCATCAAAAGTACAGTATAGGGACAGTAGTTACTGAGTAGTTGCTACCTTGTGGGCACTGTTTTAGTGTATCATTTAGTGTTCACTGTTGAATACCTGCTTGGGAAATAAAAAGCTAAAGGGACAGAGTATAAAGATTAGCATTATGGAGACATTTATTCAACACAAAAGTAGGCCAATTTGGTTGTAAAAATAATAATTTTTACTAGTATCCAGAACAAGGGAAGAATGTAATTGATGACATTTGTCTAACTGGAGCATTCCGTATGTAATAATAGGAGTGGTGATTGCCGGTAGGAACAAGTAGCTGCTGTGTTCATGATCTGGTTTAGTCAAAATAACCAGCCCTTATGAGATAGATATTCCCCCCATCTTACAGGTGAAGAAACTGAGGCTCAGAGGTTGGATGATATTTTAGTAAGCTTTTTGAATTCTAAACTCTAAAATCAAGGTGAGTTTGCTTACAGTTTGTAGCATAGCAATGAGCATGAGCTTTAGATAGAGTTCAACAGACCTGAGTTATGCTTCATCACATTTGTGTGACCTTGGATGTACATCAATTTTCTTCTTCAGAAGAATGATAATTGTCAGCATTAAATGAGATAATATAGTCTTAGCACAGTGCTTGCCATACAGTGATCAATAAATATCTGGTATTAGCATGTTAACTACCATGCTTTTCTTTCTAAAATCAAAAATAACTTCCATTGAAGTAATTCTAAATAGTTTAGAACATCCGAGTGCTCAAAGAGGTCATTTCTACTGTAAAATGACCTTTTTGAAATGGAGTGGCGAGGGGTAATTAGGATGTAAATACAGTTAATATTTAGGTTTTGAGTGGATCTCTATAAAGATTTCTAATAACCTATGCGTTGTGAGTTCCTGAAAGGGATGCAGGGTTTTGAGGCTGGGGCCACTGACTCTTAAAGGCTGCAGACTCGTTAGATTCTGTCCAGAGGGAAGAAATAGTTGGAGAAATGGCTAATTCAAGTTTCTGCTATAGACTTTATGGTTGGGAAGGTGTTGAATACGTGGGACTCGTGGAAAAAGGTTTGATTCTAATGCCCACCTCATCTATCCCCACTTGTAGCTGGGATAGTTTAAAATTTTTTATGTTTTAATTTCTTATCTTATTGTTAAAAACATTTCCCTTTTTTCAAGGTGTCCCATTAGCTCTGAAACTGCTATGCTTATTCACAGTGTTTAAAAGTTAAACTATAAACTGTGTGCCAAGAGTCACAAAGGCATTTAATTATTATTTATATTTTTAAGAATTTATCCTAAGGAGGTATTTATTGCAGCATTGTAATAGGAAAAGCTGAAATGAGCTTAAATGTCTCATAGGGAGTAATTTAGTAAGTTTACATCTGAATGGACTTTATGTAGCCATTAAAAATTATGATTAAGTTGACACTGTAGGATTGAGGAAAGAGTGAGTACAAAAGTGCATTTATGGTTGCAGTTTTGAAATGACAGTGTATGCTTTAAAGGTAAAGAAGCAAAAATGGAAATTGTGAAAGGAATATCTGTTCATGGAGGTGCCTCAAGATTTAGCTGTGAGCATTGGTTTATAATAGTGACAAATTATCAACAACCCAACTGTCCCAGCACTATAAGGGCTTGGTTGACAGCTGAATACTGTGTCCATTAACAGTAAATGTAGAAGATTTAGTGACATGGAGTATACCATTTAGAGTACATAAAAATGTATAAATCAGTGACTGACAGGGTATACCAAAATGTTAACAGTGACTTTTTGTTAGTGGTGGGTCTTTGGGGGTTTATTTTATTTTTGTTTTTATTTCTAAGTTTTCTATGTTAAAGATGTATTTTGTGCTTTATTACTGAAAAACAAGATTGATGAAATGATATAAATGGAGGGAACTCACGTCTTGGCTTGAATGTCAGATTTCTAGTGAGGCTAACTTCACAACTCTATTTAAAATTGCAATCTTCCTTTTCCACTCCCTGTGCACTTGCCTCTCCCCCCAACTTTTATTTTTTCCTAGCACTAAACCTCTTCTTTAGTACCTTATTAGGCATATTTTCTCTTACTGGAAGGTTATCCCTGATGAAGGCTAGACTGTTCATTCATCCCAAGTACCTAGAATAGTGCCTAGCAAATAATAAGCATTCAGTGAATATTTGTTAAATGAATTAGTTTAAAAATTAGTCATTTTTATCATTTTGTTACCAGAAAGCCAATTATAATGAGTTTTTAATGGATGTAGTTTTTAATTCTTAAAATTATATTCTTAGGATAAATTATTAAAAGAAGAATTCTCGAGTTAAGGAATATGAACATGTTGACAGCTTTTGTTACCTGTTGTCTTATAAAACAACTTTATGCAGAATTTAACTGTATTAATATTTTTAGTTTTGGTAGGATATATGAAATGTTACTAATATTAAAGTTTTTATACTTACAAAAGTATCTTATATATTCATCATCCAGAATCAACAGTTAGCCAAGCCTTTGTCACATCTTTTTTTTATCTGAGGAATATAATTTATTTTAAAGGAATCATATACTGTTAATAAAGTTTTCAGGGACAAGGTCCTTTTCTGCATCTTTCTTTCAGTTAATTGATTTTGTCCTTTAGTTTACTGGAAAATTGCCTTTGGATGAGGAAGATGGTCCTGAGCTTATTAACCTGATCCATTAGGAAATTTTCATTTTAAAACCATCCACTTTTGTATTCAGTCTGGATTATACCAGGAATTTTCGTTTTAATCTTACCCTTTTTTTGGCCATACCTTGTGGCTTATAGAATCTTACTTACCCAGTCAGGCATTGAAGCTGGGCCACAACAGCTGGAATCCTAACAACTGGGCAGCCAGTTGCCCTTATGTTGACCTTTTTTTTTTTTTTTTTAAATTTTGAGCTATTTTTATTGATTTTTTATTTTTCATCCATCTTTATTTTCCGCCTATGTGGGCCTCCCATTGCAGTGGCCTCTCTCATTGCAGAGCACCAGCTCCGGGCACATGCACTCCAGAGTGCTGGCACACTGATCCAGCCACTCCACGGCACATGGGATCTTCCCAAGCCAGGGATTGAACCAGTGCCCCTTGCACCTCAAGGCAGACTGTTTACCCACTAGACCATGAGGGAAGCCCTATATTGACTTTTAAGTGGCAGAATTGAAGGTTTTATGATTATATGTTTGTATTTGCTGCTTTTTTTTGTCTTGATAGGTATTTATCTTTCCATTGTGATTAATAGCAATATTTAGTGAGTGCTTACTATATGCCAGTGCAGAACTAGTATTTTCACATATTAATCTTTATAGCTACCTTGAGAGGTAAATGTTTTTATTATCTCCTTTATAACAGGCTAAGAAACTGATTCAAAGATAACTTATTAGTAAGTGTTAGGACCATGCTTCAAATCTAAGTATGTCTGACTCCACAGCCCATACTTTTCCTGCTGTTCATTCCACAATATCAGCTGTAGACTAGGGTTGCAAGGTGTCGAAGAACAAGACTTATTTAGTCCTTGAAATAATGAGAATCTGTTTCAGTCATTGTGTTTTTTAAAGTGTACTTTAATATTATGATGGGGCCATTTTTAAGGGAGTTGATTATTTTGGAAAAGTCAGTTGAGTGCATATAGTTACTGAACCAGAAGGTTCCTGAAGTCTTTCTAGTGCAAACTGTTCTTATTTAGAACTTGCCTAGTTGCTGTGTGCAACGTAACTGCTTGTGCTGGTGTTTTTTAGTTTCTTGAGTTGTACTCCTTCACTGTACCTGTTTGAAATAGTGCCATATAGGTGATTAATCAACAGGAAGGTGACTGAATATGTTCTTAACACTCAATGTGTTTGCCATTCCACAGTTTCTTTTTAGGGTGCAAAAATGCAGAGCAATAAAACATTTAACTTGGAGAAACAAAACCACACTCCAAGGAAGCATCATCAGCATCACCACCAGCAGCACCACCAGCAGCAACAGCAGCAGCCACCCCCGCCACCAATACCTGCAAACGGGCAGCAAGCCAGCAGCCAGAGTAAGTACATGCTAGGTAATGGGGTAGAAATGAGTTCCCTCTTGGGAGTAGTTTCTGAGTTTTGGGGATTATAAGGGAATGGGCTTTTGTGGCACACATTGGTTCTTTTTCCTCTTTACTTCTTAATACTTGGGATAGAAGAGGGCTGATTCTCTGAAATAAGGAGCAGACATGTAGGATAGTAGTTGAGTGCAGGTTGCTTTGCTGCAGTGACATGTTGTATTGCTGAACAGATGGCTGCATGTTTTACCGCAGAGCTTGGTTCTTGCTGTGGTAATTGTCATGACTAGTGGGCAGAGAAAATATAAAGAAGGTCTTTAAGACTTAATGGAGAAGAAATCTGATACTGAGTATGACACTTTTTAGCCTGGAGCCTCTGCCATCCCACTTTTTAAATCAGAATAAAAGAACTTTAAAGTAATCTTCCCATCCATTCAGCTAACTTTCAGCACCTGTTGTGTGCTTCTAAGACTGCAACCAACCTCACCTTCATTATTTCCAGAGATTCCTACAAAGAATACTCCTCCCTAACTCATTTCCTGTCATTCCATTACTTCAAACCTGAAGGAATGGAGCTGTTAAGATCATGAAGATGGATGAGGGATTAGGAAATGGGACAATTACGGGTTTCTTTGGGGGGGGGCATTTATGTTTTAAATGTAAAAATCTAATCACTTCTGACAGAGCTCCTTGACTTGCTTGATTTTTCTCTTTGACAATAGCTCTTGTAAATTGTCTCTGTGTCTCTGAGTTTGGGTTGGTCCTGGCGCATAGTAGAGTTGTTGAGAAGTCTTCCCCACCAACCCACCACCCCAGATCTCTGCATACTGCTTTCACATTCTAAGGTGCAATTTACTGATAAGTGATTAGTGGATAGATTCCATTGGGAAATGCAATTCTACTGCAATTACATTTCCTACCTGGTAGCAGTTACAACTCTTTCAGAATGTGATTGTAAATCTCCTCCCAATCTTTTGCATGACTGTGTGTCTTCTTTCAGATGAAGGCTTGACTATTGACCTGAAGAATTTTAGGAAACCAGGAGAGAAAACTTTCACCCAGCGTAGTCGGCTCTTTGTGGGCAATCTTCCTCCTGACATCACTGAGGAAGAAATGAGGAAACTGTTTGAGAAATATGGGAAGGCAGGAGAAGTCTTTATTCATAAGGACAAGGGCTTTGGCTTTATCCGCTTGGTGAGCAGCTGTGGGCTTTTAGAGCATGTGCTCTAAAAGGTGGGGAAGCTGGGGGGTGATGGATATGGAAAATTAGGCAGTAGAAATAATTATCAGAGTTTGTAAAAGCTTACAAATGGTAGAACAGGATAAAATGCAGATTTTATCTTAATTTTTCCCTTACAGGTTTTTCAAGGATAGCATAGGTTTATTTGCCTAGGACCCCAGGGCTCAAGTATGGAACTTTTTTTGTTTCAATTGGTAAATTTTAAGCATATAGAAGTGGGGAGAATAGTATAATGAACCTGCATATACTCATTATCCAGTTTCAATAACTGTCAACTCATATTTAATCTTGTTTTATCTATATCCTTCCCCTATTTACTGTCCCCCACAAATACTTTAGTAAGCTAAGATTTTTTTCCAGAAAAAAATGGAAAGATACTTTTATTTTGGTAAAGATCAAGATTTATATAGCTTATTTCCAAAGCCCTCACACATTTATTCTCTCACTTAAAAGGCTTCAAAACTTTGAGGGGACAGTTTTATTTGTATTCTTTTTTGTGTGTGTCTGCTTAAAAATTTGTTTTTTAATTGTGGTAAAACCACATAATGTAAGATTCATCATAACCTTATTTTTTTTTTAAGTGTAGATATCTGATTTGATTTAGGAAATGTTGTTTAAGTGTATGGGGGAAACCTTTTGGCCATTCTCTATCTCCATAAATGAGAAACATAAGGTACTAGCAAGATCACTGGATCTTATGGTCAGAACTAGTTTTCACTAATTCAAAACTATATAGTCAAGTCATTTTTTTCTGGGGCCCTTGTTCCTCTTTAATAATGTGGAAGGGGTGCCATTCAAGGTCTGTGGTTCCAAAGAGGCCTCTTGGAGGGGATAGTGATCCTGGGATTAACCTTTTGCATAACTAGCTACAATTAAAATAATTCTGACTGTTGTGTTATAAGAGTAAGTTTTATGCTATTCATTGTCCAGATTTAACACTTAAGAGAATAACCTGTAGTACTGATGACCATGTAAGTCGTATTAACTCTAGAATTTCCAAGTTTATTTATTGCAAGGCTATCAGAGCAATTAGGTTAACCAAAGAGTTATCTGAAACACAGGACTCTGTTCTTCCAGTTCTATTCATGGTTTTTTTGTATACTTGTCGCTAGGGGTTTTGTGGTTTTGGGGAGACATTGAGGTATTGAGCTGTGCTACTTTAGACTCTTGATGGCTGTGCAGGTGGTCTTTGTTCGGCTGAGTTATTCTAACTTTTCTCTGATTCCTAGGAAACACGAACCCTAGCGGAGATTGCCAAAGTGGAACTGGACAACATGCCACTCCGTGGAAAGCAGCTGCGTGTGCGCTTTGCCTGCCATAGTGCATCCCTTACGGTCCGAAACCTTCCTCAGTATGTGTCCAATGAACTGCTGGAGGAAGCCTTTTCTGTGTTCGGCCAGGTGGAGAGGGCTGTAGTCATTGTGGATGATCGAGGCAGGCCCTCAGGAAAAGGCATTGTTGAATTCTCAGGGAAGCCAGCTGCTCGGAAAGCTCTGGACAGATGCAGTGAAGGCTCCTTCCTGCTAACCACGTGAGTGAGGGGTCATTTTCAAGAACATAACTTAAATGCTACTTCCTTTTGTGCTCTGGGGAGTTAACCTCTAAGAACCATGTTCCTGTGTTCATTTAAAGGCTTTAGATATAATTCAGCTCTCTGGTAGGGTTTTCAGTATAATCTTAAATTAATGGAAGTGATATGAGGATTAAGAGATAAACCTTTTCAGTAAGTTATCATTTAATCAGTGTTAAATCTTACCTTACGTTGAAGTTTTGCAACTCTAAAAAAATTGTTTTGTATATGTAACATCTCTCTCGGGATTTATCCCAAGTCACTGTCTTGAGTTCTGAGTTGTTTGCCTGCTAAGTCATGGCTATATATCAAAAACATTCAAGGTCTGTGGTTCCAAAGAGGCCTCTTGGAGGGGATAGTGATCCTGGGATTAACCTTTTGCATAACTAGCTACAATTAAAATAATTCTGACTGTTGTGTTATAAGAGTAAGTTTTATGCTATTCATTGTCCAGATTTAACACTTAAGAGAATAACCTGTAGTACTGATGACCATGTAAGTCGTATTAACTCTAGAATTTCCAAGTTTATTTATTGCAAGGCTATCAGAGCAATTAGGTTAACCAAAGAGTTATCTGAAACACAGGACTCTGTTCTTCCAGTTCTATTCATGGTTTTTTTGTATACTTGTCGCTAGGGGTTTTGTGGTTTTGGGGAGACATTGAGGTATTGAGCTGTGCTACTTTAGACTCTTGATGGCTGTGCAGGTGGTCTTTGTTCGGCTGAGTTATTCTAACTTTTCTCTGATTCCTAGGAAACACGAACCCTAGCGGAGATTGCCAAAGTGGAACTGGACAACATGCCACTCCGTGGAAAGCAGCTGCGTGTGCGCTTTGCCTGCCATAGTGCATCCCTTACGGTCCGAAACCTTCCTCAGTATGTGTCCAATGAACTGCTGGAGGAAGCCTTTTCTGTGTTCGGCCAGGTGGAGAGGGCTGTAGTCATTGTGGATGATCGAGGCAGGCCCTCAGGAAAAGGCATTGTTGAATTCTCAGGGAAGCCAGCTGCTCGGAAAGCTCTGGACAGATGCAGTGAAGGCTCCTTCCTGCTAACCACGTGAGTGAGGGGTCATTTTCAAGAACATAACTTAAATGCTACTTCCTTTTGTGCTCTGGGGAGTTAACCTCTAAGAACCATGTTCCTGTGTTCATTTAAAGGCTTTAGATATAATTCAGCTCTCTGGTAGGGTTTTCAGTATAATCTTAAATTAATGGAAGTGATATGAGGATTAAGAGATAAACCTTTTCAGTAAGTTATCATTTAATCAGTGTTAAATCTTACCTTACGTTGAAGTTTTGCAACTCTAAAAAAATTGTTTTGTATATGTAACATCTCTCTCGGGATTTATCCCAAGTCACTGTCTTGAGTTCTGAGTTGTTTGCCTGCTAAGTCATGTCTGACAGGCTCCTTTGTCCATGGAATTTCCCAAGCAAGAATACTGGAGTGGGTTGCTGTTTCCTTTTCCAGGGAATCTTCCCAACCCAGTGGTAAAATCCACAGCCCCTGCCGCATCTCTTGCATGACAAGCATATTCTTTACCATTGAGTTACCAGGGAAACCCCACAGTTAAGTACTCTACCTATTTAAAGGCTGTATTCAGAAATCTAAAAGCCTGACAACGTCCTGTCAACCCCAGATTCCACATAATTCCGTTTAAAGGACTTGGTTACTTGGGACTGGGTGTAAAAACCCTTTTAGAAGTATGTTTAATTGTTCAGTCCTGACCCCTAATTAGTTCATTGTGCCATTGACTCATGTAGAGGGGGAAGTCTAATGGAGTTTATAATTTGATTAACACTGAGGATTTTTTTTGTTCTCCCAGATTTCCTCGACCTGTGACTGTGGAGCCCATGGACCAGTTAGATGATGAAGAGGGACTCCCAGAGAAACTAGTTATAAAGAACCAACAATTTCACAAGTATGTAGTCTTGACAGGTTCCCCGTTAGGTGTTTGCCTGTTATTAAGGAACCTTGTAAAGGGATGTGTGAAAGAGGCAAGTCTTTGCTGTATGTGTTCTCTGGCAGCCATTGTCTCGGCCCTTGGGAATGTAGTATTTAGTTGGGAAAAGCTTGGACAGAGTTTTAGTAACCTAGGAACCTTGTCTGTAGGGGAGCAGCCACCCAGATTTGCACAGCCCATTGGTCCTCGGCCCTTGGAAAGAATGTGAAGGCTCCTTCCTGCTAACCACGTGAGTGAGGTCATTTTCAAGAACATAACTTAAATGCTACTTCCTTTTGTGCTCTGGGGAGTTAACCTCTAAGAACCATGTTCCTGTGTTCATTTAAAGGCTTTAGATATAATTCAGCTCTCTGGTAGGGTTTTCAGTATAATCTTAAATTAATGGAAGTGATATGAGGATTAAGAGATAAACCTTTTCAGTAAGTTATCATTTAATCAGTGTTAAATCTTACCTTACGTTGAAGTTTTGCAACTCTAAAAAAATTGTTTTGTATATGTAACATCTCTCTCGGGATTTATCCCAAGTCACTGTCTTGAGTTCTGAGTTGTTTGCCTGCTAAGTCATGTCTGACAGGCTCCTTTGTCCATGGAATTTCCCAAGCAAGAATACTGGAGTGGGTTGCTGTTTCCTTTTCCAGGGAATCTTCCCAACCCAGTGGTAAAATCCACAGCCCCTGCCGCATCTCTTGCATGACAAGCATATTCTTTACCATTGAGTTACCAGGGAAACCCCACAGTTAAGTACTCTACCTATTTAAAGGCTGTATTCAGAAATCTAAAAGCCTGACAACGTCCTGTCAACCCCAGATTCCACATAATTCCGTTTAAAGGACTTGGTTACTTGGGACTGGGTGTAAAAACCCTTTTAGAAGTATGTTTAATTGTTCAGTCCTGACCCCTAATTAGTTCATTGTGCCATTGACTCATGTAGAGGGGGAAGTCTAATGGAGTTTATAATTTGATTAACACTGAGGATTTTTTTTGTTCTCCCAGATTTCCTCGACCTGTGACTGTGGAGCCCATGGACCAGTTAGATGATGAAGAGGGACTCCCAGAGAAACTAGTTATAAAGAACCAACAATTTCACAAGTATGTAGTCTTGACAGGTTCCCCGTTAGGTGTTTGCCTGTTATTAAGGAACCTTGTAAAGGGATGTGTGAAAGAGGCAAGTCTTTGCTGTATGTGTTCTCTGGCAGCCATTGTCTCGGCCCTTGGGAATGTAGTATTTAGTTGGGAAAAGCTTGGACAGAGTTTTAGTAACCTAGGAACCTTGTCTGTAGGGAGCGAGAGCAGCCACCCAGATTTGCACAGCCTGGCTCCTTTGAGTATGAGTATGCCATGCGCTGGAAGGCACTCATTGAGATGGAAAAGCAGCAGCAGGACCAAGTGGACCGAAACATCAAGGAAGCTCGTGAGAAGCTGGAGATGGAGATGGAGGCTGCTCGCCATGAGCACCAGGTCATGCTAATGAGGCAGGGTGAGTTTTGACCTAAGTCTTTAGAAGAAGGACAAAAATAACTTTTTTCGGGAGTTTCTGTGTATTAGTCAGTAGGGAAAGGCCTACATTTCAAATTTTATTCTCTGAAATATCTTGTTGATCTTGGTAGGCAAATGATCTTGGAGATGTGGCAGAGGATACTGGATTCTGTGGAGAAGGAAGTAATAGGTTTGACCTCATTTTTGGAATCTGGATGCCTCTGGTGGCCACTCAGGGACCAAGTATCCCTGTTTGCTTTCTGCATTTTTATGGAAAATTAATGGGTCTATGAGGAGGATGAAGAATACTCTCAGTCTCTTGTCTTTGTAGATTTGATGAGGCGTCAAGAAGAACTTAGGAGGATGGAAGAGCTGCACAATCAAGAAGTGCAAAAACGAAAGCAGCTGGAGCTCAGGTAACTTTTTTTCCAGCTCTTTCTCCTACAACTCTAAAAGGTAATGTCTCATTCCTGTGTCTTAGCACCATGCCACTCATGCATTAGTAAATATGTTGGCAAATATTTCCTGGCTGCTTCTCAAGTTCTCCCTTTAGGTATGAGATGTTTCGATTGCTCATGGTTCTAGGAATTCTTGGGACTGGACTAAAGAGGAAAGCTGAGCACTGGTCCCATGAGGCTGGCTTCTTTGGGGAAAAACTTTTTGCCTTAAAGGACGTATCAGTGGTTTCAGGGGTGGGAGCATTTTTTTATGTTTATTTTTTTTAGTTTTTATTTTACTTTTACAGAGTTTTGTTTACAGATATGTATGATCCCAGATTAGTCATATGTATATCCCCCCCCACCCCCGCATTGGGCACATTTTAACAGTTTCCTAGAGAGCCGAGGTAGTTGGATTTCCTTGTCTGAGTCCCTTGTTAAGATAATCTGTTCAAGCTCTGGAATGCCTCTGCTTAAATATCTTGATGACTTCTGTGTAGGCAGGAGGAGGAGCGCAGGCGCCGTGAGGAAGAGATGCGGCGGCAACAAGAGGAAATGATGCGGCGGCAGCAGGAAGGATTCAAGGGAACATTCCCTGATGCGGTATATCTCCCACATGCCCACGATGTGACAAACTTACCACTAGGATTGGAAAACACACTAGGCTATGACCAGTTTTTCCATTCTGTGACTGCTGCTTTTAGAAAGAAGCAGTCATAGGAGGGAAAGGTAAGGTTTGAAAAGGAGCTCTTCTTGGCTCACGGGCAGTTTATGAAAGCTGGGGCCAGGGTATGCTGGTTAAACTCAGTGACTGCAGAATCAGATAGATGCATTATTGTAGCAATCTTGACTGGTATTCTGATGTCCTTGGCAGTTGTTGAATAGGTTGGAACCCTAAAAGAAATCATTCATCTCTCTTTTTCTTTCATCTCGGTTGTTCCTAATAAGAAACTCTGACTTGTGTTCTAGTAACTCTTAACCTTGAATTCATTGTACAACTACAGTGAGTTCAAGGAGTTATTGATGTTCTTCAGTTTGGTCTCAGCGGTCTTAGGATATGTTATTACTCTATCTGCTTTCCTTAGTATGTGGTCCTCAGTGGATTGTGGTAGAATGAATTGTAGTGCTGTCCTGGACTGTTGTGAGTGTTTTTTTGTTTTTCAGAGAGAGCAAGAGATACGGATGGGTCAGATGGCTATGGGAGGTAAGGCCTTAGGAGGTTAATGGGTACAGCTTTCTTTTTTTTTTTTTTTGTCTCTGGTGAACTACATAGTTTCTCCTACCTAGTCCGAATTATAGGGGCTTGACATTTCTGGGAACATCATTTTGGTGGGAAGGTGACATGTCTTAGCCCAGATGTCTTGAATTCTTTCCTTGGGATAGAAAAAAAATATCAATGTCTGTCTCCTGTACTGATCACCCTACTCTATTTTAGGTGCTATGGGCATAAATAACAGAGGCGCCATGCCCCCTGCTCCTGTGCCAGCTGGTACCCCAGCTCCTCCGGGACCAGCCACTATGATGCCAGATGGAACCTTGGGATTGGTAATAAACTGCAGGGCCTTACAGTAACTGTAAATGGTGGTAGGAGGAATGACTTTGCCTTCATGGTCCCTGGGCCTGCCACAGTTTTGCCACAGATAATAGTTTTTAGGATCACTGTTAATCTATAAAGTGTTACCTCAATATGTTTAATTTTGAGTCTTATACAAACCCAACCTTTAATTATATTTTATCTTCTGACTGCTAGTCTTGATTGATTCTTTGTTGCTACCCTAAGTGAATAGCTTCCTTTTGGGGGGGAAGGCAACAAAGGTTAGTCATTATCACATAAAATACACGCGAGTCCAAGAGCTTTATGGCCCATATAATCCTGAGTTGGTTTAGTTGTAGTGTCAAAATGTTTACGTTGGATAGGCTTAAGTTTACCGAAGAGTGCTGACCTGTCCTTGTCCATATACCTAGTTCAGAAAAAGGACTGGCTAACACTTAACCCAGCTACTGGAGGGGAGGGTATGACAACCCACTCCTGTATTCTTGTCTGGACAATCCCATGGACAGAAGAGCCTGGTGGGCTACAGTCCATGGGGTCTCAAAGAGTCACAACACTTAACCCATCCCGGGAATTTAGTATATAATACTGCTTAGCCTATAGGAATCGGGATAAAAAATTAAAAGAGGGTGGTTGGGTGGGACTGTAGGCAGCTTTCCTTTTAGGGGATATCCACTATAGTTTTAAACAGGCTTAGTCACCCTACCATCAGGAGCCTTGAATGTTGAGTGGAAATGGCCTCCAAGGGAGGAGGATGGGAAGCTAGGACATAGCTTATATTATAACATTGTTCTCTTTCTCTTTAAGACCCCACCAACAACTGAACGCTTTGGCCAAGCTGCTACAATGGAAGGAATTGGGGCAATTGGTGGAACCCCTCCTGCATTCAACCGTCCAGCTCCTGGAGCTGAATTTGCTCCAAACAAACGTCGCCGATACTAATAAAATTGCAGTGTCTAGTTTCCCAAAACCCTTAAAAGAAGGACCCTTTTTGGACTAGCCGAATTCTACCCTGGAAAAGTGTTAGGAATTCCTCCCAATAGTTAGGTCTTCCCTGCCTGTAGTACTCTAGGGAGTATGTTGGAGGCAGAGGGTAAGGGAGGGGCGATATTTAACAAATTAGTTCTGTGTGGTATATCCTTTCACTAATCAACTCTGTGTGGTGCATTCCTAAAGTCTAATTGTGAGAGCCTGGGAGGGTGGGGAGTCGTGGATCCAGTTAGAGTCCCCATTAATCTTAATCATTCCACTCTTTGTCCACCCTGTTCTATTTGCTTTCATGTTCTTGTATTAACCCCACCCCTGCACACCCCAGAGATACTGCCACATACACCACAAAAACCAAACATCCCCCAATGACCTTGGCCCCATTGTTCCATTCACTCCCAGGTGGGAATTCAGGCAGAGGTCCACAGAGATCACAGATAACGTACATACGGTTCTCTTATATCCCATGTATTACCCCTTCATGTCCCAAAGAGGACGTTTTCACTTAGAGTCAATTTTCATTTAGTATATCTTTAAAAAAATCTTGCGTTAAACTTACCTCCACCTTTTTCTTGGGTAAGGACAACCCAGAAATGGCCCTTTTGTGTCTATGATGTTGCTGTTCACAGCTTTTCTTGATAGGCCTAGTACAATCTTGAGAACAGGGTTGCTGTATGCTGAATGTCAGACGGTAGCTCTTAGCTTTGCCTATCTTAGGTAGTTATGCTGTGTATTTTTTATTGGTGTACCATGTTTGATTTGTCCCTAATACCTTTGGAGTTTTTCTGAGAAGTAATGCAGCATCAACTTATTAAAGTACATTTTAAGCCTTTTAATCTTCTGTGCTGTTTTTGAAGGTGGGGAGGAGGAGGGGAGTTCCGTCTCGTGAGCACAAGGCTATAAGAATAATCCTATATGACCTTTTGCATAAACTATTAGTCATCCATGTAGGCATACGTGGGGAGGTCAGATGTATGTTGTGGTTGAAGAGCTGGTGCTATTGGTGGTACACAGAAGTAATGAGGATGGGAGGAAAGTTGCTGCTATGAAAGAGGTAGAAAATGGGCTGGAAGAATTAGGGTACATTGACCAAACTGAGGGGGCTCAAAGTCGGTTATTCCTTTCTGAACAGCTGCTGGTTGGTATGTAAGAGGCCTGAAATTGGCATGGTAAATCTAAAAATGTTTCAGCAGTGGTTTTTAGTAATGCTTTGGCTGACCCTACCCAAGTTACAAGCCCTACTCTGCCTGATACTTTTTTCTTGAGCCTCAGAGCTGAAATGTTCTGAGTTCTTTCCTATTGGCTGGGAAGACCACTTGAAGTTCCCTTGCCCATGTTAGGAGGTATACGCCTCCTGAACTAAAGATAGAAACAGCTGGCCCTTCCAGGCAGCTAAAAGCCTCCAGACTGAGGTGTTCCCCACTCGTCAGCCAGACTCCTTGAAATACCCTTTCAGTATCCTACCAACGCCTCCATGTCTCTACTCTGCCATAACAAAGGCTGTGGGCAGCACTTTGACCCCCAAACCAACCTTTCTGGTGAGTAATCCTAACCTTGCTAGGATCTTTGTGGGTGCTGAGGAAGTTGTCAGCTGTGGGCAGTCTGTTAAAGAAATGAGAAATTTAATGTGTACCTGCCTTCAATTGGTCTGGGTGATCTTAATCTTTACTGATTTCTTTTTTTCACATTGGAAAGGTTGTAAGCATATAAATGTGGAAAAAAGGTTAAGAATTCCTTTCCTTCCTTAATCCTTCTACTGATATCCACAGATTCCTGTTGCCATCACCCTGGGGTCCCAATCTTCCATGATGCACTTAAGGTGAGGAATAGGCAAGGATCAGGGGGATAGCAAGAACAATTTTCCCTAAGAAATACAGCCAGTTATCTAAGCTGAGCTGGGTCTCTTGTTATCAGGGTTGGTCCTGCTGCCAGAAGCGAACTGTAGATTTCTCTGAGTTCTTAAACATCAAGGTAAATTCTTTACTTCCTGGGATTCTGCCCCTAATAGGATTCTGTCCCTAATCCTCTCTCCTTATCTATACTAGGGCTGTACTGTGGGACCACACTGTGCTGAGAAGCTCCCTCAATCTGAGGGCCCTGCCACAAGCAGTTCACTTCAGGAGCAAAGACCTCCGACTATGATTCCAAAGTCAGCAGAAACTTTGCGCCGGGAGAGGCCCAAGTAAAGAGGAGGTTCCTGGGTTTTTCCTACATTCGTGGAGCTTTCTAGGAGTGATTAATGAGTCATTGAGGTTTGGGAACTAGAGACTAGAGATGGGAGGAGACCCAAGTGGCAGGACTGGGTGTATATTTTGTGCCTTAGGGGAGATTTGTGTCTGGAAATGTCCTCTAAGATGATATGGGGTGATGGGGTAGGTATTTTGAATCAACAAGAGTAGATAGCCTCTCACAAATACATATTATAATACGAGGGGGATTGTTAAGAATGATTTTTTTTCTTTTTGGAAAAGAGTTTCAAAATATATTTTACATCAAGAAAAGGATGTAGTATTGGCAGCCAGGAGGCTGCCAAGAAAAGTAAGTTGATTTTGTGGAAATAATGTGAGCAGCAGAAGAAAGTCTATAGTTAATTAGATGAACGAAAGGAAATGATGCAGTTCTGTACAAAAATATGGTTGGATTTAGAGCAACTGAGTAGATTGGCAAGAGAAGCCCTGGGAAATTCTCCAGGGCTCAAGGATTTGGCATATCCACAGAGAAGAAAATTGGCAGTGGCATTGCTATCCATCTTCTGTAACTCTGCCCTACTTTCACCAGACTTCCATTACCACTGGTGGGATGGTTGGCGCTATTGATCAGTTAGTGGGTCAGGACTAAATCACCCTACCCATATCCTCTAGGTTAGAGTTGCCTCCAAAGTTGCTTCTGCTAAATATATCCCAAGCCCTGGAAATGGCACTGGAACAGAAGGAATTAGACCAAGAACCTGGCGCAGGTAAGAGAGTCCTTAGGACAGGCTTCACAGGCTGGAATTTAGTGAAAGTGGCAGTTGGGTGGAAGAAATGGATAGGCTTCCTGACTGTGTGCTTTGCCCAGGACTTGACAGGAGTCTGATCCGGACTCGTACCAGCTGCCAGAACCCAGGATGTGATGCTGTGAGTGAGAGTTTGTGGAGGACTCTAGCATGTGGTTGAGAGATGCAGTGCCTGAGGCATGACTGTGTATAGATGTGAGACTGCATGGAGTACGTTTTTAAATGATTTTTTTTCTGATTCTCCTTTATCTGTCTTAGGTATACCAAGGCCCAGAGAGTGATGCTACGCCATGTACCTACCACCCTGGAGCACCTCGATTCCATGAGGGGTGATGGAGGGGACTGGGTGGGCTGTGAGACAGGTTTCTCCTAGTGTTGATCTTCAGGTGGAAGTGGGGCTTGTGGGGAGGGGAAAGGAGATTCAGTTGAGTTCTATTCCTACCTCAGGGTGAAATCTTGGAGCTGTTGTGGCATCCAGACCCTGGATTTTGGGGCCTTCCTGGCACAGCCAGGATGCAGAGTTGGTAGACATGATTGGGGGAAGCAGGTAAGTCCTGACTTTATTAAACTCCTTTTTTAAAAAAAATATTTATTTATTTGACTGTGTCTGTCTTAGTTGCAGTGTGTGGGATCTTTGGTTTTGTCATGTGGGATCTAGTTCCCTGACCAGGGATCAAACCTGTGCCCTCTGCATTGGGAGTGCAGGGTCTTAGCTACTGGGCCAGTAGGGAAGTCCCTACTGATCTCTTGGTTAGAACCCAGTTCTGAAATAATTTCTCCTCCCTGTACCTCATGGCCAAGCTCTTATCTTCTCCCTTTTGCATGGACCAAATAAGATTCTGCTCCCTGCACTTTCTGCAAATATTGCTAATCTTTCTGAGACTCTCTGTCTCTTCTTCACATAAAGAATGCCCCTTGGGTTAAGAGTTCATTCTTATCACCTACGTTTCACATCTTCTTTTTAGCTGCCAGCATCTTGCCGTTATGATTGGCACCAGACAGATTCCTTAGTAGTGGTGACTGTATATGGCCAGATTCCACTTCCTGCATTCAACTGGGTGAAGGCCAGTCAAACTGAGGTGAGGAATGTCTGATGCTGGATGGGAGGTCAGTGAATTGGGTGATATAATCTTACAGGCAGAGGCGTCGTAGGCAGTTAACATGTAGGCTTCATGACCCTCTGAGAGGAAAGGTAGCGCTGTTAGGTCACAGTTATCTGACTGGCCTGTGGATGGAGGGATTACATCACTGGCCTGCTTCTCTGTGGTAGTGACTTGTTCTGATTTTCTGGAATTGTTACTACCCCTGTAATTCTTTTCTCTCAGCTTCATGTCCACATTGTCTTTGATGGTAACCGTGTGTTCCAAGCACAGATGAAGCTCTGGGGGGTAAGTGAAGATAAGAGGGCACAGGACGGGGAGGCAGATGGGGTGAAAAGAAGGGCCAGACTGAAATGAATAGAACGTGTCTCGAGGGAAGGAGTCATAGTGGGAAAGTGGAGTTTTTCTCTTCATTTGCTTTGATATTCTCTCTTTCTCTCTTTCTCCCTGTTTTCTCCCTCTGCCCCAACTCTTCTTTCTTCTTTCTCTCTCCCTTACTTATTTCTTCCCTGTGTTTTTCCCCATCTTGCATTTTTTTATTTTTCTCCCTGTCATTCATCATCACCCTGCCCTGACCCCAATCCCATTGATTTCCTCATTTTCTCTTCTGTGTTCCTGTATCTTCCCCTTCTCCTCAGGTCATAAACGTGGAGCAGAGCTCTGTCTCCTTGATGCCATCTCGGGTTGAAATCTCCCTGGTCAAGGCTGACCCAGGATCCTGGGCCCAGCTGGAGCACCCCGATGCACTGGCTGAGAAGGCTAAGGCAGGGGATGGGTTAGAGATGGATGAGGAAGAGTCTGAGGATTCAGATGATGACTTGAGCTGGACAGAGGAGGAGGAAGAGGAGGAAGCCATGGGGGAATAGTGACACCAGATAGTCAAGTTTCGAGATAGGACTTCAAGGACTCCCTTTGGATCTCAGAGACCAGGATATGGTTGACCTTGGGGTGTCATTGAGCAGCAAGAGGCAGAAGGAGGGGAGAATAAGAGTGTCCAAACCATGCTGTTTTTTCCTTTTAAATAAATCTTGTATCTGCAGTTTCACATAGTGTCATTCTCTCACCTCACTAAGATTGTATTCATTCCCTCCAGCTTCTGTGTATGTGCAACACACATGTGTGAATACAAGCACGTGGAATCAATTCTTCACAACCACAAAATATTTACTGAGTACTTATTATGTGCCCGGTTACATGTTAGGTGGTTTAGAGGTATCTGAGAAACAGAAGACTTTTTCATTCCTCTCAGGAAAACCATAGTGTGGTTGACAAGTCAAGGCTGATCTACATGAGATAATAAACATTATCAGATAGTTTGAGTGCTAAATTGTACAGTACGATTTTATTTATTTTTTATAATTTTATATATTTGTTTTTGACTGTGTTGGGTCTCTGTTGCTACACAGTCTTTTCTCTAGTTGGAGTGCATGGGCTTCTCATTGTGGTGGTTTCACTTGTGGCTAAGCATGGGCTCTGGAGCGCGGGCTTTAGTAGTTGTGGTGCACAGACTTAGTTGCCTGGTGACATGTAGGGTCTTCCTGGGTCAGGGATTGAACCTGTGTCTCCTGCATTGGCAGGCAAATTCTTTACCACTGAGCCACCAGGGAAGCCCCTACAGTGTAATTTTAAAAGCTGTAGGAGTTGAGAGAATGGAGTGATTAATGTGAACTGTAGTAGAGAGGGAAAGCACCATGGAAGAAGTACATTTTTTTACGTATTTAATTAGATACAATACACATCCCATACAATTTACCCAAAGTATAAAATTCAGTTTTTTCTTTTTTAGTATACTCAAGAGTTGTACAACCACGATCAGTTTTATTTTTTATTTTATTTTTTGCCACAGCATGCAGCATGTGGGATCATAGTTCCCCAATCACGAACTGAACCAATGCTCCCTGCAGCCAAGTGTGGAGTCTTAACCACTGTACCATCAGGGAAGTCCCTACCACAGTCGATTTTAAGTTTTCATTCCTAAAAGAGACCCTGTACCCATTAACAGTCACTCCCAATTTCCCCCTAAACTCATAGCTCTAAGCAACCACTGATCTACTTTCTGCCTGTTTGGATTTACCTCTTCTGGATATTTCATATGAATGGAAGCATACAATATGTGGTCATTTGTGATAAACTTCTTTCACTAAGGATAATGATTTTGAGGTTCATCCATGTTATAGCATATGTCAGTACTTTGTTCATTTTAATGACCAAATGATATTTCACTGTGTAGATATACCACTTTTTTTTTTTATCTCTATCACTTGAGTTATATTTGGATTGCTTCTACTTTTGGCTATTATGAAAAATGCTCCTATAATAATGTTCCCATGAACATTCATGTTCAAGCTTTTATGTGAACATATGTTTTCATTCCTCTTAGATATATACCAAATGTAATTGGAGCGTGATTTCTGGGTCAAACGGTAGCTATTAACTTTTGAGGAACTGCCAGAGTCTTTTCCAAAGAGGCTATACCATTTTACATTCCCATCAGCAGTGTGTAAGGCCTCCAGTTACCCACATCTTTGATAACACTTATTACTTGTCTTTTTTTTTTTTTTTTTTAATTATAGCCATCCTAGTGGGTGTGAAGTAGAATCTTACTGTGGTTTTGCTTTGCTTTTATGTGATGGCTAATGAGCCTCTTTATATGTGTTAATTAGCCATTTTTGCATCTTTGGAGAACTGTCTAAACGAATCCTTTGCCTATTTGTTGATATGGTTGTTTGTCTTTTTAGTTGTAAGAGTTTCTAGAGAATATATTCTAGAGATGAATTTCTTGTTAGATTTATAAATTTGCATGATTTATGAATATTTTCTCCCATTTCATGTTGTCTTCCTACTTCCTTGATGGTATCTTTTGATACACAGAAGTTTTAAATTTTTATGAAGCCTGATTTATCCACTTTTCCTTCAGTTACTTATGCTTTTGATTTCATATCCTAGAAACTGTTACCTAATACATACTCGTGAAAGTTTACTCCTGTGTTTTCTAAGAGTTTTATAGTATTAGCTCTTTCATTGAGGTCTTTGAGCCTTCTTTTTTAAAAAATATTTTAATATTTATTTTTTTAATTTTGATACTTCTTTTTAAAAATATCTATTTGGCTGCATCAGTCTTAGCTGTGGCACTTGGTATCATCATTGCATCATGTGGAATCTGTCATTGCAGTGTACGGACTCTCTGGTTGTGGCACACAGGCTTGGAAATTGTATGTGGGCTGAGTTGCTCACGTACCACATGTGGGATCTTAGTTCCCTGACTAGGATCAAACCTGCATCCTCTGCATTGCAACACAGCTTCTTAACCACTGGACCACCAGGGAAGTTCCATTTGATCTTGAGTTAGTTTTTATATGTGGTATGAAGTAGGAGTCCAACTTTACATTTTCTTAAAGTTCCTTTTGTATTTTTTAATAATTATATTTATTTTTGGCTCTGCTGGATCTTCTTTGTACGGGCTTTCTGTAGATCGGGTGAACAGGGGCTGTTCTTTGTTGCAGTACAGAGGGCTTCTCATTGTGGTGACTTCTCTTGTTCTTTTTAAATGTAAATTTATTTTTTTGTCTTCACCTTACAGGTTACAGGATATTAGTTCCTCAACCAGGGATTGAACCCAGAACCATGGCAGTGAAAGCACCAAGTCCTAACCACTGGACCACCAGGGAATTCCCTTAAATGTAGATTCTTGATTAGAGGAGTGATATCTCTCTTTTGAGTCTCTCGAGTCAGGTTTACTCCCTTAACAGCATTGCCAAGGATCTGAGAGATTCAGATTCTTAGAAATATCAAACTAGGAAGCTTACCAAGCCTCAGGTAATCTCAGGCACCCTTTTATCTCAGTTCAGATTCAGGGAACATAAGGTTTCATTGGTAGCTAGGAATAAGATGGGAGTGGGAGAATGGACATGAGCAGCGAAGGTGAGGAATCACAAAATAGCATGGCTAAGGATCTGGAAATTGAGGCAAGATTAGAATACACCAAGGGTATGACCTCTACCTTGCAGGGGAGTTTGATCAGAGATAAAGGGGCTTCCTGGACCTCCAGAATATTAATAATTCTGTTCTCATTCTGTGGATTTGATGTGCAAATAAAGTTTTCTCCTTGAACTGAATCCTTTGAATCCTTTCCAACTAGGTAGCATGTGCAATCTTTGTTCCCTAATCGGGGATCAGACCTATGCCCCCAGCAGTAGAAGCTTGGAATCTTAACCACTGAACAACCACGGAAATTCCAGAAGTATACTTTAAAAACATTCTTTTAAGATAATTTCATATATTTATTTTTGGCTGTGCTGGGTCTTTGTTGCTATGAGTGGGCTTTTTCTAGTTGTGGCAAGTGGGGGCTACTCTTCATTGTGATGTGTGGGCTTCTCATTGAGGTAGCTTCTCTTATTGTGGAGTACAGGTTCTAGGCATGTGGGCTTCAGTAATTGCAGCACTTGGGCTCATTAGTTGTGGCTCACTGGTTCTAGAGCTTGGGTTCAGTGGTTGTGGTGCACAGGCTTAGCTGCTCTAAGGCATGTGGAATCTTCTTGGAACAGGAATTGAACCCTGCATCATCAGGCAGATTCTTATCCATTTGCACCACCAGGGAACTCCCTGAAATTTGCTGTTGTTCAGTCACTTAGTTGTGTCCAACTCTTTGCAATCCCATGGACGGCAGCATGCCAGGCTCTCCTGTCTTTCACTATCTTCTGGAGTTTGCTCAGATTTGGGTACACTGAGTCTGTAATGCTATCTAACCATCTCATCTCGGGACAGTCTTTTTTTTTTTGGAAAGGCAATTTTTTTTTAGTTTTTTTAATTTTATTTTTACAGGGTTTTGTTGTTTACTACCACACATCATCCTGAACCTGCCATAGGTATGCATGTGTCCCCTCTCCTCTAGAACTTCTCCCCCATCTCCCTCCCCGTCCCACCCCTCCAGGTTGCCACAGAGCCCCTGTTTGAGATCCCCTAGTCCCACAACCTATTCCCCTTCCTCATCCCAATGTCCATAAGACTGTTCTCCATGTCCCTCTCCATTGCTCCTCTGCATGATCATTTATCCCCTAGGGAAATGTTTCATGAGCAGCGAAGGTGAGGAATCACAAAATAGCATGGCTAAGGATCTGGAAATTGAGGCAAGATTAGAATACACCAAGGGTATGACCTCTACCTTGCAGGGGAGTTTGATCAGAGATAAAGGGGCTTCCTGGACCTCCAGAATATTAATAATTCTGTTCTCATTCTGTGGATTTGATGTGCAAATAAAGTTTTCTCCTTGAACTGAATCCTTTGAATCCTTTCCAACTAGGTAGCATGTGCAATCTTTGTTCCCTAATCGGGGATCAGACCTATGCCCCCAGCAGTAGAAGCTTGGAATCTTAACCACTGAACAACCACGGAAATTCCAGAAGTATACTTTAAAAACATTCTTTTAAGATAATTTCATATATTTATTTTTGGCTGTGCTGGGTCTTTGTTGCTATGAGTGGGCTTTTTCTAGTTGTGGCAAGTGGGGGCTACTCTTCATTGTGATGTGTGGGCTTCTCATTGAGGTAGCTTCTCTTATTGTGGAGTACAGGTTCTAGGCATGTGGGCTTCAGTAATTGCAGCACTTGGGCTCATTAGTTGTGGCTCACTGGTTCTAGAGCTTGGGTTCAGTGGTTGTGGTGCACAGGCTTAGCTGCTCTAAGGCATGTGGAATCTTCTTGGAACAGGAATTGAACCCTGCATCATCAGGCAGATTCTTATCCATTTGCACCACCAGGGAACTCCCTGAAATTTGCTGTTGTTCAGTCACTTAGTTGTGTCCAACTCTTTGCAATCCCATGGACGGCAGCATGCCAGGCTCTCCTGTCTTTCACTATCTTCTGGAGTTTGCTCAGATTTGGGTACACTGAGTCTGTAATGCTATCTAACCATCTCATCTCGGGACAGTCTTTTTTTTTTTGGAAAGGCAATTTTTTTTTAGTTTTTTTAATTTTATTTTTACAGGGTTTTGTTGTTTACTACCACACATCATCCTGAACCTGCCATAGGTATGCATGTGTCCCCTCTCCTCTAGAACTTCTCCCCCATCTCCCTCCCCGTCCCACCCCTCCAGGTTGCCACAGAGCCCCTGTTTGAGATCCCCTAGTCCCACAACCTATTCCCCTTCCTCATCCCAATGTCCATAAGACTGTTCTCCATGTCCGCCTCTCCATTGCTCCTCTGCATGATCATTTATCAGCACCATCTTTCTAGATTCCATATATATGTGTCAGTATGCATTATTTATCTTTCTCTCTCTGACATACTTCACTGTATAATAGGTTCTAGATTCATCCACCTCATTAGAACTGATTCAAGTGCATTTCTTTTTATGGCTGCATAATATTCCATTGTATATATGTACCACAGCTGCTTTATCCATTCATCTATCAGTGGACGTCTAGGTTGCTTCCATGTTCTAGCTAAGGCAATTTTATCATTAGAAAATAGTTATAAACCAAATTAATACAGTGACTCCACTGTGAATAAACAAGTGTATGTATGTATATATGGCATTTTTTTTTTTATTTTGCTTTTTACTTTTATAGTGTCTTGTTGTTTATAGATATGTGTAATCCCAGATTAGTCATATGTATATCCCTGGCCCCCATCCCTCCTTCACCCTGCCTCACAGTCCCCACTGTACCATCCCTCCAGGCCATCTCACAGTGCCCCTTCAGGATTCCCTATTCCCACAGCGCAATGGCAGTAGCTATCTTTTTCACATATGATAGTATAGGTTTCCATGTTACTCCCTCTACACCTCCCACCCCCTGTTCATTCCCCACAATGTCCATACATTCTCTATGTTCTCTATGTCTGCTTTTCCATTGCTTCACTGCATGTGTTATCATTACCATCTTACTAGATTCCATATATATGTGTTAGTATACTATACTGTCTTTCTCTTTTTGACTTCACTTTTTTTTTTTTACTTCACTTTTTATAATATTTTCTAGATCCATCCACCTCATTAGGACTGATTCTTTTTTTTTATTTTTAATTTTAATTTTTTAATTTTACTTTTTATTTTTACAGAATTTTGTTGTTTACAGATATGTGTAATCCCAGATTGGTCATAGGTATATCCCTGGCCCCCATCCCTCCTTCACCCTGCCTCACAGTCCCCACTGTACCATCCCTCCAGGCCATCTCACAGTGCCCCTTCAGGATTCCCTATTCCCACAGCGCAATGGCAGTAGCTATCTTTTTCACATATGATAGTATAGGTTTCCATGTTACTCCCTCTACACCTCCCACCCCCTGTTCATTCCCCACAATGTCCATACATTCTCTATGTTCTCTATGTCTGCTTTTCCATTGCTTCACTGCATGTGTTATCATTACCATCTTACTAGATTCCATATATATGTGTTAGTATACTATACTGTCTTTCTCTTTTTGACTTCACTTTTTTTTTTTTACTTCACTTTTTATAATATTTTCTAGATCCATCCACCTCATTAGGACTGATTCTTTTTTTTTATTTTTAATTTTAATTTTTTAATTTTACTTTTTATTTTTACAGAATTTTGTTGTTTACAGATATGTGTAATCCCAGATTGGTCATAGGTATATCCCTGGCCCCCTCCCAGTCCCCCCTACCCCACCCCTCCAGGCCGTCACACAGCATCCCTGCAGGATCCCCTATTCCCACAGCACAATGACAATAGCTATCTTTTTCACATATGGTGGTATAAGTTTCCATGTTACTCCCTCTGCCTCCCACCCACTGTTTATTCCCCACAATGTCCATATGTCAGTTTTCTATGTCTGGTTTTCCATTGCTTCACTGTGTGTGTTATCATTATCATCTTATTAGATTCCATATATATGTGTTAGTATATTGTACTTGTCTTTTTCTTTTTGACTTCACTTTTTACGATAGGGATAGGTTATAGATCCAGCCACCTCTTTAGCACTGATTCTTCTGCATTTCTTTTTACAGCCGTGTAGTATTCCGTTGTATATATGTACCAGAGCTTTTGGATCCATTCATTTGTTGATGGACATCTAGGTTGCTTCCATGTTCTAGCTATTGTATAGAGAGCTTCAATGAACATTGGGATACAGGTGCTTCTTTCAGTTTTGATTTCATCAGGGTATAAGCCTAATAGTGGGATTGCTGGGTCGTATGGTGCTTCTATTTTTAGTTTTTTAAGAAATCTCCATACTATCTTTCATAGGGGCTGTATCAACTTACATTCCCACCAGCAATGCAAGGGTGTTCCCTTTTCTCCGCACCCTCTCCAGCATTTATTGTCTGTCTATTTGTGGATGATGGCCATTCTGACGGGTGTGAGGTTATATCTCATTGTAGTTTTGATTTGCATTTCTCTAATAATAAGCAAGGTCGAGCATTGTTTCATGTGTTTTTTGGCCATCTGTATGTCCTCTTTGGAGAGATCTCTTGACAGTCTTTTTTTGGGGGGCCACTTCTATTGGTCTTTCATTTATTTATCTTTGTTCTTTTGGCCTGTGTGGGCCTCCCATCGCAGTGGCCTCTCTCGTTGCAGAGCACTGGCCCTGGGCGCATGTGCTCCAGAGCCCCGGCTCGGTAGTTGGACACATCAGTCCAGCTGCTCCGCGGCACATAGGATCGTCCCAGGCCAGGGATCGAACTGGCACCCCTTGGACTGCAAGGCAGTGTCCTTCCTTATCCACTGGACCACTCCTGACAGTCTTGATTCCATCTTTTGAATCATCCAACTTGCATTTCACATTGGACTGCTAAGCCTTGAGCAGTGTCCATGTTACTCCCTCTGCCTCCCACCCACTGTTTATTCCCCACAATGTCCATATGTCAGTTTTCTATGTCTGGTTTTCCATTGCTTCACTGTGTGTGTTATCATTATCATCTTATTAGATTCCATATATATGTGTTAGTATATTGTACTTGTCTTTTTCTTTTTGACTTCACTTTTTACGATAGGGATAGGTTATAGATCCAGCCACCTCTTTAGCACTGATTCTTCTGCATTTCTTTTTACAGCCGTGTAGTATTCCGTTGTATATATGTACCAGAGCTTTTGGATCCATTCATTTGTTGATGGACATCTAGGTTGCTTCCATGTTCTAGCTATTGTATAGAGAGCTTCAATGAACATTGGGATACAGGTGCTTCTTTCAGTTTTGATTTCATCAGGGTATAAGCCTAATAGTGGGATTGCTGGGTCGTATGGTGCTTCTATTTTTAGTTTTTTAAGAAATCTCCATACTATCTTTCATAGGGGCTGTATCAACTTACATTCCCACCAGCAATGCAAGGGTGTTCCCTTTTCTCCGCACCCTCTCCAGCATTTATTGTCTGTCTATTTGTGGATGATGGCCATTCTGACGGGTGTGAGGTTATATCTCATTGTAGTTTTGATTTGCATTTCTCTAATAATAAGCAAGGTCGAGCATTGTTTCATGTGTTTTTTGGCCATCTGTATGTCCTCTTTGGAGAGATCTCTTGACAGTCTTTTTTTGGGGGGCCACTTCTATTGGTCTTTCATTTATTTATCTTTGTTCTTTTGGCCTGTGTGGGCCTCCCATCGCAGTGGCCTCTCTCGTTGCAGAGCACTGGCCCTGGGCGCATGTGCTCCAGAGCCCCGGCTCGGTAGTTGGACACATCAGTCCAGCTGCTCCGCGGCACATAGGATCGTCCCAGGCCAGGGATCGAACTGGCACCCCTTGGACTGCAAGGCAGTGTCCTTCCTTATCCACTGGACCACTCCTGACAGTCTTGATTCCATCTTTTGAATCATCCAACTTGCATTTCACATGATGTACTCTTCATATAGATTAAAAAAAAACAGGGTGACAATATACAGCCTTGACATACTCCTTTCCCAATTTTGAACCAGTCAATTGTTCCATGTCCAGTTCTAACTCTTGCTTCTTGACCCACATACAGGTTTCTCAGGAGACAAGTAAGATGGCCTGGTATTCCTATCTCTTGAAGAATTTTCCACAGTTTGTTATGATCCACACCGTCAAAGGCTTTAGCATAGTCAATGAAGCAGAAGTAGGTGTTTTTCTGGAATTCCCTTGCTTTCTCTGTGATTCAACGAATGTTGGCAATTTGATCTCTGGTTCCTCTGCCTTTTCTAAATCCACGATGTACGTCTGGAAGTTCTTGGTTCACATACTGCTGAAACTTAAACTTGAGGGATTTTGAACATTACCTTATGTGCATGGAAAATGAGCTCAGAAGTCTAGTATTTCTTTAAAAATAGGGATGCTTTTAAAAAATTATATATTTTGGTTGCACTGGTCTTTGTTGCTATGCACAGGCTTTCTCTAGTGGGAAGCAGGGGCTACTCTTTATTCAGTGCTTGGGATTCTCATTGTGGTGACTTCTCTTGTTGTAGAGTACAGGCTCTAGGGTATGCAGGCTTCAGTAGCTGTGGCTCTTGAACTTTAGAGCTTGGGCTTAGAAGTTGTGGCACATGGACTTAGTTGCTCTGCAGCATGTGAAGTCTTCCTGGAGTAGGGATCAAACTCATGTCCCCTGTATTGGCAGACAGATTCTTATCCACTGAGCCATAAGGAAGTCCAAAAGTTTACTTTAAAAAAAATAATTTATTTTAATTGGAGGATAATTACTTTACAATATTGTGATGGCTTCTGCATACATCAACATGAATCGGCCACAGGTATACATGTGTCCCCCTCATCCTGAAATGCCCTCCCACCTTCCTCCCCACCCTATCCCCTTGGGTTGTCCTAGAGCACCAGCTTCGGGTGTCCCATCTCATGCATTGAACATGCACTGGTCATCTGTTTTGTTGTTGTTTGTTTGTTTTTATTTATTTTTGGCTGTGGTGGGTTTTTGTGGCTTTGTGGGCTATTTCTTTCTCTAGTTGCAGTGCTCAAGCTTCTCATTGTGGTGGCTTTTCTTGTTGCAGAGCACAGGCTCTAGGGCATGCAGGCTCCATTAGCTGCGGCTCCTGAGGTCTATGGTGCATGGGCTCAGCAGTTGTGTCTCACATGCTAAATTGCTTAGCAGCATGCCCACATCGATTCTTTACCACTGAGCCACCAAGAAAGCCTGATCATCTGTGTTGTTTTTTTTTTTTTCCTGGTCATCTGTTTTATATTTGGTAATGTACATGTTTCAATACTATTCTCTCAAATCATCCCACCCTCCTCTTCTCCCACTGAGTTCACAGTTCTATTCTTTACATCTGTGTCTCCTTTGCTTCCCTGCATGTAGGATAGTTGGTACTGTCTTTCTGAATTTCATATTTATATGTTAATATACAGTGTCTTTCTCTTTCTGACTTACTTCACTCTGTATAATAGGCTCTAGGTTCATTCACCTCATTAGAACTAACTCGAACACATTCCTTTTTTATAGCTGAGTAATATTCCATTGTGTATATATACCACAATTTCCTTATCTATTCATCTGCAGTGGGCATCTAGGTTGCTTCCATGTCGTAGCTCTTGTAAATAGTGCCGCATTGAACACTGGGGTACATATGTCTCTTTCAGTTTTGGTTTCTTTGGGTTATATGCCCAGCAGTGCGATTGCTAGGTCGGAAATATCAAAAGTTTGCTTTTAATATCATTTTTCCATGGGTGAGTTAACATCAAATGGGGCTTTTGAGGATGTATACTTTTTAAATTTAGAGATGTAAAATATATATAGAAGAGTGCATAAAGTGCTCTAATCATAAATGTACAACTTTTTTCATTTTATCAAGATCAGCAGACTGAGAACTACTCAATTCCTGGAGAGGAAGGAGGTGAGGAATCAAAAATTTCAAGTAACCCTTGTATATAAACTTGATATATAAAACTTCATATTTGCAGCATTAATAAAGTCATATACTAGCTCCATTTACATATCATAAAGCCCAAAATATCAGTTTCAAGCAGGTGTATAACTTAACCACCACAACAGCAATAACCATAGCTACCATTTCTAATACAAACTAGCCTGCCAAGCATTATGCTAAGTGCTCTGCATGCATTATCTCATTTAATTATCTGTTTCGCACCATCAAATCTACATATTTTTTCACAATAGCACAAATTCTCTCCCCACCTTCTTTTTTTAAACATTTTATCTTTTGTTTTTTTAATTTTTGGCCTCTTTGTTTTTATTGTTTTTTTATTTATTTTTATCCATCTTTATTCTTTGGCCTCTCTCTCTAATACAAATAATGTACAAATGAACAGCTTTGCATATATGTCATTGGCGCTTGTACTAAAAATATATGTCAGACCAATTCCCTGAAGTGGGATTGCTAGATTCAAAGCATTTTTTTTTTTTTTTTAATTTTGGCCTCTTTTTATTGATTTTTTATTTATTTATTTTTCATCCATCTTTACTCTTCAGCCTGTGTGGGCCTCCCATTGCAGTGGCCTCTCTTGTTGCAGAGCACCAGCTGTGGGCACGTGTGCTCCGGAGTGCTGGCTCACAACTGGACACACCAGTTCAGCCACTCCATGGCACATGGGATCTTCCTGGGCCAGGGATTGAACTGGTGCCCCTTGCACTGCACCATCAGGACTATCAGGGAAGCCCTCCCTACCTTCTTTTATAGTTCTCATTTCTTTCTACTGTACTTTGTATGCTGTTCCTTCAGATCTCTCTAAAAACCTTACACTTACCTTTTCTCTCCCCTGTTTATTCAACCTTTCCCTCTCATTGGGTATTTTCATTGACATTTAAACATTTTCAAGTCTCTCCAGTCTTACAAAAACAGTTTCCCTTGACTTCATATTCCTCTCCAGCTACTACTTAACTCCTTTCTCTCCTTTCTAACCAAAATTCTTGAAATAGCTACTCTTTCCATTTGCTTCTTCCTAGTCCATTCACAACACACTTCAATATGACTTCCCCTCAGACTATGGTGATAAGGTTAGCGTTGTCTGGGCCACCAAGTCACTAAATCCAATGGATACTTTTAGTCCTCATCTTACTTGAGCTCTCAGCCAAATTTGACATTCATGATGGTTTCTTCCTTAAAGTACATTTCATACATTGGTGTCTATGACCTATCTATTACTCCTCTTGGTTGTTTTCCTATTTCTTTGGCCATTCCTTTCAGTCTGTTACAGGCTCCTCCTCTTCCTGCTCATTCAATAATGAACTTCCTCAGGACTCATTCCTGGGCTTGGTCTCTTCATTGTTGTTTTTCAGTTGCTCAGTCGTGTCTGACTCTTTGTGACCCCATGGACTGTAGCACGCCAGGCTCTTCTGTCCTCCACTATCTCCCAGAATTTGCTTAAATTCATGTTCATTAAGTCTGTAATACTGTCTAACCATCTCATCCTCTGTTGCCCCCTTCTCCTTTTGCCTTGAATCTTTCCCAGCATCAGGGTCTTTTCCAGTGAGTCAGCTCATCACATCAGGTAGTATTAGTACCACCACTACTATTCTTTCTCTTCACCAGAAGCTTTCACCCTGGCCTATTGGGAAGGTCAGGGTCTTTTTTTTCCCTTGGGGAAGAGGGAAACATTTCTAATATCCAATTTTATAGTGTTTCAGTAAGAAAATAGGATTTTTTTAGCTGTGCCTTATGGCTTGTGGGATTTTAGTTCTCTGAACAGGGATTGAACCTGGAGTCCTAAACATTGAACTGCCAAGGAATTCCCAGAAAATAGAATTTTCCTTGACAGATTTTACTAGTCTATTATAAAGTGATAACATATTTACCATACCATTGCATCAACTTCAGGATTAAGTAAGGCTGTATTCACCTGCTAAGGGAGTAAAGTATCATAGATAGAATGCCACTGTGTAGGGCATTTCTGCCTATGTTATTTTACTTAATCCTCACCCTGATCTGTGAGGTTAGATAAGAATATCCCCAGTTTTTATAGATGAGGAAACCAAGCTCAGAGGACATAGCTTGCTTGAGGCCACATGGCTACTGATTAAAACTTCAGTCATTGTTCAAGAGCCATCTGAAAATATCCAAAACCTAAGAACCCAACTGGAATCTTAGAAGAGGAGCTCAAAATCACAGCCCTTTAGCTTAGCAGAGTCCCTTTGATAAGCCTATCTGGGAACCAGCAAAACCCTTAGTTGCTCAGTAATATCTCACAGTGATATAATGCTTTCCTAATCCAAGGATCTCAAACCTCTGGAATCTAATGTCTGATGATCTGAGCGGGGGCTGATGTAATAATAATAGAAATAAAGTGCACAATAAATGTAATGTGCTTGTATCATCCTGAAACCATCCCCCAATCCCCTGGTGCCTAGAAAAATTGCCTTCCATGAAACCAGTCCCTCATGCCAAAAAGGTTGGGGACCACTGTCCCAAACCACTTGTTGTCTCTGATCACCTCATCCCTAACCTAAGTTGGACCCCTAGAGACTTCACCTCTCACTTTATCCAAATCAGTAATTATCTCCCAGTTACACCAGATTCAGTGTTACTGACTTGGGAACTCTGCCTCCACTGTCCTCTTTTTCTCTACTTATGAAGTCCCAGAACACTACTAGAGGGAGAACCAAGCAGAGCAGTATAAATTCGTGCTGTCCAATTTCAACTTGGCCCTTGCAGCTGTTCAGCAGCCCTTTTATTTGTTTCGTACAGTCCCTGGCAGTCTCTCGACAGAGGCTGTTCCAGGCCTTCCTCTTCTCATATTCCAGCTCCTGTTCTACTGCTTCAAACTAATACACACACTTTCATCAGATGTCTGATAATTCAGTAACATTTTAGAAAGCTTTTTAATGGAGAATTTAAAACATGTTCAAAAGTAGAGTGAATAGTGTATTGAATCCCTATTTACCAAACACTCAGCTTCAACTAGTATCAACTCTTGGGCACTCTTGTTTCATCTATTTCCTCTGTTCTATTATATTTTGGAGCAAATTCCAGATACGATGTCATTCCATACCTAAATATTTTAGTATATATCTTTAAAAGGTAAGCATCATTTAAAAAATCATAATTGTAGTATGATTAGCACACATAGAATAAACAAGCAATATTTCCTTAAAATCATCAAATACCAAGTCAGCACTTGAATTTCCAATAGTTTCATAAATGTCAAAAGAATTTATTTACTTATTTTTACAGAGGTTTGTTATTTACTATCACACATCAACATGAATCAGCCATATGTCCCCTCCCTCTTGAGCTTCTCTCCCATCTCCCTCCCCATCTCACCCCTCTAGGATGTTACAGAGCCTCTGTTTGACTTCCCTTTGTCTTACAGCAGATTCCCATTGGTTATGTCTTACATATGGTAATGTAAGTTTCCCATGTTACTCTGGCCATACATCTCGCCCATTCCTCCCTCCCCCCAGTGTCCGTAAGTCTATTCTCTATTTCTTTCCCTTCTCCAGGGAATCTTCCTAACCCAGGGTTTGAACCCAGGTCTCTCACATTGCAGGTGGATTCTTTACCATCTAAACCACGAGGGAAGCCCCTTGTTGAGGAAGTTGGATTGTTTTTCAGTAGTTTCACAGTCTAGATTTTGCCTATTCCATTTCTGTTGTATAGGTTAACATGTTTCCTTGAGCTCTGTTGTAATATTGGTAAGATCAATAATGCCTATACAGTGCATATTCTATATTCATTGTCCTATATTCAGCAGTGTGAGGAAATTGTCTATGTGACCAAAGAAGTGGAGGGTGTCTGGCCCTGAGAGTGACTCAGGAAGGAGCTAGGACCTCTTTAGCAGGACCGAAACAGATGGCTCAATAAATAGTAACAGAGGTCCAGGCAAGATAGAATGGGTGAGGGGCCATACAGTGTCAGATTTCTCCTTTGCTAGTATGTAGAGCAGGATAGTCAGGGAAGCAATGCTCAGGCTGAAGTCAGAACTAGAAAAGGAGAGGTAGCATTTGAGGCAGCAGCTGGGATTATTTCTCAGGGGATTACTCTGCTATACCCTGTTTTCTAAATATATCTTATTCATTTCCACCTCTGTGCCTTTGCCCCGTTTGTTTGTTCTGCTTGGAATACCATCTCCTTCCTCTCCACCCATCTAAATTCTTCTTACCTTTAACGACCACAGCAAATTCCCTCTTCTTTGTACTTTTGCTTGTAGAGTCATAAAATATCTCTGAAAGGGTAAACAGGAGATCAAGAACACTGATTACTTTCCTGGGAAAGAAACTGGATGACTAGAGGACAAGTCTGGAAGGGAGGAAAGTATTACTGATTTGCTGCGGGAGGGACAGTTAATCTGATGAAAGTGTCTAATATGAAATCTGTGGAAGTAGAAGCGGGGAGATTGGAGTTTATAGTTTGGGGAGAAAGAGAAAGGTCTGAAACAGCCTTTCGGGAGAGTGCCGGGAAATATATGAGACAAATAAAAGGGTTGCTGAGCAGCTGCAAGGGCCAAGTTGAAATTGGACAGCATGAATGCAGTCCTGCTGCTTGGTTCTCCCTCTAGCAGGGAGACTTCAGAAACAGAAAGAAGGAGGACAGTGGAACCAGGGGTCCTAGAGTCAGTAGCACTGAATCTGGTATAACAGGGAGAAAATTACTGATCTGGATGAAGTGAGAGGTAAAGTCCCTAGGGGTCCAACTTAGGTTAGGGATGAGGTGATCAGAGATGAAAAGTGGTTTGGAAACGTGTTATATCAATGTGAGTTATCACTGATCAACTAAGGACCTCATTGGTTCCCAGATAGGCTTGTCAAAGGTACACTTACTAGGCTAGAGGAGTGTCATATCAAGCTCTTCTAAGATCCCAGTTGGGTCCTTAGGTTTTAGATATTCTTAGGTGACTCTTGCACAACTCTTAGCAATGTCTGAAGTTTAAGCATGTGGCACCCATCACTGAAACTGGAACTTCTGAAAGATACATGGTGGGAAGGGCAATTTAAAAAAACTTTTCATTGAGCCTTTACTATGATTTAAGCTCTATAATAAAATATGTGTATGTGTATATAGACATTTTCTCTGTTGTCTCTCTTAATATATACATACATCTCAAATGAGAATATATAGTCCCATTTACTTCTCACAATAGTGTATTAAAAGCGTTATAATTTTTTTTTTAAGATGATGAAACTGAGCTTCAAAGAGGTTACATAATTTTCTCTGGATCACATAGCTATCAAGTGTCAGAGTTGGGACTCAAATCCAGGTTTGAGTACAGAGCCTGTAGATTCCCATTCTCCTCCAAAAGAATTATACACTGAAAAAAAAATAGTATTATACACTGAATTGAAAGCTTTTGGTAAGTAAGAAGTTAATTGACTAGAGTGGAAGAGGTAGGTTCTTGGAGGCAGTGAAACCAATTGAAGATAGTTGCAGTAGTCCAGGGGAGAAAGATGAGACCTCAGACTAAGTGGGTGTGGTAGTAAGAATGGAGGAGATAATAATGGATTTAAGAGATATGTCTTAGTCAGTTCAGGCTACTATAACAATGTACCATAGACTAGGTGCTTCATAAACAACATAAAATTTATTTTTCATAGTTCTGGAAGCGGGTAGTCTGAGATCAGGGTACCAATATGATTGAGTGCGGGACCTCTACCAGGTAGAGAGGAAAGGGAGAAGGCAAGCTCTCTCATGACCCTTAAGGGGTCCATCTAATCCTAATCACCTTCCCAAAGCCCCACCTCCTAATACCATCACATTGGGGGATAGGATTTTATTTTTAATTGAAGGATAATAGCTTTACAGAGCTTTGCTTACTGCCAAACATCAACATGAATCAGCCATAGTTATACATACATCCCCTCCCTTTTGAACTTCCCTCCCATCTCCCTCTGCATCCCACGCCTCCAGGTTGTTACAGAGCCTCTGTTTGAGTTCCCTTAGTCTTACAGCAGATTCCCATTGGTTATCTATTTTACACATGGTAATGTAGGTTTCCATGTTATTCTTTCCATACCCTCTTACCCACTTCTCCCTCTCCTCACTGTCCATAGGTCTGTTCTCTATGTCTGTTTCTCCACTGCTGCCCTGCAAATAAATTCATCAGTACTATTTTTCTAGATTCCATATATATATGTTAGCATACAATATTTATCTTTCTTTCTGACTTACTTCACTCTGTATAATAGGTTCTAGGTTCATCCACCTCATTAGGATTGACTCAAATGCATCCCTTTTTATGGCTGAGTAATATTCCATCATATATACCACAGCTTCTTTATTCATTCATCTGTCAGTAGACATCTGGGTTGATTCCATGTTCTAGCTATTGAAGAGGTTACATAATTTTCTCTGGATCACATAGCTATCAAGTGTCAGAGTTGGGACTCAAATCCAGGTTTGAGTACAGAGCCTGTAGATTCCCATTCTCCTCCAAAAGAATTATACACTGAAAAAAAAATAGTATTATACACTGAATTGAAAGCTTTTGGTAAGTAAGAAGTTAATTGACTAGAGTGGAAGAGGTAGGTTCTTGGAGGCAGTGAAACCAATTGAAGATAGTTGCAGTAGTCCAGGGGAGAAAGATGAGACCTCAGACTAAGTGGGTGTGGTAGTAAGAATGGAGGAGATAATAATGGATTTAAGAGATATGTCTTAGTCAGTTCAGGCTACTATAACAATGTACCATAGACTAGGTGCTTCATAAACAACATAAAATTTATTTTTCATAGTTCTGGAAGCGGGTAGTCTGAGATCAGGGTACCAATATGATTGAGTGCGGGACCTCTACCAGGTAGAGAGGAAAGGGAGAAGGCAAGCTCTCTCATGACCCTTAAGGGGTCCATCTAATCCTAATCACCTTCCCAAAGCCCCACCTCCTAATACCATCACATTGGGGGATAGGATTTTATTTTTAATTGAAGGATAATAGCTTTACAGAGCTTTGCTTACTGCCAAACATCAACATGAATCAGCCATAGTTATACATACATCCCCTCCCTTTTGAACTTCCCTCCCATCTCCCTCTGCATCCCACGCCTCCAGGTTGTTACAGAGCCTCTGTTTGAGTTCCCTTAGTCTTACAGCAGATTCCCATTGGTTATCTATTTTACACATGGTAATGTAGGTTTCCATGTTATTCTTTCCATACCCTCTTACCCACTTCTCCCTCTCCTCACTGTCCATAGGTCTGTTCTCTATGTCTGTTTCTCCACTGCTGCCCTGCAAATAAATTCATCAGTACTATTTTTCTAGATTCCATATATATATGTTAGCATACAATATTTATCTTTCTTTCTGACTTACTTCACTCTGTATAATAGGTTCTAGGTTCATCCACCTCATTAGGATTGACTCAAATGCATCCCTTTTTATGGCTGAGTAATATTCCATCATATATACCACAGCTTCTTTATTCATTCATCTGTCAGTAGACATCTGGGTTGATTCCATGTTCTAGCTATTGTAAATAGTGCTGCAACGAACAATAGGGTACATGTTTTTTTTCAGTTTTGGTTTCCTCAGAGTATATGCCTCATAGTGGGATTGCTGGGCCATGTGGTGGTTCCATTCCCAGTCCATTCCCACCAACAGTGCAAGAGGGTTCCCCTCACACCTTCTCCAGCATTTATTGTTTGTAGATTTTTTTTTCTTTAACTTTATTTATTTTTGGCTGTGATGGGTCTTCGTTGTTGTGTGGGTTTAGCTGCTCTGTGGTATGTGGGATCTTCCCAGATCAGGGATCAAACCTGGGTCTCCCGCATTGGCAGACGGGTTCCCATCCACTGAGCCACAAGGGAAGTCCTGTTTGTAGATTTTTGATGATAGCCATTCTTACTGGTGTGAGGTGATATCTCATTGTAGTTCTGATTTGCATTTCTCCAATAATGAGTGATGTTGACCATCTTTTCATGTGTTTGTTGGCCATCTGTATGTCTTCTTCGGAGAGATGTCTTTAGGTCTTTTTCCCGCTTTTTGATTAGGCTGTTTTTTGGTATTGAGTTGTATAAGCTGCTTGTGTATTTTGGAAATTAATCCTTTGTCAATTATTTCATTTACTATTATTTTCTCCCATTCTGAGGGTTGTCTTTTCACTTTGTTTATAGTTTCCTTTGCTGTGCAAAAGCTTTTAAATTTTATTAGGCCCCACAATTGTTTTTTTCATTTAAACTATGTATTTTCTTTTCTCTGAGTTTTATTTACACATGGTAATGTAGGTTTCCATGTTATTCTTTCCATACCCTCTTACCCACTTCTCCCTCTCCTCACTGTCCATAGGTCTGTTCTCTATGTCTGTTTCTCCACTGCTGCCCTGCAAATAAATTCATCAGTACTATTTTTCTAGATTCCATATATATATGTTAGCATACAATATTTATCTTTCTTTCTGACTTACTTCACTCTGTATAATAGGTTCTAGGTTCATCCACCTCATTAGGATTGACTCAAATGCATCCCTTTTTATGGCTGAGTAATATTCCATCATATATACCACAGCTTCTTTATTCATTCATCTGTCAGTAGACATCTGGGTTGATTCCATGTTCTAGCTATTGTAAATAGTGCTGCAACGAACAATAGGGTACATGTTTTTTTTCAGTTTTGGTTTCCTCAGAGTATATGCCTCATAGTGGGATTGCTGGGCCATGTGGTGGTTCCATTCCCAGTCCATTCCCACCAACAGTGCAAGAGGGTTCCCCTCACACCTTCTCCAGCATTTATTGTTTGTAGATTTTTTTTTCTTTAACTTTATTTATTTTTGGCTGTGATGGGTCTTCGTTGTTGTGTGGGTTTAGCTGCTCTGTGGTATGTGGGATCTTCCCAGATCAGGGATCAAACCTGGGTCTCCCGCATTGGCAGACGGGTTCCCATCCACTGAGCCACAAGGGAAGTCCTGTTTGTAGATTTTTGATGATAGCCATTCTTACTGGTGTGAGGTGATATCTCATTGTAGTTCTGATTTGCATTTCTCCAATAATGAGTGATGTTGACCATCTTTTCATGTGTTTGTTGGCCATCTGTATGTCTTCTTCGGAGAGATGTCTTTAGGTCTTTTTCCCGCTTTTTGATTAGGCTGTTTTTTGGTATTGAGTTGTATAAGCTGCTTGTGTATTTTGGAAATTAATCCTTTGTCAATTATTTCATTTACTATTATTTTCTCCCATTCTGAGGGTTGTCTTTTCACTTTGTTTATAGTTTCCTTTGCTGTGCAAAAGCTTTTAAATTTTATTAGGCCCCACTTGTTAATTTTTGTTTTTATTTCTGTTACTCTAGGAGGCAGGTCAGAGAAGATCTTGCTTTTATTTATGTCATCAAAGAAAGGTTCTACCTATGTTTTCCTCTGAGTTTTATAGTTTCTGGTCTAACATTTAGGTCGTTCATCCATTTTGAGTTTATCTTTGTGTATGGTGTTAGGAAGTGTTCTAATTTCATTCTTTTACATGTAGCTGTCCAGTTTACTATCTTTACTATCATTTTTCTGAATTCTCTTTCAGATAGTTTGCCTAATTCCTCTTCATTTATTTGGTTGTGTGTTTGTTTCTAGATTTTTCCTTCATTTGTGCAGTATTTCTCAGCCTTTTCATTATTATTATTAATTTTTTAACTTATTGTGTTTGAGGTCTCCGTTTCCCAGGCTTCAAGGCTGAATTCTTTCTTCTTTTTGGTTTCTGCCCTTGTAAAGTTGGTCCAGTGGTCTGTGTAAGCTTTGTGTAGGTTGAGGAAGGAGGTAAATTTTTATTTTATTTTATTTTATTTTCCCTCTGATAGGCAGGCCTGAGTTAGGTGGTAATCCTAACTCAGGATCGGGTTTGTATTTTTGTCTTTTTTGTTGTTTGGATGAGGTGTCCCACACAGCGTGCTACCGGCAGTTGAGTGATTCCACATCTTGTATACAAGTGCTTACCTTTGTATGAATTCTCTCTGTTCATTGCTTTGTAGTGTTAGGCGTTCTCTGGTAGTATAGGATCTTGGAGTCAGTGCTCCCTCTCCAAAGTCCAAGGGTTTGATCTCTGGCTGGGGAATGGAGATTGCATGGCTGGTTTGTTAAGGCATTAAATGCTATTAAAACAAATATACACGAATATGCTGTAAGACTAAGGGAACTTACCCTGCAACAACCTGGAGGGGTGGATGGGGAGTGAGGTGGGAGGGGTCAAGGGTATACCTAGACTGATTCGGGTTTATGTATAGCAGTAAATAATAAAACTCTGTAAAAGTAAAATAAAAATAAATTAATTTTTAAAAAGGCAAAAAACCCAGCAAATATACACAGATAAGGAACAAAAGGTATACCCCTGACAAAATAGCAATTAAAAAGTCATGCAAAAAAAAGAAAAGTCATGTAAATATTATCTAACATAATGGAATATACACACATAACAAAGCCCAAACAGTCCAAAAAAATAAACTACACTAGATTGATCCAGCAAACAGAGGAAACCAGAAATGATATCCCCCAGTTAAGAACCAAACTAACTGAAGCACAGACTGAAAAACGAAACTAGAACAGAACACGGTCCCAACTGGGGATAAAGGGATGAAATCAAAACAAACAGAAATGATGAGGAAAAGAAAGAAGAGAAAGGATAGATAGAGAAGAAATATAGAATAGTAATGCAAGGTTGAATAGAAGTATATAAAGATTTATTTGGTTGTGTGTTTGTTTCTAGATTTTTCCTTCATTTGTGCAGTATTTCTCAGCCTTTTCATTATTATTATTAATTTTTTAACTTATTGTGTTTGAGGTCTCCGTTTCCCAGGCTTCAAGGCTGAATTCTTTCTTCTTTTTGGTTTCTGCCCTTGTAAAGTTGGTCCAGTGGTCTGTGTAAGCTTTGTGTAGGTTGAGGAAGGAGGTAAATTTTTATTTTATTTTATTTTATTTTCCCTCTGATAGGCAGGCCTGAGTTAGGTGGTAATCCTAACTCAGGATCGGGTTTGTATTTTTGTCTTTTTTGTTGTTTGGATGAGGTGTCCCACACAGCGTGCTACCGGCAGTTGAGTGATTCCACATCTTGTATACAAGTGCTTACCTTTGTATGAATTCTCTCTGTTCATTGCTTTGTAGTGTTAGGCGTTCTCTGGTAGTATAGGATCTTGGAGTCAGTGCTCCCTCTCCAAAGTCCAAGGGTTTGATCTCTGGCTGGGGAATGGAGATTGCATGGCTGGTTTGTTAAGGCATTAAATGCTATTAAAACAAATATACACGAATATGCTGTAAGACTAAGGGAACTTACCCTGCAACAACCTGGAGGGGTGGATGGGGAGTGAGGTGGGAGGGGTCAAGGGTATACCTAGACTGATTCGGGTTTATGTATAGCAGTAAATAATAAAACTCTGTAAAAGTAAAATAAAAATAAATTAATTTTTAAAAAGGCAAAAAACCCAGCAAATATACACAGATAAGGAACAAAAGGTATACCCCTGACAAAATAGCAATTAAAAAGTCATGCAAAAAAAAGAAAAGTCATGTAAATATTATCTAACATAATGGAATATACACACATAACAAAGCCCAAACAGTCCAAAAAAATAAACTACACTAGATTGATCCAGCAAACAGAGGAAACCAGAAATGATATCCCCCAGTTAAGAACCAAACTAACTGAAGCACAGACTGAAAAACGAAACTAGAACAGAACACGGTCCCAACTGGGGATAAAGGGATGAAATCAAAACAAACAGAAATGATGAGGAAAAGAAAGAAGAGAAAGGATAGATAGAGAAGAAATATAGAATAGTAATGCAAGGTTGAATAGAAGTATATAAAGATTTGTATATGTTAAAGTTTAGTGCAACAGGAAAAGAACAGTAGAGGAAAAAACAAAGGAATAATTATAGAAAAATTATAATAAATATAAAAATTTAAATAATTTTATAAAAGAAAAATATAGAAAAACAAAGCAAAAACAAAAATCCCACAGAAGTGCAAAAGGCCAATGTAGAAGCAGAAGTATATATCTGAGATAAAAAGCAAGCTTAAAAACAGAAATCTTGGGGCTTCCCTGGTGGTCCAGTGGGTAAGGACACTGCCTTGCAGTGCAAGGGGCACCAGTTCGATCCCTGGCCTGGGAAGATCCCACATGCCGCGGACTGGCTGGACCGATGTGTCCAGTTACTGAGCCGGAGCTCTGGGGTGCGTTCGCCCAGAGCCGGTGCTCTGCGACAACAGAGGCCACTGCGATGGGAGGCCCACACGGGCCAAAGAACAAAGATGGATGAAAAATAGATAAATGAAAGACCAATAGAAGTGGCCCGCCCACCCCTCTCCCTCCCCAATCCACCCCCCAACAAAAGAAATTAAAAAAAAAAAAACAGAAATCTTTTTTTGGGGGGAGCCACTTCTGTTGGTCTTTCATTTGTTTCCATCTTTGTTCTTTGGCTCCTGTGGGCCTCCCATCTCAGTGGCCTCTGTCACTGCAGAGCACCGGCTCTGGGCACTTGTGCTCCAGAGCTCCGGCTCAGTAGTTGAACACATCTGTCCAGCCGCTCCGTGGCACGTGGGATCTTCCCAGGCCAGGGATCGAACTGGCACCCCTTGCACTGCAAGGCAGTGTCCTTACCCACTGGACCACCAGGGAAACCCTAAAAAAAGAAATCTTAAAAACTTAAATATATTTAATAGTACTAATAAAATTGACTAGTACAACAGCAGAGGAAGAAGAAGAAAAAAAGTGGGTCAGGGGAGGAAAAAAAAAAAATCCAGAAGCAACTCCTGAACAAGTCAAAATGTAAAAATGATAAATGGTTTTTTTGTTGTTTTTTTTTTAATGTGACGTCAATGTCCTTCGCCTTGCTGTGAGTTACAGTCTACCTTGCCTGCCTCCCCCATGAGGTTGGTCTCTGGACCTGTTGTGAGGGCAGATCAGACTAATCTGGCCCTGTTCCTGTGTGTTCTTGCCTCCAGTGTCCAGAGTTGTCAGAACTAGTATGTTCTCTTTTGTGGTAACTGTCATTGTCCTTTTATATATTCCATAGACACAGAGTCTGCCTAGTTGATTGTGTGGTTTTAATTTGCAGCTTATACAGCTTGTGGGAAGGCTTTGTGTCATTTTCCTTAGCCACCCTGCCCTTGGATTTCAATTGTGATTTTATCTTCACCTCTCCATGTGGGTTGTCTACCAGGGTTTGCTCCTGAGGCTGCCCTAGAGGACTTGGATCTGTCCCAGTGAGGGCCAGGTGTGGAGGTGGCGCAGCTGCTTAAGTTGCAGGGACCTGGCAGAACCAGGTATTCAGGGTAGCCAGAGCTAGGGTAGCTGGAAACGTTGTGCTCTATAAGGGAATGGTAATTCACTCCAACTTTCCTGTCTGGAGCGTTCCCCGGACAGAGAAGCCTGGCAGGCCACAGTCCAAAGGATCTCAAAGAGTCCCACATGATGGAAGTGACTCCTCCTGCACAGATGCATAACTTCTCCTAGCCTCTGGCAGCTTGTCCCAGTAGGGATTGCCAATGGAGGTGGCATGGTTTCTTGGACTGTGGGGACCCTGGCAGTGCTGGCTACGCAGAACACCGGCAGCTATTGTCACAGGAGATTTGGCACTATGAGGGCTTTCTCTAACCTGTGACAGCTCTACCCCAGTGAGGACTGAGCATGAAGAAGGTGCAGCGGCCTGGGTCACAGGGACCCTGGCAGCACCAAGTGTGCAGGGACAGACTGCCTCATCCACAGGAGCTATGGCCCTATCAGCATCTTTTCCTAGCCTCTGGCAGCTGGCAATTAGGAGGCCTTCTTTTCAGTAGCTCCATCTGTTTAAGCACTTAAAGGCCCTCCCTGGGTGTCAAGCACTTGATTATCTGCTGTTGGGTGGAGCTATGTTCCCGCCCCGTAGTTTGGCCTGAGGCCAAACTATGGTAGGAGAAATGGGGACCTCTAAAAGAACTTAACACCAGCATGCTGCACCAGGACTGCTGTTTTGGTTTCCCTGACCTCTGGCAGGCCACTGTCAACCCTCACCTCCACTGGAGACTCCAGAACACTCAGAGGCAAGTCTGGCTGCATCTCATGTGGGGTCACTGATCCTTTCTCCTGGACCTTGATGCACACAAAATTTTGTCTGTTTTCCCAGTCTTGCTCGGCAGCTCTATAGTCTGGCTAATGGCAACCTCCTTCAAGAGGACTTATGCCACACTTTGTGCTTCCCAGTACTGATGCAGGCCACTGCTGACCTGTGCCGCTGTAGGAGGCACTTAGGAAACACTCAGACCCTTACAGGCAGTTCTGACTCGGTCTCTTGTGAAGGTCACTGCTCCTTTTCCTCTCTCTTGGTATGCACAAGGTTTGGTTTGCTTCTTCCCAGTATCTCTGGCGGGTATGAGGTTTGATTTTAAAAATGTGATTGTGCCCCTCCCACCATCTTCTTGTGGCTTTTTCTTTGCTCTTGGATGTGGAATATCTTTTTTTGGTGGGATCCAATATTCTGTTGATGGTTTTTCAGTAGCTAGTTGCAATTTTGGTGTTCCCACAGGAGATAAGTGCACGTCCTTCTACTCCACCATCTTCGGGGGATAGGATTTTAATGTATGAATTTTAGAGGACACAAACACTGAGACCATTACACAGGCAGGGGTGAAAGTAATGTGACCATTCCTAGTCTTATGTGTTCCTTGAGCTTAATACAACTCACTTCTTCCTCGGTGCCTCTGTACTGCCTGTTCCGCCTGCCTGGAATAGTCTTCCTCCAGGTCTTTGAATAAATGATTCTTTCTTACCATTCACATCTCAGAACAAATATCACCACTCATGATATGAAAATAATTCATTATCTCAAAAACTAATCAATAAATGGAGAGAATCAAGCATTTATCCTGTCTTTCCTGGATGGACTGGGTAGATGGAGGGACATGTTTTTTTTCCAAAACCGTTCCAATTAATAAAAAGAAATAAAATTGGAATATCACCATTTTGCAATCCTTGGTAGATATAGTGAGCATCAGCCGCTTCTAAGGGTTTTTTTTGGATAAGATTATTAAAAAAATCAGACATTATGCCTATCCTATAGTCATATGAAAGGGATGGGCCCTGAGTTTGATCTAGTCTTTGGATCTTGCTGCCAATTTGCAGGAAATACAGATGTAGGAACCACAGGAAGTCTGTGCAATTAGGAAAATGCAGAGTGAGAAGTTTCACAGGTCAAATTTGTGTTCTTCCATAAAAAGTAAACTCTCAGTGGAGCCTCTCTTGACCACCTTCTCTAAATTAGTACCTACTTGCCAAAGTACTATCATATTACCCTGTTTGATTTTTCCCCATATCCCTTATCATCAACTGAGGTTTCCTTATATGAGAAGCAGGACTATAGCATAACAGTTAAGAGGACAAACTATTAATATAACATCAGGCTGCCTGGGTTCAAATCTTGACTACATACTACTTATGTGACCTTAAACTACGTAAGAGCTACAGATCTCAGTTTTCCAAGCTATAAAATGGGGTTAATAACAGTGCCCATATCATAGGGCCATTAGGAATATTAAATGAGATAACATGTCTTATCTCATTTAATATCTATCTCAGAGCTTATCATAGTGCCTAATACTGGATAAACATTATAAAAACTAACAGTATTGTGTAATTATTATTACTTTTTTAAAAATTTTTTTTGGATTTTCCAGTAGTGACCGGAAAACCTGCTAGACAAATTCTAAAAGAGCTGTAACACTCATAATTATTTTTTGCTTGTATATTATTTCTCTTTTTCACTAGCATATGAGTCTTTCTGCACAATACCCAGCATCTAAAACTGCCTAGCATATATAAATATTATATGTGCTTAATAAATATTTGTTGAATGAAGGACCTGAATTAGGGTGGCAAGTAAAAATAGAAAGGAGATGTAAGATATTATTTGAACAGAAGAAAAAACCTTGGACTTGATTTTTTTCTGATAGAGCAGGGAAGGCTATAAGATAATTCCTCCAAGGCTTCAAACTTACGTAGCAATTAGGTTAGTGCTTTTAGCTAAAACAGGAAAACTAGGAACTAGAACTAATATTATTTGAATATTCCAATAGTGAATTTTATTTTAGATACAAGTTTGAAATGATGGCAAAGCATACGAGTAGAAATGCTAGCAGGCCTTTAGTTGTAAATGTAAAATTAGGGTTCCAGAGAAAAATCAGCACTGAAAATCTATGTCACATCTCCATAAATGTGACATAAGCATTCAATTTACTGCTATGAGGTTCCTTCATCTTTAAAAAACAAAAAACTGGAAAATGTGAATAAAATGGAAAATACAGTGTTTCACACAAATTGTTTTCAGAAGTCACTGTTAGCAGTTTGGTGTGTATCCTTACAAACATTTTCTATACATTTATAAATATGGCATACAGCATGTAGAGTCATACTAAAAAATCTGAGCAGATATATACATTTATATGGAGAAATTTGTTTTTCTTCTTGGCCAGTTTGGAATTATTCTATAATATTTTCCTGTAACTTAATTGTTAAGCCTGTTACTTTATTGTCCTTTAAGGTATTTCCATGTGAGTATATACAGATCTCTGAGATTCTTTTTTGTGCTGCATAGGACTTTATCATATGATATGCCATAATTTATTTAACTATTCTGCTATTGGTGAACACTTAAGCTGGTCACAATTAATGTTACAAACAATGAAGCAATGAAAATCATTATAAGTGTATCTTTGAATATTTGTGCTACTATGTTTTGAAGACAGATTCCTAGATGTGAAACTGTTGGAAGGGAGGTATAAATATATAAAAATCCTTACACATCTGAAGTGTTAATAGATACTCCTCAAATTCCCTCCATAAAGATTATTTCAGTTTACACAGCCGCCTAGTAACTGGCCACTGAGGTACCAGTTTCCCTAATACTCCCTTTAATACTTTGTTATGAATTAAAATTTTTTATCGACCAGATATGTAAATAATGGCATCTCATTTTTATTTTGCATCTCCTCTGTTTTCAGGAAAGGGTAAGCATTTTTACTGAATACAGTAGTTCCCCCTTATCTATGGTTTCACTTCCTATGATTTTAGTTACCCTCAGTCAACTGTAGTCTGAAAATATTGAATGGACAATTCCAGAAACAAGCCGTTCATAACTTAAAAAAATTTTCATTGAAGTATAGTTGATTTACAATGTTGTGTTTAATTTCTGCTGTATACCAAAGTAACTCAGTTATATACATATTAAAATGTATATATATATATATATTCATTTAATATTCTTTTCCATTGTGGTTTATCACAGGATATTGAATATTCTTCTCTGTGCCATACAGTAAGACCTTGTTGTTTGCCCATCCTATATATAATAATTTGCATCTGCTAATCTCAAACTCCAAGTCCTCCCCGCCTCTAACCCTTGGCAGCTGCAAGCCTGTTCTCAATATCTGTAAGTCAGTTTTTATTTCATAGATATGTTCGTTTGTGTTGTGTTTTAGATTCCACAAATAAGTGATATCGTATGGTATTTTGCCTTTCTCACTTTGCTCAGTGTGATAATCTCTAGGTCTATCCATGTTACTTCAGATAGCATTATTATGGGCTTCCCCTGGTGGTCCAGTGGGTAAGAACACCGCCTTGCAGTGCAAGGGGCGCCGGTTCGATCCCTGGCCTGGGAAGATCCCACGTGCCGCGGAGCGGCTGGACTGATGTGTCCAATTACCGAGCTAGAGCTCTGGAGTGCATGCGCCCAGAGCTGGTGCTCTGCAACGACAGACGCCACTGCGATGGGAGGCCCACGGGAGCCAAAGAACAAAGACGGATGAACATAGAGAAACGAAAGACCAATAGAAGTGGCCCGCTTGCTCCCCTCCTTCCCCAACCCGACCCCTGCCCAAAATAAATAGATAAATAAATCTTTCAAATAGCATTATTACATTCTTATTAAGGGCTGAATAATATTCCATTGTATATGCATACCACATCTTTTTTTATCCGTTTATCTGTCAATGGACATTTTGGTTGTTTCCAAGTCTTTACTATTATAAATAGTGCTGCTATGAACCTAAGAGTGCACGTAACTTTTTGAATTATAGTTTCCTCTGGATATATGTCAGGAGTGGGATTGAAGGATCATATGATAGGTCTATTTTTAGTTTTTTGAGAAATACGTGTATTCTTTTCCTTAGTAGAAAACAGAATTTCAAATAAACTCTGTTTCCAGCCCCGTATGTCATGCGCATCCTCTACTGTACCTGGTGTTGTGGATCTTTCCATAGTTTTTCTGGTAAAATGGCCCCTTCTCATCTGTATCCTCTGTAGTAGACCCAAATTTCTTCCTAGCTACTATTAATATTTCAGCTATCATTTCTCAAATGACATTCCTGCATCTAGAAAATTCCAGGAACTTTGTGTCCTTTTGGATTTGTACATATTTTATGTATTATTTTGGTTCACTTTTAGTGGTGCCTCAGAAGGGATTTGAAATGCTGTATTTGTCATAAACTAAATTCTCACACATAAGTGTCCCTCTATTCAGTTCCATTGATTTATTCATCTATTCTTTTTTTTTTTCATCTATTCTTGAACTAGATCATAGCTTTATATAATAATTAGATATTTGGTATGCAAGGCTTCCCTCGTTTCTCTTTTAAAAGTTTCTTGAGGGCTTCCCTGGTGGTCCAGTGGCTAAAGAGTTGGCCTTGCAGTGCAAGGGCACTGGTTCAATCCCTGGCCAGGGAAGATCCAACGTGCCGCAGAACCGCTGGACCAGTGTGTCCAATTACAAGCCAGTGCTCTGGAGTGCTCGCACCCAGAGCCAGTGCTCTGCATGGAGGGAGACCCACACAAGCCAAAGAATGAAGATGGATGAAAATAAATAAATAAAGAGGCCAAAATTAAAAAAAAAAAAGTTTCTTGACTCTTTATATGGTCTTCCAGATGAACCAACTTGTTCAGTACTCTCATACCTGCCTTTGCAAATCCCCAGTGAGATGTTATAGAAATTTATACTTACTTGAAATTTTTAAAATTTTATTTTATTTTCATCTTTTCCAAGTCTTTACTATTATAAATAGTGCTGCTATGAACCTAAGAGTGCACGTAACTTTTTGAATTATAGTTTCCTCTGGATATATGTCAGGAGTGGGATTGAAGGATCATATGATAGGTCTATTTTTAGTTTTTTGAGAAATACGTGTATTCTTTTCCTTAGTAGAAAACAGAATTTCAAATAAACTCTGTTTCCAGCCCCGTATGTCATGCGCATCCTCTACTGTACCTGGTGTTGTGGATCTTTCCATAGTTTTTCTGGTAAAATGGCCCCTTCTCATCTGTATCCTCTGTAGTAGACCCAAATTTCTTCCTAGCTACTATTAATATTTCAGCTATCATTTCTCAAATGACATTCCTGCATCTAGAAAATTCCAGGAACTTTGTGTCCTTTTGGATTTGTACATATTTTATGTATTATTTTGGTTCACTTTTAGTGGTGCCTCAGAAGGGATTTGAAATGCTGTATTTGTCATAAACTAAATTCTCACACATAAGTGTCCCTCTATTCAGTTCCATTGATTTATTCATCTATTCTTTTTTTTTTTCATCTATTCTTGAACTAGATCATAGCTTTATATAATAATTAGATATTTGGTATGCAAGGCTTCCCTCGTTTCTCTTTTAAAAGTTTCTTGAGGGCTTCCCTGGTGGTCCAGTGGCTAAAGAGTTGGCCTTGCAGTGCAAGGGCACTGGTTCAATCCCTGGCCAGGGAAGATCCAACGTGCCGCAGAACCGCTGGACCAGTGTGTCCAATTACAAGCCAGTGCTCTGGAGTGCTCGCACCCAGAGCCAGTGCTCTGCATGGAGGGAGACCCACACAAGCCAAAGAATGAAGATGGATGAAAATAAATAAATAAAGAGGCCAAAATTAAAAAAAAAAAAGTTTCTTGACTCTTTATATGGTCTTCCAGATGAACCAACTTGTTCAGTACTCTCATACCTGCCTTTGCAAATCCCCAGTGAGATGTTATAGAAATTTATACTTACTTGAAATTTTTAAAATTTTATTTTATTTTCATTTTTTACAGAGTTTTATTATTTACTGCCACACATCGACCTGAAGCTGCTGTAGGTATACATATTTCCCAAACCTCCCCCCATCTCCCTCCTCATCCCACCCCTCCAGGCTGCCACAGAGCCCCAGTTTGAGATCCGCTAGTCTCACAGCATATTCCCCTCCCTCACCCCAAGGTCCATGATACTGTTCTCCGTGTCCGCCTCTCCACTGCTGCTCTGCATATTCATTTATCAGCACCATCTTTCTAGATTCCATATGTATGTATCAGTATATACTTTCCTGAAAATTTTTTAAATAATGAAACTTCTCATTGAGAAATATTGTACATCTGTTAAAGAACAGTTACTGATTTAAAACCTAAACTCTATTTCTGTTTAATTTTTTTTTTTAATTATTGCTTTATTTTAATTTGGCTGCGCTGGATCTTAGCTGTGGCATGTGGGATCTAGTTCCCTGACCAGGGATTGAACCCAGGCTTCCTGCATTAGGAGCAGAGTCTTACCCACTGGATCTCCAGGGAAGTCCTATTCTGTTTAATTTTAATAGTATCTCACTTCATTCTCTTATATTGTCTATATGTCATATACAAACAGGGACATTTTATGACTTTACAGCATTTTTTTTTCTAAATGAAAAGTACCTGTTTATTACTGGAGAAGAGAAAAATGTATACAAGAAAGTCTAGATTCTTCCTCCTCATGCATTACTTTGATAATAAAGTTACAAATATCAACTATGAAATAAAAAAGGATAAATTTTTCTTAAAATGTGACCCTTTACTGTGTGATGGACATTTTCTCATAGAAATTTAAATACTTAAACTAAGTATCATAGTTTACAAGAAGCTCAGAACATTGTATTAACAGAAGATGATATTATATTTTACTGTAAAATATTATAAAAATGATACAATTTTGTGGCTCTTACATGTTTAATTACCTGAGTTGAACAGGGGAATGAAAAAAAAAGCCAGGGCTTCCCTGGTGGTCCAGTGGGTAACAACACTGCCTTGCAGTGCAAGGGGCGCCAGTTCGAGCCCTGGCCTGGGAAGATCCCATGTGCTGCGGAGCGGCTGGACCGATGTGTCCAATTACTGAGCCGGAGCTCTGGAGCGCATGCGCCCAGTGCCGGCGTGCTGCAACGACAGACGCCACCGCGATGGGAGGCCCACACGGGCCAAAGAACAAAGATGGATGAATATAGATAAATGAAAGACCAATAGAAGTGGCCCGCCTCCCCCGCCCAAAAAAGAAAAAAAAAGCCAGCAGGAAAATCAACAGGACAGGCCTGGCTTTATGATTTTTTGTATTCAACTCATTCTACTTTCACATCATCTCGAATTTGCTGATAACACATAAGTGACAACAGTAGAAGCCTGGATATCCATCAGTGCAAATGAAAGAATAATGTTTGTTTCCAAGGCATTATATGCTCCAGTAGCAGAACCTGGATTAATGTAGAATTTATTTTCATGCTCAAATGTTTCAAATTTATGTGTGTGTCCTGAAATAATTATGTGCACGTCAAAATGCCTCTGCAACAGAACTAAGCTGGCCATATCTCCCCATGCAATAACTTGATGTCCATGGATCAGACTAGTTATGAACTGCCCAACAGTCACGGCTTTCTGCTCTGGATAATTCAGATTCTCAATAAAGTCTCTTCTCACAATATGAACATCACCAGCCAGAGTGTTGAGATATTCATAACTCTTTGGTACAAAGATTTCCAGTGCAGAGAATGTGCTGAATCTTTCCTGGCACCAGCAGTTTTTTGAACTTAGCTGGCAAACTGTTGCACCGGTGTGGGATGTGCAGGTCTCCTGGTACCAACACCAGTCTGCCCAGCCATCCTGTCACTGGACTCCATTCAGTTACCACAGCTGCCGCTGCCCTCTTTTCCTTACACTCCTTGGCCTCTTTACACCATGTTAACTTTTGTTTGCTTTTGTCTTAATACTTTGACTAGAGCCTGCTGGGCAACATTCAGTCAGTAATAGTTGAGGAAACAGGTGAATATTCCTGATTTTGTTCTGACTTTAAGATGAGTGACACTAGTATTTCACTATTGAGTGTGATGATTGTAGTTTTATTTTTTAATTAATTTTTTAAAATTTATTTATGGCTGTGCTGTGTTTTCGTTGCTGTGCAAGCTTTTCTCTAGTTGTGGTGAGCAGGGCCTACTCTCTAGTTATGGTGCATGGGCTTCTCATTGTGGGGTAACTTCTCTTTTTGCAGAGCATGGGCTCTAGGGCATATGCGTCTCAGTAGTTGTGGCACACAGGCTTAGTTGCTTTATGGCATGTAGGATCTTCCTAGACCAGGCATTAAACCATTGGCAGGCAGATTCTTTATCACTGAGCCACCAGAGAAGCCCTGCAGTTGTTTTCTTTTTCTTTTTTTTTTTAATTTTTTTTTGAGGGGGGCGGGTTGGGGAGGGAGGGGGGCGGGCGGGCCACTTCTATTGGTCTTTCATTTATCTATTTTCATCCATCGTTGTTCTTTTGGCCCGTGTGGGCCTCCCATCACAGTGACCTCTGTTGTCACAGAGCACCGGCTCTGGGCACACGCTCCCCAGAGCTCCAGCTTGGTAATTGGACACATCGGTCCAGCCGCTCCGCAGCACGTGGGATCTTCCCAGGCCAGGGATCGAACCGGCACCCTTTGCACTGCAAGGCAGTGTCCTTACCCACTGGACCACCAGGGAGGCCCCTGCAGTTTTCTGTATTGTTTCTTTCTTTGACTGCACTGGGTCTTAGTTGCGGCATGTGAGACCTTTGATCTTCATTCCAGCATGCGGCATCTTTAGGTGTGGTATGCAAACTCTTAGTTGCAGCATGTGGGATCTAGTTTCCTGATGAGGAATTGAACCTGGGTCCCCTGCATTGGGAGCTTGGAGTCTTAGCCACTGGACCACCAGGGAAGTCTCTGTGTCTCTATTTCTGCTTTGCAAATAAATTCATCTATAACATTTTTATAGATTCCACATATAAGCAATATTATATATTTGTTTTTCTCTTTCTGACTTACTTCACTCCATATGACAGTCGCTTGGTCCATCTACATCTCTGCAAATGGCACCATTTCATTCTTTTTATGGCTGATATTCCATTGTATGTAAGTACCACAGATTCTATCCATTCCTCTGTTGATGAACATTTAGGTTGCTTCTTTGTCCTAGCTATTGTACATAGTGCTGCAATGAGCATTGGGTTGCATGTATCTTTTTGAATTACGATTTTCTCCGGGTATCTGCCCAGGATTGGGGTTGCTGAGTCATATGGTAGTTCTATTTTTAGCTTTTTAAGGAACCTTCATACTGTTCTCCATAGTGGTTGCACCAATTTATATTCCTATCAACAGTGTAGGAAGGAAGGTTCCCTTTCCTTCACATCCTCTCCAGCATTTATTGTTTGTAGACTTTTTTTTCTTAATAGTAATTTATTTTAATCAGTTCATAGCTACTTAAGTACCCTGAGTTTATTTAGAGACAGTTATCCATGGCAGCAAACTTGTTTGTAGACTTTTTGATAAGGGCCATTCTGACTGGTGTGAGATGGTATCTCACTGTAGTTTTGATTTGTATTTCTTTAATAATTAGTGATATTGAGCATCTTTTCTTGTGTTTGTTGGCCATCTCTATGTTTTCTTTGGAGAAATCTCTGTTTAGGTCTTCTGCTCATTTTTTGATATATATAGTTTTTTTAATATTGAACTGCATGTGCTGCTTGTATATTTTGGAGATTAACCTCTTGTCAGTTGCTTCATTTGCAAATATTTTCTCCCATTCTAAGGGTTGTCTTTTCATCTTGTTTATAATTTCCTTTGCTGTGTAAAACTTAAATTTGATTAGGTCCCATTTGTTTATTTTATTTCTGTTAATCTAGGAGGTGGGTCAGAGAGAATCTTGTTGAGATTTATATCAAAGGATGTACTGGCTGTTTTCCTTCAAGGGTTTTATAGTGCCCAGCCTTACATTTAGGTCTTTAATCCATTTTGAGTTTATTTTTGTATATGGTATTGAGGAGTATTCTGATTTTTTTTTTTTTTTAGATAACTGCCTATCCCATTTATTTATTTATTTATTTATTTTTGGCTATTCTGGGTTTTCACTGCTGCCACAGGCTCTTCTCTAGAGTGGGAGCTACTCTCTAGTTGATGTGAGCAGGCTTCTTGTTGTAGTGACTTCTCTTGTTGTGGAACTTGGGCTCTAGGGCACATGAGCTTCAATAGTTGTGGCACAAGGGCTCAATAGTTTAGGCTCCAAGGCTCTAGAGCACAGACTCAGTAGTTGTGCTTCATGGGCCCAGTTGCTCTGCAGCATGTGGGATCTTCCTGGATCAGGGATCAAACCCATGTCTCCTGCATTGGAAGGCAAACTTTTTACCACTGAGCTACCAGGGAAGCCACTAATTTTATTCTTTTACATGTAGCTATTGAGGGGACTTAGTGGTACAGTAGGTAAGACTCCTAGCTCCCAGTGCAGGGGCCTCAGGTTCAATCCCTGGTCAGGGAATTAGATCTCACAAGCCCCAAGTGAAAGTTCTCACACCACAACTAAGATTTTGCGTGCTGCAACTAAAAGATCCTATATGCCGCAATTGAAATTTAACTTAGGGCATGTCACAACTAAGACCCAACGCAGGCAAATGAACAAACATGTTACTGTCCTATTTTCCCAGCACGACCTTTTTTCTTTTAGTATAATTCACTATTTTATTTTACTTTTAATTTGGAGTATAATTGCTGTACAGTGCCAGCATCATTATTGAAGAGACTGTACTTTCTCCATGCTATAGTCTAACCTCCTTTGTCATAGATTAGGTCACCATAGGCATGTGGGTTTATTTCTGGGCTTTCTTTTTTTTTTTTTTTTCCGTATGAAACCCTTTCTTTTTTTATTTATTTATTATAAAACCTTTATTTTACTTTTAACTTTTACAGAGTTTTGTTGTTTACAGATATGCATGTTCCCAGATTAGTCATATGTATAGCGCCCCCTTCCCACCCTTCCTGACCATCACACAGCACCCTTGAAGGGTCCCCTTTTCTCACAGAGCAATGACTATAGCTATTTTCTTCAGTTATGATAGTACAGGCCTTCATGCTACTCCCTTTACGCCTCCCACCCACTGTTCCTTCCCCACAATGTCCATATGTCCACTGTCCATGTCTGTCTTTCCATCACTTCACTGCGTCTGCCATCATCACCATCCTACTAGATTCCATATATATGTGTTAATATATTTGTCGTTCTCTTTCTGACTGACTTCACTTTTTATGATAGTTTCTAGATCCAGCCACCTCATTAGGGCTGATTCTTCTGCATTTCTCTTTACAGCTGTGTAGTATTCTGTTGTATATAGTACCAGAGCTTTTCTATCCATTCGTTCGTCGATGCACATCTAGGTTGCTTCCATGTTCTAGCTATTGTATAGAGAGCTGCAATGAACATTGGGTACAGGTGCAATTTCTGGGCTTTCTGTCTTTCCATTGATCTATATTTCTGTTTTCTATGCCAGTGCCATACTGTCTGGATTACTGGAGATCTGTACTGTAGTGCAGGGGACTTAGTGGTACAGAGGTAAGACTCCTAGCTCCCAGTGCAGGGGCCTCAGGTTCAATCCCTGGTCAGGGAATTAGATCTCACAAGCCCCAAGTGAAAGTTCTCACACCACAACTAAGATTTTGCGTGCTGCAACTAAAAGATCCTATATGCCGCAATTGAAATTTAACTTAGGGCATGTCACAACTAAGACCCAACGCAGGCAAATGAACAAACATGTTACTGTCCTATTTTCCCAGCACGACCTTTTTTCTTTTAGTATAATTCACTATTTTATTTTACTTTTAATTTGGAGTATAATTGCTGTACAGTGCCAGCATCATTATTGAAGAGACTGTACTTTCTCCATGCTATAGTCTAACCTCCTTTGTCATAGATTAGGTCACCATAGGCATGTGGGTTTATTTCTGGGCTTTCTTTTTTTTTTTTTTTTCCGTATGAAACCCTTTCTTTTTTTATTTATTTATTATAAAACCTTTATTTTACTTTTAACTTTTACAGAGTTTTGTTGTTTACAGATATGCATGTTCCCAGATTAGTCATATGTATAGCGCCCCCTTCCCACCCTTCCTGACCATCACACAGCACCCTTGAAGGGTCCCCTTTTCTCACAGAGCAATGACTATAGCTATTTTCTTCAGTTATGATAGTACAGGCCTTCATGCTACTCCCTTTACGCCTCCCACCCACTGTTCCTTCCCCACAATGTCCATATGTCCACTGTCCATGTCTGTCTTTCCATCACTTCACTGCGTCTGCCATCATCACCATCCTACTAGATTCCATATATATGTGTTAATATATTTGTCGTTCTCTTTCTGACTGACTTCACTTTTTATGATAGTTTCTAGATCCAGCCACCTCATTAGGGCTGATTCTTCTGCATTTCTCTTTACAGCTGTGTAGTATTCTGTTGTATATAGTACCAGAGCTTTTCTATCCATTCGTTCGTCGATGCACATCTAGGTTGCTTCCATGTTCTAGCTATTGTATAGAGAGCTGCAATGAACATTGGGTACAGGTGCAATTTCTGGGCTTTCTGTCTTTCCATTGATCTATATTTCTGTTTTCTATGCCAGTGCCATACTGTCTGGATTACTGGAGATCTGTACTGTAGTCTGAAGTTGGGGTGATTCCTCTGACTCCATTCTTCTTCCTCAAGATTGCTTTGACACTTATGGCCAATCTTGTTTCATCTGTATTTTGCTAGCTCCTGCTTCCCCACCCACATAAGATTATTCTGAATCAAATTATCAGACATCATATTATTCTATCTCATCCATAAATAATTTTGGTATGATCTCTAAAGTATAAGGACTTTTCTTTCTTTTTTTTTTTTTAAAGATTTATTTATTTATTTATTTATTTTTGGAGGGGTGGGGAGGGAGGGGAGCAGGTGGGTTACTTCTATTGGTCTTTCATTTGTCTATTTTCATCCATCTTTGTTCTTTGGCCCGTGTGGGCCTCCCGTCGCGGTGGCCTCTGTTGTTGCAGAGCACTGGTTCTGGGTGCATGCGCTCCAGAGCTCCAGCTCGGTAATTAGACACATTGGTCCAGCCGCTCCGTGGCACGTGGGATCTTCTCAGGCCAGGGATCGAACCAGTGCCCTTTGCACTGCAAGGCGGTGTCCTTACCCACTGGACCACCAGGGAAGCCCAAGGACTTTTCTTAAATGTTACAACAAAACCATCACCTCTTAAAAATTCTTTATATTCACCATATGTATAGTCATTGTTCAAATTTTCCTGATTGTCTCATAAAGGTTTGTGTTATTTTTAGTTTGTCTGAATCACGATTCCAACACAGAGTATATGCTGTGACTGATTGAGATGCTTCTTTTTAAGATGTAAGACCAGGATTGAGTTTAGAGGCAGCTGCCATGATTAGGGCTGCTGTTGGCTTTTGTGTCCATAGGTCATTGAGTGTGCATAGGAAACCAGGTCCTTTGGGCCATATTATGGTTGGGTCCAGGGCTAGACTTGAGACTGGTTTTCCCATAGAAGCTGACTTCGATGCAAGGCCAGGATTGAGTTGAGAGGCAGCCGCAATGCTTAGGGCTGCTGTTGGGTTTGGTGTCCATTGCTTGTTGAGAGAGCGTCGGGAGCCAGGTACCTTGGGCCATGGTCCGGTTCAGTCTGAGGCTAGGGTTAGGGATGGCCTTCCTGTAGAAGCAGACTTCAATGCAAGGCCAGGATTGAGTTGAGAGGCAGCCGCAATGCTTAGGGCTGCTGTTGGGTTTGGTGTCCGTCGCTTGTTGAGAGAGCGTCGGGAGCCAGGTACCTTGGGCCATGGTCCGGTTCAGTCTGAGGCTAGGGTTAGGGATGGCCTTCCTGTAGAAGCAGACTTCAATGCAAGGCCAGGATTGAGTTGAGAGGCAGCCGCAATGCTTAGGGCTGCTGTTGGGTTTGGTGTCCGTCGCTTGTTGAGAGAGCGTCGGGAGCCAGGTCACTTGGACCATGGTTCTCTTGGGTCCGAGGCTAGGGTTGGGGCTGGCTTTCCCGTAGAATCTGACTTCAATGTAAGGCCCAGATTGAGTTTAGAGGTGGAAAAATATTCATTTTTGGCTACATTGTATCTTAGTTGTGTCATGCAAGATCTTTGTTTTGGCATATGGTATCTCTCGTTGCACAGCTCCCGCTCTTCATCGTGGTTTGCAAGCTTCTCTCTAGTGTTGGGGTGTGGGCATCGCACATGGTCTCTAGTTGTGGAACACTGGCTCAGTAGTTGTGATGCAGTGGCTTACTTACTACACCAAGGGATCAAACTCATGTCCCCTGCCATGGGAGGCAGATTTTTTTTTTTTTTGGAAGGATAATTGCTTTACAGAATTCTGTTACCCTAGAAAAGCTGATTCTTTTTGTTTTTGTTTTTGTTTTTCATTTTTTATTTTTGTTTGTTTGTTTGTTTTCATTTAAAGCTGACTCTTAATGATTAGACTACCAGGGAAGTCCCTGTTTCTTAAAACTTTTAATTTACAGGTACCTGTTCCTTATCCTACTTTTTTTTTAACTCGCATGTGATTTATTAGTTGGAGAAACTGGTTGATTTGCCTTGTAGCACTTTCCATAAAATGGATTTTAATAATTGCATCCCTGTGGTGGTATTTTCCTGTTCCTTATGTTTCATAAATATTGATTAGAGCTAGAGACTTTATTAGATTTAGGTTTGCATTCTATTTTTTCCTCTGTTGAGAGGCAAGAATATGTCATAGGTAGTATTGTGTACTATAAGTAGACACAAAGTCTCTTGTTCCCTTTACAGTCTTTTTGATGTTCTGGAGTTTCATTAAAATATGTCTGGGTGGGGATTTCTTTCTTTGTTTTCGTTTTCCTGTTTGGGATTCCTGAGCTTTAAGATTGGCATTTAAAAAAACATCAGTTCTCAGCTATTTCCTTTCAAATATTGCAGCTCTGCTGTTTTCTCTATTCTTTGCTTGAACTCCAATTAGACAACACCTGTAAGCATGGGCTTTTAAAGCTTAGGTTGTAGGCCACCAGGGATCAGATGACTTCAGAGCAAAAGTCTGCTCCAGAAATTACCCACTAGAGTTGTAGTTCTTCATTGTTTCCTTGGCTTTACTACCATTGTACCGTGCATGTGTGTGTTGACAGAGATATATATGTATCTCCACACATACTTATATCTTGAAATTCATTCCTATCAGTATATAGTTCACCTCATTTTTTTCATTGATTGAGGTATATAGTTAACTTACAGTAAAATGTACAAATTCAAAGTATACATTTTTGTGTATAAATATATCTATGAAACCACCCCAAAATCAAAATACAGAACATTTCCAGCACTAGAGAGGCTAGCTCCTTGTGACCACTCTCAGTCATTATCTAGTTCCAAGACTAACAACTTTATTACTTCTTTAGTCCTGAATTAGTTTTGGCTGTATTTGAATTTTATATAAGTGGAATCATACAGAGTATGAACTCTTTTGAATGTGACTTCTTTCATTCAGCATTGTCTGTGAGCTTCATCTATTTTCAATATATCAATAGTTTGCTCTTGGCAATTTTCTGATTGTCCCGTGGTTCGGATTCCAGGCTTTGACTGCCAGAGGCCCGGGTTCAATCCCTGGTCAGGGAACTAAGATCCCTGCAAGCCATGCAGTTCTGCCAATAATAATAATGATAATATTAATTTGTGGTTTTTCATTACTGTTTAGAATTCTTAAAATTAACTTCCTTTGTGACAGCCTAGAGGTGTTATATGGGGGGAAGGGAAGAAGGCTCAAGAGGGAAGGGATATATATATATTATGGGTGACTTGCATTGTTGTACAGCATAAACCAATGCAATATTGACATTATAAAGCAATTTTCTTTCAATTAAAAAATACATTTTAAGAATTCACTTCCATTTTTGGATATATCAGAATGTAGTTAACAGATCCTCTGTCGATGGATTTATAAATGATTTTCAGTCTTGCTACAAACACTACTGTAGTGCATATATTTATTCATGCACCTTTGCCAGTATGTATATCAATAGGATAAAATCCCCGATGTGTAGATGCTAGATGAAATATTATGTGCATTATTAATTTTAATAGACTTTGCCAGATTGCCTTCCAAAAAGGATATATTAATATATAATTTTTTTTTTTAGAGAACAGACTTATTTGGAATCTTAAAAAATGGTATGAATAAACTTATCCACAAAACAGAAATAGAGTCACAGATGTAGATAACTTATTGTTACGAGGGGGAAGGGGGGATAAATTGGGATTGACAAAGACACATACTATGTGTCAAATAGATAACTAATAAAGAACTTCTATACAGAACAGGGAACTCTACTCAATACTCTGTAATGCCTATATAGGAAAGGATCCTAGAAAAGAATGGATATACATATAACTGATTCACTGTGCTGTACACCTGAAACTAATACCACAGTGTAAATCAACTATGCTCCCATTTTTTTTTTTAAAAAAAAAAGCACTTACACTTTAAAAATGGATGAGGTGAGGGCTTCCCTGGTGGTCCAGTGGGTAAGGACACTGCCTTGCAGTGCAAGGGGTGCCGGTTCGATCCCTGGTCTGGGAAGATCCCGTGTGCCGTGGAGCGGCTGGACCGATGTGTCCAACTACCAAGCCAGAGCTCTGGAGCACATGCGCCCAGAGTCGGTGCTCTGCAGCAAGAGAGGCCACTGCGATGGGTGGCCCACACAGGCCAAAAGAACAAAGATGGATGAAAATGAATAAATGAAAGACCAATAGAATTGAAAAAAAAAAATGAATGAGGTGAGATTTCTACCTTCTTAAAAATACAGCTAGAGCTACTAAAAAACTTGTATTTACAAAATAATTGATAAAAATATTCCTCTGGATTTCACAAGAAGGTAGACAGGGACCACTGATAAGACCGGGTGTGTGATATTAATCACACATAGCTTCTTTCTTTCCTGCTCCATCAGAGGCTGGGCTCTCCTCATTTTCTGTCTCTCCATTGCATGCTGGTAAAGCTTGTCTCTTGGTTGGCCACTTCAGCCTGTTTACCCTTTGCTTCCCTTTTCCCTTTTGTTTGGACTTTTTTTTTTTTTGTCTGAAAGGTTAGCCTTTTTGCTGCCTTCTTGGGCTTTGTCTCCACTTGTGCAGGAATAGATTTAGCTGATAACCTCCTGGGTTTATGTGTCATTATTAATTTTAATAGACTTTGCCAGATTGCCTTCCAAAAAGGATATATTAATATATAATTTTTTTTTTTAGAGAACAGACTTATTTGGAATCTTAAAAAATGGTATGAATAAACTTATCCACAAAACAGAAATAGAGTCACAGATGTAGATAACTTATTGTTACGAGGGGGAAGGGGGGATAAATTGGGATTGACAAAGACACATACTATGTGTCAAATAGATAACTAATAAAGAACTTCTATACAGAACAGGGAACTCTACTCAATACTCTGTAATGCCTATATAGGAAAGGATCCTAGAAAAGAATGGATATACATATAACTGATTCACTGTGCTGTACACCTGAAACTAATACCACAGTGTAAATCAACTATGCTCCCTTTTTTTTGTAAAAAAAAAAGCACTTACACTTTAAAAATGGATGAGGTGAGGGCTTCCCTGGTGGTCCAGTGGGTAAGGACACTGCCTTGCAGTGCAAGGGGTGCCGGTTCGATCCCTGGTCTGGGAAGATCCCGTGTGCCGTGGAGCGGCTGGACCGATGTGTCCAACTACCAAGCCAGAGCTCTGGAGCACATGCGCCCAGAGTCGGTGCTCTGCAGCAAGAGAGGCCACTGCGATGGGTGGCCCACACAGGCCAAAAGAACAAAGATGGATGAAAATGAATAAATGAAAGACCAATAGAATTGAAAAAAAAAAATGAATGAGGTGAGATTTCTACCTTCTTAAAAATACAGCTAGAGCTACTAAAAAACTTGTATTTACAAAATAATTGATAAAAATATTCCTCTGGATTTCACAAGAAGGTAGACAGGGACCACTGATAAGACCGGGTGTGTGATATTAATCACACATAGCTTCTTTCTTTCCTGCTCCATCAGAGGCTGGGCTCTCCTCATTTTCTGTCTCTCCATTGCATGCTGGTAAAGCTTGTCTCTTGGTTGGCCACTTCAGCCTGTTTACCCTTTGCTTCCCTTTTCCCTTTTGTTTGGACTTTTTTTTTTTTTGTCTGAAAGGTTAGCCTTTTTGCTGCCTTCTTGGGCTTTGTCTCCACTTGTGCAGGAATAGATTTAGCTGATAACCTCCTGGGTCTCCTCTTGGGCTCCTTGCCCGCTCCCATTTTGGAGCTGACCTTTTTCTGGGGCACCCTGGTAGCAGGGATGGGGTATGTGTGCTGGGAGTGCAGAGAGGAGTCTGGAAGCTGGGCTGCCAGGCCATTGGTGCTCCTCTTCCTGCCAGAACTGCCAGGACCCCTTGTGGGCTCTATTCTTGTTTTGTTTGTTTGTTTTGTTCTCTTTCCTTTTTGCTATTCTAATTGAGTGACTTCTACTACCCTTGTCACCCAGATCATCGGTCTGTTTTTTTCTGCATTCTCTGACCTCCTGGTGGTTTCCACTAGTGTATTTTTTATTTCAGTTAATGAATTCAACCTTTCTGAATTTTTCCTTTTTTAGAACTTCTAGCCCTTTGGCCAAGGAGCCTTGCAGTTCATCCAGTTTTCTACTGAGTCTTATGAACATCTTTACAATTGTTACTCTGAATTCTTTATCTGATAAACGTCCTATCTCCTCTTCAGTCAGTTGTTTTTCTGAGATTTCCTCATCTTTGAAAGATATTCTGTAGTTTCTTCATTTTTTCCATCTCTGTGTTTGTGTATGTCAGCTTTATCACCCATTCTTGAAAGAGTGACCTTGTGTAGGAGATTCCTATAGGGTCCAGTGGTGCTATCTCCCCTGCCAACAAAGCCAAGTGCCCCAGGGGTATCCCCTGTGTAGGCTGCATGTGCCCTCCTGCACTAAGTGGACAGCAGTTGTTGTAGGTGTGCTGGTGAGTGAGATTGGTCCCCAGGCAGCCTTGACTGTGACTGCTACAGATGGCCCTGGTAGGTCAAGCTGGGACCTTGTCCAAATATCTACAGGACCTGGCTGAAACTGCTGAGAAGAGTGGGTGCTGGTGTGTAGGCCTGGCCTCTTGAGTTCTCAGGGAAAAACAGGGGCAGGGCAGGAGCTGTTAGTTAGGTTGATGGACACACAGTAATGGTGCTCACTAGCACCATGCCAGCTACATGGAAAGAAAGGAAAAACAAATGACGTCTGCCAGCATTTCCGTCCATAAAGTTTCACTAGACCTTGGCCCTCTGGTAAACGCCCTGAAATTAGTCAACGACTCTTCTTCTTGTATGGGCCAGGTGCTTTTCAAGCTGCTGCCTCTGTGCTGGGTTTTGGAGCGAGTGAATTTCTGCATGAGTTCTTTAAGAGTGGAGTCTCTTCCCTTTCCCCCAGCCCCTGGGCTTTCCCAGATGTAAGCCCAGCTGGTCTTCAAAGCCAGCTGTGATAAGGGCTCAGCTTCCTGGTGTAGGTGCCCCAGGCTGGGGAGCCTGATGTGGAACTTAGACCCCTGCTTATCAGGGGGCACCTCTGCAGTTGTGATATCCCTCCTGTTTGTGGGTTGCCTCACAGGAGTTGGGGGGCAGGGTGTAGATCTCATTAGAGCAGGACTCTGCACCTCCTAGTTTCTCAATGAGCCTTTTCCTTATACCCCTAGGTGTAGAAAACCTGTTATGCTAGTCTTCAGATCAGTTCTCAGAGACAGTGGTTCTCGTCGTAGTTTTGGTCTGTCCCTGGAGGAGGTGAGCACAAGATCTTCCTGCTCTACCAACTTTTGGGTTGGGTTTAGTCAGTTGTTTTCTGAGATTTCCTCATCTTTGTTCAGTTTCTTCATTTTTTCCATCTCTGTGTTTGTGTATGTCAGCTTTATCACCCATTCTTGAAAGAGTGACCTTGTGTAGGAGATTCCTATAGGGTCCAGTGGTGCTATCTCCCCTGCCAACAAAGCCAAGTGCCCCAGGGGTATCCCCTGTGTAGGCTGCATGTGCCCTCCTGCACTAAGTGGACAGCAGTTGTTGTAGGTGTGCTGGTGAGTGAGATTGGTCCCCAGGCAGCCTTGACTGTGACTGCTACAGATGGCCCTGGTAGGTCAAGCTGGGACCTTGTCCAAATATCTACAGGACCTGGCTGAAACTGCTGAGAAGAGTGGGTGCTGGTGTGTAGGCCTGGCCTCTTGAGTTCTCAGGGAAAAACAGGGGCAGGGCAGGAGCTGTTAGTTAGGTTGATGGACACACAGTAATGGTGCTCACTAGCACCATGCCAGCTACATGGAAAGAAAGGAAAAACAAATGACGTCTGCCAGCATTTCCGTCCATAAAGTTTCACTAGACCTTGGCCCTCTGGTAAACGCCCTGAAATTAGTCAACGACTCTTCTTCTTGTATGGGCCAGGTGCTTTTCAAGCTGCTGCCTCTGTGCTGGGTTTTGGAGCGAGTGAATTTCTGCATGAGTTCTTTAAGAGTGGAGTCTCTTCCCTTTCCCCCAGCCCCTGGGCTTTCCCAGATGTAAGCCCAGCTGGTCTTCAAAGCCAGCTGTGATAAGGGCTCAGCTTCCTGGTGTAGGTGCCCCAGGCTGGGGAGCCTGATGTGGAACTTAGACCCCTGCTTATCAGGGGGCACCTCTGCAGTTGTGATATCCCTCCTGTTTGTGGGTTGCCTCACAGGAGTTGGGGGGCAGGGTGTAGATCTCATTAGAGCAGGACTCTGCACCTCCTAGTTTCTCAATGAGCCTTTTCCTTATACCCCTAGGTGTAGAAAACCTGTTATGCTAGTCTTCAGATCAGTTCTCAGAGACAGTGGTTCTGCGGTCGTAGTTTTGGTCTGTCCCTGGGAGGAGGTGAGCACAAGATCTTCCTGCTCTACCAACTTGATCCAGAATGTGTGCAAGGCACTACCCTAAGCACTTGGATGAACCTAAGTTCAACCTAAACAGGGGCTAGAAGATGACTCTGGATCTTGCCACTTGAGCAGTCACTTGCTCCATCGCTCAGGTTCAACGTCTCCAATTCCCAGATATCCAGACCTGCCAGTAAGAGATCTCAAGAGAGTGGCAGAAAGAAGTACGTTTACTCCGTCAGAACCTCTCTTAAATGCCAGACCCAGAAAAGCCAGATGAAAAGCAGTCCTGCCGCTTCTCACTGTCTGCCACATTCAGATATCAATTATGTAACATTTAAAATTATTATAGGGCCTTCCCTGGTGGCCCAGTTGCTAAGACTGATCCCTGGTCGGTGAACTAAGGTTTGATCCCTGGTGGGCAAACTAGAACCCACATGCCACAACTAAGAATTTGCATGCTGCAACTAAAAATCCTTCATGCTACAATGAAGACCGAAGATTCTGTATGCTGCAACTGAGACTCAGCACAGTTAAATAAATAAATAATAAAAATAAATAAGCAGAGCTTGAAAAAATTAAATTTTTATATAAAATATTGACTTATATTCCCCATGCTGTACAATATATCCTTGTAGCTTGTGTATTTTTGGCTGCACTGGTCTTCATTGCTGCATGTGGGCTTTCTCTGGTTACAGAGAGCTGAAGCTGCTCTCTAGCTGTGTGCAAGCTTCTCGTTGCAGTGACTTCTCTTGTGGAGTATAGGTTCTAGGGCACACAGGCTTTAGCAGCTGTAGCACACGGGCTTAGTTTCTGTAGTGCATGTGTGTGGAGTCTTTCCAGACCAGGATCTGACCTGTGTCCCGTGCATTGGCAGTTGGATTCTTAACCACTGGACAACCAAGAAGTCCATGTAGCTTTTTTTTATGTTTTAGATTCCACATATAAGTGTTAACATACAATATTTTCTCTGTCTGACTTACTTCACTAAGCAGAATACCTGCCAGGTTCATCCATGTTATTGTAAATGACAAAATTTCATTCTTTAACGAGCCTTCTATCCATTCATTTGTGGATGGACACTTAGCTTGCTTCTATATCATGGCATAATGCTGCTATGAACATGTACATTGGGGTACATGTATTTTTTCAAATTAGTGTTTTCGTTTTCTTTGGATTTATGCCCAAGTGTGGAATTGCTGGATTATACAGTAGTTCTGAGTTTTTTGTGGAATCTGCATACTGTTTTCCACTGTAGCTGCACCAATTTATTACATTCCCACCAATGGTATACTTAGAGTTCTCTTTTCTCCATATCCTTGCCAACACTTGTTATATGTTGTCTCTTTGATGATAGCCATTCTGACAGGTATAAGGTGATATCTCATTGTGGTTTTGATTTGCATTTCTCTGATGATTAGCAGCGTTGAGCATCTGTTGACCATCTGTATGTCTTCTTTGGAAAAATATTTATTCACGTCCTCTGCCCATTTTAAAATCAGGTTGTTTGTTTTTTGCTGTTGAGCTATATGTAGTATTTGTATATTGGGGATATTAACCCCCTAATCAGTCATATAATTTGCATATATTTTTTCCCATTCAGTAGGTTGCCGTTCCATTTTCTTGATCATTTCTTTGTTGAGTGAAAGCTTTTAAGTTTAATTAGATTCCATTTGTTTATTTTTGCCTTTGTTTCCTTTGCCTTAATGGATGGATCCACAGAAATATTGCTGTGATTTATGTCAGAGAGTTCTGCTTATGCTCTCTTCTAGGAGATTTAAAATTAATTTTTCTGTATGGTATTAGAGAATGTTCTAATTTCATTTTTTACATGCAGCTTTCCAGTTTTATTGGCATCACTTATTGAAGAGACTGTCTTTTCTCCATTGTGATTAATTGATGTAGATATGTGGATGTATTTATTTATTCTATTCCATTGATTTGTGTGTCTGGTTTTGTGCCAGTATCATGCTACTTTGATTATTATAGCGTTGTAGTATAGTCTGAAGTTAGAGAGTGTGATTCTTGAGTTCTGTTCTTATTTCTCAAAATTGCCTGGCTATTTGGAGAAACCATAAAAGTCTTAGAGGAGAATATAGGCAAAACACTCAATGACATGAATCGAAGCAAGATCTTCTATGACCCGCCCTCTAGAATATCAGAAATAAAAACCAAAATAAACATATGGGACCTAATGAAACTCAAAAGCTTTTAAGAATTAATTTCCCAAAACTACAAACAATTTAGACAACTTAATACCGAAAAAACAACCCAATCAAAAATGGGAAAAAGACCTAAAGAGACATTTCTCCAAAGAAGACGTACAGATGGCCAAAAAAAAAAAAAAAAAAAAACCATGAAAAGATGCTCAAAGTCACTTATTTTTAGAAAAATGCAAATCAAAACTACAATGAGGTATCACCTCATGCCAGTCAAAATGGTCACCATTAAAAAACTACTGATAATAAATGCTGGAGAGGGTGTGGAGATAAGGGAACACTCGTGCATTGTTGGTGGGAATGTAAATTAATACAACCACTATGGAAGACAGTGTGGAGATACCTTAAAAAACTAAAACTCGAAGCATCGTATGACCCAGCAATCCCATTATTAGGCATATATCCTGATGAAATCAAAATTGAAAGAGACACCTGTACCCTAATGTTCATTGCAGCACTCTACACAATAGCTAGAACATGGAAGCAACCTAGATGTCCATCGAAGAATGAATGGATAAAGAAGCTATGGTACATATATACAATGGAATACTTCTCAGCCGTAAAGAAATGCAGAAGAATCAGTCCTAATGAAGTGAATGACTCTAGAGCCTATTATACAAAGTGAAGTTAGTCAAAAAGAAAAGGACAAATACAGTATACTAACGCATATATATGGAATCTAGTAAGATGGTACAGATAAAGGCACATGCAGAATGACAATGGAGAAACAGACTTAGAGAACAGACCTATGGTCATTGAGGGAAGGGAAGATCGGACAAGAGGTATGGAAAGAGCAACAAGGAAACCTACACTATCATATGTAATAGAGATTACCACTGTGATTAAGCTGTAAAACTAAGGGAACCTACATGGGGACTAAGTATCAACTTGCAGGGGATGAGAAGGGAGAAAAGGGAGGAGGGACTCAGGAGAGAGGTGTCAAGGATATACCTATGACTGGGGATTATGTATACCTGTAAACAAGAAAACTCTGTAAAAACGTATAACAATGACTTTGCTGTACACCTGAAGCTAATGAAATATTGTAAAACAAATATACCCCAATTTAAAAAAATTTTTCGGGCTTTCCTCATAGCTTATTGGTAAAGAGTTCACCTGCCAATGCAGGAGACATGGGTTCGATCCCTGTTCCCGGAAGATCCCACATGCTGTGGAGCAAGTAAGCCCGTGAGCCACAGCTATGGAGCCTGTGCTGTAGAGCCTTGGAACTGCAATCATGGAGCCCATGGGCCACACCTACTGAAGCCTATGTGCCCTAGAGCCTGAGTTCCACAACGAGAGAAGTCACTGCAACAAGAAGCCTGGGGCTTCCCTGGTGGTCCAGTGGGTAAGGACACCGCCTTGCAGTGCAAGGGGTGCTGGTTCGATCCCTGGCCTGGGAAGATCCCACATGCCATGGAGTGGCTGGACCGATGTGTCCAATTACCGAGCCGGAGCTCTGGAGCGTATGTGCCCAGAGCCAGTGCTCTGCTACAACAGATGCCACCGCGATGTAAGGCCCACATGGGCCAAAGAACAAAGATGGATGAAACTAGACAAATGAAAGACCAGTGGAAGTGGCCTGCCCACGCCCCTCCCGCCCCACCCCCGCTAAAAATAAATAAATAAATAAACGTTTAAAAAAAAAAAAAAGAAGCCTTCTCAGAGAAAGATAAATATATCTGAAATCTAGAAAGATGGAACTGATGAATTTATTTGCAGGGCAGCAGTGGAGAAACAGATATAGAGAACAGGCTTATGGACATGAGGAGGGAGGGAGGAGAGGGTGAGGTGTATGGAAGTTGTAACATGGAAACTTACATTATCATGTGTAAAATAGATAGCCAATGGGAATTTGCTGTATGACTCAGAGAATTCACACAGGGTCTCTGTAACAACCTGAAGGGGTAGGATGGGGAGGGAGATGGGAGAAAAGTTCAAAAGGGAGGGGACACATATATATACCTATTGCTGATGCATGTTGATGTTTGTCAGTAAACAACAGAACTCTGTAAAGGAAGTATCCTTCAATTTTAAAATATATAAATAAATAAAATTTTATGTTCTAGTTCTGTGAAAAATGCTATGGGTATTTTGTTAGTGATTGCATTGAATCTGTACATCATCCTGGGTAGTATGGTCATTTTAACTATTAAGTCTTCCAGTCCATTAGCACAGTATATCTTTCCATCTATTTGTCATCTTTAATTTCTTTCATCAGTATCTTATAGTTTTCTGAGTATAGGTCTTTTATCTCCTTAGTTAGATTTATTCCTAAATATTTTCTTCTTGATGTGATTGTAAATGGAATTATTTCCTTCTCTTTCTGGTAGTTTATTGTTAGTGTATAGAAAATGGAAGAGACTTCTGTACATTAATTTTGTATCCTATGACTTAAACATTGATGAACTCTACTATTTTTTGGTGGTATCTTTGGAATTTTCTATGTATAGTAGAAAATTGTTTATCCTCCAGATATATTCTATGCAAACCATGGGTATACAAGCATAACTGGGTTTATGTGTGTATGTGCTCGTACATTTGAATATCTATCTGTCTCATTTATTAATGAAACCATCTGAACGTATTTATTTTTTCATGGTCAGTATATTTTAGGAAAAATTTCCAGAGGTATGTTTGCTGTATCAGTGTATTATAGTGATTGATATTATTTCCAGCCCAATAGCCATTCCATGTCTTCCCCATTGTTCACCCGTCATAGTTTGAAGAGGGTGGAATTGATGTCATTCTCAGCTTCTGGAGGGGGTGCACTGGCATATAATGTGATCAAAGTCCATCCCCTATGCCTCAGTTATTGGCTCAGGCAATAGGTCTTAACCAATCAATGCATACCATTTGTCCGATCAAGGGGAAAGTCCAGGAATGAGCCAGTGGTGCAAGTCAATAAAATGTTAGACGATATTTGTTAAGTGTTGGGAGGAAGAAGGTTGGTTTTCTTTTTTTGTTGTTTTTTTTTCTTCTTCACTCTTCTGCGAGAGAATAAAAGCCAGCTTTGTCTCTTCTTTTGGACAGTATGGTGTAGCTGACATGAAAAATTCAAGTGTTGCAGCCCTTTTGCTACAAAGAATGGAGTCAAATTTACAGTGGTGCTTACACTTTGGACAACTGAACTGACAGATGGTAGGAAATTAGGTTCTTGGTGATACTGTTGATCCACAGAAGCACACCCAATTTCAAAGCCCATTCATCCCCTGGAATTTGCAGTTATTTGAAGCAATAAATCCTCTTTAGTGTTTAAATCTATTGGAGTTGAGTTTTCTGTTATTACCAATAAAAAGTCATATATACTTAAAATATTTTTTCCTTTTTTAAAGAAGTTTTTATTGGAGTATAGCTGATTTACAATGCTGTTAGTTTCAGATGTACAGCAGAGTGATTCAGTCATACATATACATGTATTCAAAAATGTGGGATACCTACTGAATTTGCAAATCACCCTCGTGCAGGGACTGTATTAATCTATATATTGTTCTAATTGTAGTATATGTGCTGCCAAAGTGAGCACACTTTAAAAATTTTTTGATAAGTTGTCTTACAAAAGATATACCAATTTATAATCCAACAATAAATTATGAGTGTTTCTCTACAGCCTTGCCAAAATAATATATTATCAAACTGTCTGGTACTGTCAATTTTATAGGAAAAGAGTGGTATCTTAACAGTCTATCATGAGTAAAGTTAAGCTTTTTGTTTGTTTATGTTTGGGCCACACTGGCGGGATTTTGGTTCCCTGACTAGGGATCGAACCTGTGGCCCCCACTCCCCAAGCTTTTGAATATACTTAAAAGTCACATGTATTTATTTCCTTTTTGTGTGTGTGTGTGCACGCTACTCATGTCCTTTGCCTAGTTTTCTATTTCTCTTTTCTTATTGCTTTATAAAAGCTTTTCGTATCCTAAGTAAATCAGGCCTTTGTTATATGGGTTGAAATATATTTTCTGAATTTCTTCTTTGGCCTTTGATTCTCATTTTGCCTTAAAAAAACTTTTTTGGCTGGGGCTTCCCTGGTGGTCCAGTGTATAAAACACCATCTTGCAGTGCAAGGGGCGCTGGTTCGATCCCTGGCCTGGGAAGATCCCACGTGCCGCGGAGCGGCTGGACTGATGTGTCCAACTACCGAGCCAGTGCTCTGGAATGCATGCACCCAGAGCCGGTGCTCTGCAGTGAGAGAGGCCACTGCAATGGGAGGCCCACACAGGCCAAAGAACAAAGATAGAAATCAGTGAAAGACCAAAAGAAGTGACCCCCCCCCCCAAAAAAATCCCCCATGTCTCCCAGTACGGCAAAAAAATAATAATTAAAAAAAACTTTTTTGACTGTATTGGGTCTTCATTGCTGCACGTGGGCTTTGTCTGTTGCAATGCACAGGCTTCTCATTGTGGTGGCTTCGCTCATTGTGGAACATGGGCTCTAGGCTGCACAGGCTTCAGTATTCAGTAGTTGCAACTCATGAACTCTAGAGCAGTAGTTGAGGTATATGGGCCTAGTTGCCCTGCAGCTTGTGGAATTCTCCTGGGCCAGGGATTGAACTCATGTCTGCTACATTGACAGGTGAATTCCCAACGACTGGATTGCCAGGGAAGTCCTATTTTTTCATTTTTAAAAAATTTATTTCTTTATTTTTGACTGTGCTAGGTCCTCATTACTGCACAGGCTTTTCTTCAGTTGTTTCAAGCAGGGGCTAGTCTCTAGTTGTGGGTGTGAAAGCTTCTCATTGTAATGGCTTCTCTTGTTGTTGATCGTGGGTTCTAGGGTGTGGTGGGCTTTAGTAGTTATGGCTCCCAAGCTATAGAGCATAGGCTCAGTAATTGTAGCACATGGGCTTAGTTGCTCCATGGCATTTGGGATCTTCCTGGACAAGGGATCAAACCCACGTCTCCTGCATTGGCAGGTGGATTCTTTACTACTGAGCCATTGAGGGACCCCTTCTTTTTGCATTTTATGGCAAAATATGCATAACATAAAATTTACCTTTATAAAGTGTATAATTCATCGGTATTAAGTATATTCACAGTATTCTATAACTTTTGCCTCTATTTATTTACAGAATTTTCTCATCCTAAAGAGAAAGTCAGTTCCTATTCAACAGTAATTCTCCATTGTGGTAAAGTGTGGTTGGTGCTTGCCACACTTCTAACAGAAAATCCGGCAGGTTTTAAGAATGTTCCCCATATTTGCTAGAGCACTGTCAGCACAGAAAGAAAGAGGCCTGGCCAGAAATAGGAGTATATCTATAATAGTCATTTTAACAAGTGTGAAGTGATAGATATCCCATTGTAGTTTTGATTTGCATTTCCATGATAGTTAATGATGTTGAGCATCTTTGCATGTACCTGTTGGCCACCTGTTTGTTTTCTTTTGAAAAATGTCTTTTTCAGATCTTCTGCCCATTTTTTAGTCAAATTTTTTTGCTATTGACTTCTAGGAGTTCTTTGGAGTAAATATTTTCCAGACATACGATTTCTAATTATTTTCTTTCTTTCTTTCTTTTAACCTTTTTTTAAAATTTGGCCTGTGTGGGCCTCCCTTTGCGGCAGCCTCTTCCACTGCAGAACACTGGCTTTGGGTGCATACGCTCCAGAGCACTGGCTCGCAATTGGACACACTGGTCCAGCTACTCCGTGGCACATGGGATCCTCCCCAGCCAGGGATTGAACCGGTGCCCCCTGCCTGCAAGGCAGACCCTTTATCCACTGGACCACCAGAGAAGCCCTCTTTCTTTCTTTTTTGACATGATCTGGGTTTTTGTTGTTGTTGTTTGTTTGTTTGTTTTTAAGATTTATTCATTTATTTATTTTTTTGACAGCACTTGGGTCTTTGTTACTGCGTGCAGGCTTCCTCTAGTTGTGGTGAGCCAGGGCTCCTCTCTAGTGGCTGTGCATGGGCTTTTCATTGCAGTGACTTCTCTTGTTGCAGAGCATGGGCTCTAGAGCACATGAGCTTAGTTGCTCCATGGCATGTGGGATCTTCCCAGACCAGGGATTGAAACTGAGACCTCTGCATTGGCAGGCAGATTCTTAACCACTGGACCACCAGGGAAGGCCTTTGTTTCTTTTTAATTGGAGTTAATTCCTTTACTTTGTTGTATTACTTTCTGCTGCACAATAATGTGAATCAGCTATATGTATACTGATATACACATCCTCCCTCTTGAGCCTGTCTCCTATAATTATTTTCTTCATTCAGTAGGATGCCTTTTCATTTTGTTGGTGATTTCCTTTGCTCTGCATAAGCTTTTTAGCTTGATGTTGTCTCACTTGGTGCTTTTTCCTTTGTGACTTTTGTCTTTGCTGTCAGATTAAAAAAAATCATCTTCGAGACTGATGTTAAAGAGATATACCTCCTATACTTCCCACCTGTACATTATTCTAGATACGTTATAGTTTTAGGTCTTACATTTAGGTCTTTAACCATTTTGAGTTAATTTTTGTGTATGATATAATATAGTGGTTCAGTTTCAGTCTTTTCAGTGTGGCTGTCCAAATTTCCCGGTGTTGTTTATTCAAGACCTCAAATAGCTGAAGCAATCCTGAGGAAGAACAATGGAGCTGGAGGGATCAGCCTCCCTAACTTCAGACTATACTACACTCATCGAGACAGTATGGTACTGGCACAAAACCAGAAATCTAGACCAATGGAACAAGATAGAGAACCCAGAGATAAACCCACACACCTATGGGTACCTTATTTTTGACAAAGGAGATGAAACTATAAAATGGGACAAAGACAGCCTCTTCAACAAATGGTGCTGGGAAAATTGGACAGCTACATGCAAAAAAATGAAGTTGGAACATTTCCTGACACCATACACAAAGATCAACTCAAAATGGATTAAAGACCTAAATGTAAGACCAGAAACCCTAAAACTCTTAGAAGAGAATATAGGCAAAACACTCAAGGACATAAATCAAAGCAAGATTTTCTCTGACCTACCTACTAGAATAGTGGAACTGAAAAGAAAAGTGAACATGTGGGACCTAATGAAATTTAAAAGCTTTTGTACAGCAAAAGAAACTACAAAAAAGCTGAACGGACAACCCACAGAATGGGAGAAAATCATAGCAAATGAAACAACAGACAAAGAATTAATCTCCAAAATCTACAAGCAACTCAGCACTGGAAAAATGAACAACCCAATCAAAAAATGGGAAAAGGACCTAAACAGACACCTCTCCAAAGAGGACATACAGATGGCCCCAAAACACATGAAACGATGCTCAACTTCACTTATAATTAGAGAAATGTAAATCAAAACTACAATGAGATATCACCTCACACCCGTCAGAATGGCCATCATCCACAAATCGACAGACAATAAATGCTGGAGAGGGTGCAGAGCAAAGGGAACACTCCTGCATTGCTGGTGAGAGTGTAAATTGATACAGCCTCTGTGGAAGACAGTCTGGAGATTTCTTAAAAAACTAAAAATAGAAGCACCATATGACCCAGCAATCCCACTATTAGGCTTATTCCCTGATGATATTAAATCTGAAAGAAGCACCTGTACCCCAATGTTCATTGCAGCTCGATATACAATAGCTAGAACACGGAAGCAACCTAGATGTCCATCGACGAACGAATGGATACAAAAGCTCTGGCACATACATACAATGGAATACTATACAGCTGTAAAAAGAAATGCAGAAGAATCAGCCCTAATGAGGTGGCTGGATCTAGAACCTATCATAAAAAGTGAAGTCAGTCAGAAAAAGAAGGACAAGTACAATATACTGACACACATATATGGAATCTAGTAGGATGGTGATGATGGCACATGCAGTGAAGCGACGGAAAGACAGACGTGGACAGTGGACATATGGACATTGTGGGGAAGGAACAGTGGGTGGGAGGCATAAAGAAGTAGCATGAAGGCCTGTACTATCATATGTGAAGAAAATATCTATAGTCATTGCTCTGTGAGAAAAGGGGATCCTGCAGGGGTGCTGTGTGACGGTCTGGAGGGGTGGGATTGGGGGGGCTATACATATGACTAATCTGGGAACATACATATCTGTAAACAACAAAACTCTGTAAGACTTAAAAGTAAAAGTTTTTTTTTAAAAATTAAAAATTAAAAAAAAAAAAGAAGAGACTGGTCTTTTCTCCATTGTATATTCTTTGTTCCTTTGTCATAAATTGACTAGAGTGCTAGGCAATTTATTAGTCTGGTTAATTTCTCATCTAGTTTCTTGGTCTAATTAATTTCCTCACATCCTCATCAGTATTTGTTATTTTCCATTTTTAATCATAGCCATCCTAATAAGTATGAATCACTGATTTTGATTTGCATTTTCCTAATGACTACTGATGTGTTGAGCATCTTATTGTATGTTTACTGGCCATTTGTGTATATCTTCTTTGAAAGACTATCCGTTGAATCCCTTTGCCCATCTTTGAATTTGGTTGTTTGGGGACTTTTTTCTTTGTTTTGGGCGAGTTCCTTTTCTATTCTGGATATTAATTCCTTATCAGATATATGGTTTATAAATATTTTTTCCCATTCCATACATTGTCTTTTCCCTCTCCTAATAGTATCCTTAGATACATGAAAGGTTTTAATTTGATAAATTTCAATTTTGTTGTTGTTGATGTCTGTGCTTTTGTTGAAAAGCCTGTCAATTCCCTGTTGAATCTTCTGACACCTTGTTGAAAATCAATTAACTAAATTTGCAAGGGTTTATTTCTAGGTTCTATATTCTATTCTATTGATCTATACTTCTTTCCTTATTCTACTACCATACTGCCTTGACTACTGCAGCATTGTAGTACTTTATGGTTTTGAAATATGGATATGTAAATCCTCCAACTTTGTAATTTTTTCAAGACTGTTTTGGCTATTGAGGGTCCCTTCAGATTCCAAATGAATTTTAGGATAGTTTTTTCTATTTCTGCAAAAAACTACATTGGAATTTTTATCAGAATTGCACTGAATCTGTAGATAATTTTTTTCCTCTATGATTTGTATGTGTGTATATATAAAATTTATTGAGATGATCATGTGATTTTAATCCTTTATATGTTGATATTGTGTATCACGTTGATTGATTTGCATATGTTGAGCCATCCCTGCATTCCAAAGATAAATCTCACTTAGGCATTGGATAGGATCCTTTAATGTCCTGTTGAAATAAGTATACTAGTATTTTGTTGGGGATTTTTGCATCTATGTACATCAGGGATGTTGGCCTGTAGTTTTCTTTTCTTGTGGGGTCTTTGACTTTGGTATCAGGTTAATGCTGGCCTCATAGAGTGAATTGTGAAGTATTTCCTCTTCAATTTTTTGGAAGAATCTGAGAAGAATTGCTGTTAATTCTTCTTTAAATGTTTGATTGAATTCACCAGTGAAGCCCTCTAATCCTGAGTGTTTCTTTGTTGGAAAGTCTTCAATTACTGGTTAAATATCCTTACTAGATAAAGGTCTTCTCAGATGTTCTGTTTCTTTATGGGCCATTTTTGGTAGATTTTTAAAGGGTCATACTCATTTCCTTTACTTGCGTATTTCGAATGTGTGAGTGTTTTCCCCACACCAAGCAATTCTGCAGATCTCAAGGGACACCAACTAGGTGTTCTATGCTTTAATTCAGTTCTGACATTATCTACCTGGAGATAGCCTTAGATCCTACAAGTTAAGCGTTCATTCCCACAAGTGTGCACCCACTTCAGATGCTAATTGCAAGTCCAGGTTATCATTTGTGTTTCTGACTGAACAGCTACATATTGGAGGTTCCTAACATCCCCTTTTTGGGTTTGATAACTTGCTAGAATGGCCCACAGAACTCAGGAAAACAGTTTACTTGCCTGATTACTGGTTTATTATAAAAGGGTAAAACTCAGGAAGCAGCCAGATGGAAGTTATGGGGGAAGGAGTGTAGAGCGTCCATGACTTCTCTGCATGTGACACCCTCTGAACACCTACACATGTTCACCAACCTAGAAGCCCTCCAAATTGCTTTGGTTCGGATATTATGGAGTTGCACGTTTGATCAAGTCATTGACCATTGGCAATTGCATTGATCTCCAACCCCTGTCTGTTGGAGGTCAGGGGATAGGGCTGAAAGTTCCAATCTTCTAATCACATGGTCATTTCCCTGGCTAACACCTCCTGTCCTGAGGCTATCCAAAAGTCCCCAGCCAGCCAACGGTCATCTGGTTTACATTTTTGTTCAAGTTGTCTGTTTCTGCATTGATCTGTCAGATTGCTTGGCTGTCTAAGTTGTCCTTGTTCCTTTTTCCTCTCCAGTTCTAGTTCTTATTTCTAGTTAATGAGTAATAACCCCTCCATTAAAAACATATTTAAGCATACTTTTTCTGTACATAGAAATAATGATTTAGTACCTATAGTTCTCCCTTCATAGTTTTCCCCACTTCTAATGTTTTTATAAAATTACTTGAAATTTTGGTTGTAGGATTATTAAAATTCTTGGCTAAATTATGCCTGTTTTATTTTAGAAATCTTTTCTTAATGATTATAGAAAAGTCACAACCATATTATCAGAAATTATTTATTTTTAGTGTTGTTTACTTTTTGAATATTTACATAGTTTCAAATTTTCAAAAAATCTCCTTGTCACTCTTGTCCCTAAGCCATACAGGTTCTCCTTCTAGGAGACAAGTAAAGTTATTGAGGGTTGTTTTTTTTTTTTTTTTTTTTTGCTATACTGTGCAGCATGTGAGGATCTTAGTTCTCCAGTTCTCCAAAAAGGAATCAAACCCATATCCCCTGCATTAGGAGCACAGTCTTAACCACTCCCCACCAGGGAAGTCCCTAAAGTTAAAAGTTTCTTGATCATCTTTTCAGAGGTATTATATGTGTATATAAGTTAAAATTCATGGTGTTTCTTTTAATTTTTTTTCTTATCAAAATGATAGGATACCATCCACGTGTCCTGAATCTTGTTTTTGTCTTAACAGTATATCTTGGAGGTCATTCCAAACTACGCATTTCTAAACCTTTTATTGTGGACATTTTCAAACATAGTAGAGAGTGAATAGCATAATGAGCTCCAATGTACCTATCACCCAATTCAATAATAATGAACACTCTGTCTGTTATTATTGTCCTACTTAGTCCTCTCACTTATGATTATTATTATTATTAAAATTTGGCTGGAGTATTTAAAGCATATTTTAGACATTTTCCTAGACACTTTTAAATATTTTGGCTCATATCTTTAAAAGACAAAGACTTAAAAAATATAACTACACTAACATTATTACACTCAAGAGAATGTATACTTTCCCAATTTCATCTAATGCCTAGTTTGTATTTACTTTTCCCTTAGTAGTTCAAAAATGTTATTATTTTGCTGTTGCCAACTTCAGATATTTTAATTGACAATTTTAGAAGCTTTTCCTCTCCTCTCCTTGTTTCCCTTAAACTTTTTTTCTATTTGACACCATTATGTATTCCTTATAACTTTTAAAGTTATTTTACATGTTTTTCTGTTCTAAATCCTTCTTTTTTATTGGCTCCTCTACTTCTTTCTGTCTGCACCCTTGAGGCCCCATGTTGACCTCTCTTCTCTTTCTTTCTAATTTTCCTTCTTTCATGTAACTAATCTACATTATTGTTTCAATGATCTCCTTTGCTTGGAACTTACAGAATACTATAAAGCAACTATTCTTCAACTAAAAGAACTATCACCTTTGGTAATGACTCTAAAATCTTTATCTCCAGCCCAGGCCTCTCACCCAAACTTTAGTTCTCTCTTTTTTTTTTTCAGCCATGTGCAGCTTGTGAGATCTGAGTTCCCCCACCAGGGATTGAACCCATGCCCTTAGCAGTGAAAGCGCAGAGTCCTAACCACTGTACTTCCAAGGAATTCTCTCCAGTTTTCTGTTTCTAACTGCCTAAAGGACACTTCTGCATGAAAGCCCTATCATAAACTCAAACAAAAAATATCCAAAGTTGAGCTTACTGTCTCCCCCACCCTAAGTAACTCTCATTATTTCTGATAATGACAATTTCATTCTGTCTATTCCTAAATGTAACATCCTAGTTATTTCTAGCCTGTGATTCTCCTTCAACCCCTTATTCAGTTAGTTCCCAAGTTGTATTGATTCTTCCCTTGTAGTGACTCTAGTTTCTCTCCAGTCTCACTGATAACCCCAAGACCTATTCTCAGATCTTCATAGGTAACTTAGCTACCATTTAGCATTATGCTGGAAGTCTTGATCATTACCATGAAATGAGAAATAAAATAAGAGGTATAAATATTGGCAAGGCAAATATTTCTAGTTGATAAAAATCCAAGAGAATCAATATACAAGTTATTAAACAAAAAATATTTACATTCAAGACGGCCACTTATAAGTTATAGTACCAGATCAATAACCTTCCTAAATAGAAGTAATAACTAAGTAGAAAATGAAAAGAAATTTCATTCACAATAGTAACAAAAGCTATAAAATATATGATTATAGGCAATGCTCTCATATAAGAGAGGATTAAAAAAGCAATAAGCATAAAAGAAAAATTGATTGGACATCATCAAAATTAAAAATTCCAGGCTTCCCTGGTGGTCCAGTGGGTAAATAGTCTGCCTTGCAATGCAAGGGGCACCAGTTCAATCCCTGGCCTGGGAAGATCCGACATGCTGTGGAGAGATTGGACTGCTATACCCTATTACGAGGGGGCGCTCTGGAGCACATGCACCCAGAGCCAGTGCTCTGCAATGAGAGAGGCCAGTGCAAGGGGAGGCCTACACAGGCCAAAGAATAAAGATGGATGAAAATAAACAAATAAAAAAACAATAAAACAGGCCAAAATTTAAAAAAAAGAAAAAAAAGAAAACTTCTACTATTACACTTAAGAAAATGAAAGGCAAGCCACAAAGTGGGAAAAAAATATACACAGTACCTATGTCTGATAAAGGATTTATATCCACAACATATAAAGAACTTTTACAACTCCAGTTAACCTAACAATACGGGGGAAAGATTTTGTTGTTCAGTCACTCAGTTGTGTCCAACTATTGGTAAACCCATGGACTGCAGCATGCCAGGCTTCCCTTTCCTTCACCATCTCCCAGAGATTGCTCAAACTCATGTCCATTGACCCGGTGATGCCATCCAACCATTTCATCCTCTGTTGCCCTCTTTTCCTCCTGTCCTCAATCTTTCCCAGCATCAGGTTCTTTTCCAATGAGTTGTCTCTTTGCATCAGGTGGACAAAGGATTGGAGTTTCAACTTCAGCATCATTCCTTCCAATGAATATTCAAGATTGATTTCCGTTAAGATTGACTGGTTTGATCTCCTTGCTGTCCAAAGGACTCTCAAGAGGCTTCTCCAGCACTACAGTTCAAAAGCATCAATTCTTCAGTGCTTAGCCTACTTTATGGTCCAACTCTTACATCCGTACATGACTATTGAAAAAACTATAGCTTTGACTATATGGACTTGTCAGCAAAGTGATGTCTCTGCTTTTTAATATGCTGTTTAGGTTTGTCAAAGCTTTTCTTCCAAGGAGCAATGTCTTAATTTCATGGCTACAGTCACCATCCACAGTGATTTTGGAGCCCAAGAAAGTAAAGTCTGTCACTGTTTCCATTTTTTTCACATCTATTTGCCTTGAAGTGATGGTACTGGATGCCATGATCTTTGTTTTCTGAATGTTGATTTTCTTTTTTTTTTTTAATTTTATTTATTTATCTTTTTTTTGGGGGGGGGTGGGGAGGGAGGGGGATGGGCGGGCCACTTCTCTTGGTCTTTCATTTCTCTATTTTCATCCATCTGTGTTCTTTGGCTCCTGTGGGCCTCCCATCGCGGTGGCCTCTGTTGTCGCAGAGCACCGGCTCTGGGTGCATGCGCTCCAGAGCTCTAGCTCGGTAATTGGACACATCAGTCCAGCCGCTCCGCGGCACATGGGATCTTCCCAGGCCAGGGATCCAACCGGCCCCCCTTGCACTGCAAGGCGGTGTCCTTACCCACTGGACCACCAGGGGAAGCCCCTGAATGTTGATTTTCAAGGCAGCTTTTTTTATATACATATATAGAAAACCTAAATTTATTTGTTAAGCTATCACAAAACAATTATCTTAAATACTTTGAGAACTTCATCCCAGTTTTTCTTGTTCTTTTACAGAAACTGACCTGAGAGGTTGCAAATGAAAGGATACAACCTTAGAGGTTCTAGCAGAACATACTGGTGAAACCTGGTGAAAGAAACAAAGGCTAGGCAGAAGCACTTGTGTTAGTGGTACTATGTGTGGCTGAGCCCTTTCTGAAGAGGGTCCCTAGAGTTAATTGATCTGAGCCCCCAATTATTAAGAAGACCTTTTTCCATGTGGAGACTGTGCAGAGGTCAGGATGTCTCTGAGATCTGTTTTTCTTTTTAAGGAATAAGGGTGTCTTCAGGCCCTAAGGTGTACAACTTAGATTCAGCCTCTCTCTTTCCCATGCAGTCAGCCTACACCTTCAAGCTCCAGGCGCATTGCCACCACTTAGTCCTGCTGGGTTCTGAGGGTGCATATAGTGAAGGTGGAATTTATGGGCCTACTCAGAGGATAAACCTAGACACAAAGGTTTGGGGTAAATGATAAACTACAAATATCCTCTTGGTTAAGTTAATTCACCTTTGTTAATAAAGGTAATAGTTTATTGTGCTGGTGACAACTTCTTGTCTCATTATACTCTGTCTCAAGAAAGAACTGGTTCAGGTAAGTTTTGGAGAAAGAAAAAAGACTTTAATCAGCACCCACTCGACAGTGGAATAGGCAACAAGTTCTCTCCTACAATTATGAGCAGAATCCTAAAGCAGCATTGATCATTTTCAGTGATCATCATCTGCATCCTCAAACTGTCCAGCAATTATTGGTGTGGTATCTACCTCCCATCTTAATAATCTCATATTGAATCTTCTGTCCAGACTCCAGCCCTGTTATACTGGCTGCTCACAGACTGAGAAAGCATTCCTTCTAATCTTTCCAGTGTGGCTTGGCCTTCTGCTGTCAAATGGGATAACCCTTTTTCATTGGTGTAAAATGTAGGAATGTCCTCCTGCCCTTGTTCATGGGCTTCCACATCATATTCATCTCCATCGTAATCATCTGAATCTTCATCCGTAGGACCTGGATGCAAAGTTTGGCATTCACACTTAGTGGTGAACATTGCCTCCAATGCTGATTTATCACTAGGCACAAGTCTAAGTTCAGCAATAGGTTCACTGTCATCATCACTGTCTTCCTCTTCTTCATCAGCAACCAATTCTTTTGATTCTTCTCCAAAGCTGGCATTCACCATAACATACAAATGCTCTCATGGATAGGCTTTTAGGTCCCTGCAAACTGATGGTGGGGTATTCCAGTGAGAATCTTAATCCAGAGCCATCTCACCAAGACAAGTGGCTTTCAGCGATATAGAGTGCTGGTGCAGAGGCCCTTCCCGTTCAGCACAGCCAGGGTATCTGGCTGCTGCTGCCAGAGACCCTCAGCCAACTCGGGTGGTAGGAAACTTTTGAGGAAGCTCATTGCTTCAAGGAGCATGGAGGCGCAGGTCAAGGCAGCTTTTTCACTCTCCTCTTTCACCTTCATCAAGAGGCTCTTTAATTCCTCTTCATTTTCTGCCATTACGGTGGTGTTGTCTGCATATTGGAGGTTATTGATATTTCTTCCAGCTGTCTTGATTCCAGCGTGTGCTTCATCCAGACCGGCATTTCATATGATGTACTCTGCGTAGAAGTTAAATAAGCAGGGTGACAATATACAGCCTTGATGTACTCCTTTCCCAATTTTGAGCTAGTCCATTGTTCCATGTCTGGTTCTGTTGCTTCTTGACCCATATACAGGTTTTTCAGGAGGCAGGTAATGTGGTCTGGTATTCCTATCTCTTTAAGAATTTTCCACAGTTTATTGTGATGCACACAGTCAAAAGCTTTAGCGTAGTGAATGAAGCAAGAGTAGATGTTTTTCTGGAATTTCCTTCCTCTTTCTATGATCTGACAGATGTTGGCAATTTGATCTCTCGTTCCTCTGCTTTTTCTAAATCCAGCTTGTGTATCTGGACATTCTTGGTTCACATACTGTTGAAGCCTAGCTTGAAGGATTTTTTTTGATAGGTAAGAAATGGATTTATTCAGATTCAGAGAAAGCACACTCCACAGACAGAGTGTGGGCCATAGCAGAGCAAATCCAGTGGCCTAGCTTGAAGGATTTTGATCATTACCTTGCTAGCATGTGGAATAAGTGCAATTATGCTGTAGTTTAAACTTTTTTGGCGGCTTCCCTGGTAGCTCAGTGGTAAAGAGTTTGCCTGCCAATACAGGAGACACAGGTTCGATCCCTGATCCAGGAAGATCCCACATACTGCGGAGCAACTGGGCCCATGAGCCACAACTGTTGAACCTGTGCTCTAGGCCTCAGAGTCACGACTATTGAGCCCATGTGCCGCAACTACTGAAGCATGTGTGCCCAAGAGTCTGAGTTCCACAACAAGAGAAGTCACCGCAACAGGAAGCCTGCTCACCTCAACTAGAGAGTTGCCCCCACTCCCTGCAACTAGAGAAGAGCCTGCAGCAGCAGTGAAAACCCAGAATAGCCAAAAATAAATAAATAAATTTAAAAAATGCATTTCTTTAAACAAAAAACAGTTTTTTTACTTTAACAGCATCATCTTTCAGTATTTTAAATAATTCACCTGAAGTTCCATCACCTCCACTAGCTTTGTTCGTAGTAATGCTTCCTAGGGCCCACTTGACTTTGCTTCTAAGATACTTGGCTCTAGGTGAGTGATCACACCATCGTGGTTATCTGGGTCATTAAGACCTTTTTTTGTATAGTTATTCTGTGTATTCTTGTCGCCTCTTCTTAATATCTTCTGCTTCTGTTAGGTCCATACCATTTTTGTCCTTTATTGTGCCCATTTTTGCATGAAATGTTCCCTTGGTATCTCTAATTTTCTTGAAGAGATCTCTAATCTTTCCCATTCTATTGGTTTCCTTTATTTCTTTCCATTGTTCATTTAAGAAGTCTTTCTTTTCTCTCCTTGCTATTCTTTGGAACTCTGCATTCACATGGGTATATCTTTTTTTCTCCTTTGCCTTTCACTTCCCTTCTTTTTTCAGCTATTTGTAAGAACTCGTCAAACAACCATTTTACCTTTTTGCATTTATTTTTCTTGGGGATGGTTTTGATCACCGCCTCCTGTACAAAGTTATGAACATCCATAGTTCTTCAGGCACTCTGTCAATCAGATCTAATCCCTTGAACCCAAAAGATTTGAACAGATACTATACCAGGAAAGCTGTATCAATGGCAATTAAGTAAATGAAAAGCTGCTCAAATCATTGGGCATTAGGAAAATGTAAGTGAAAACCACCATGAAATAACAGTATATATACTCGTTAGAATTGCTAAATTAAAAAGACAATACGGGGGCTTCCCTGGTGGTCCAGTGGGTAAGGACACCGCCTTGCAGTGCAAGGGGCGCCGGTTGGATCCCTGGCCTGGGAAGATCCCACGTGCTACCGAGCGGCTGGACCGATGTGTCCAATTACTGAGCCGGAGCTCTGGCGCGCATGTGCCCAGAGCCGGTGCTCTGCGACAACAGAGGCTGCCGCGATGGGAGGCCCACTGGGCCGAAAAACAAAGATGTATGAAAATGGACAAATGAAAGACCAATAGAAATGGCCCGCCTGCTCCCCTCCCTCCCCACCCCACCCTCCTCAAATAAATAAATAAATAAATAAATCTTTAAAAAAAAAAAGACAATAGGGGGCATCCTTGGTGGTCCAGTGGCTAAGAATCCGACTGCCAATGCAAGGGATACCAGTTTGATCCCTGATCTGGGAAGATTCCATATGCTGTGAAGCAACCAGGCTCATTCCCCACAACTACTGAACCAGGGGCCTAGAGAGAACCTGAGAGCCATAACTCCTGAGCCCATGTGCTTAAAGTGTGTGCTCTGCAACAAAAAAAGCCACTGCAACTAGAAGCCTGCACACCGCAAGGATGTGTAGTCCCCACTGGCTGCAAGTAGAGAAAGCATGTATGTAGCAACAAAGACCCACTATGGCCACAAATAAGATAAATAAATAAACATTAAAGCCAGAAAAGAGAATAGGAACTTCCCAGTGGTCCAGTGTCTAAGATTCCACACTCCCAATGCAGGGGGCCTGGGTCAGGGAACTAGAAACGACTAAAATTCTGCTGAAGATCCCATATGCTATGATGAAGATTGAAGATCCCAAGTGCCAAAAGTCAAATAAGTAAATAAAAACTCAAAGACAAGACAATACTAAGCAATGGTGAAGATGTGGAGTCACTGAGACTCTCATACATTAGCATTTTAAATGGTCCAACGGTTTTGGTGTTCTATTTCATAGTTTCTTAAGATGTCAAGTATAGGAAGTTTAGCATACACCGTACCCAATTCCTCTCTTAGGCCCCAAAGGGTGAAAAGCTGCTCAAATCATTGGGCATTAGGAAAATGTAAGTGAAAACCACCATGAAATAACAGTATATATACTCGTTAGAATTGCTAAATTAAAAAGACAATACGGGGGCTTCCCTGGTGGTCCAGTGGGTAAGGACACCGCCTTGCAGTGCAAGGGGCGCCGGTTGGATCCCTGGCCTGGGAAGATCCCACGTGCTACCGAGCGGCTGGACCGATGTGTCCAATTACTGAGCCGGAGCTCTGGCGCGCATGTGCCCAGAGCCGGTGCTCTGCGACAACAGAGGCTGCCGCGATGGGAGGCCCACTGGGCCGAAAAACAAAGATGTATGAAAATGGACAAATGAAAGACCAATAGAAATGGCCCGCCTGCTCCCCTCCCTCCCCACCCCACCCTCCTCAAATAAATAAATAAATAAATAAATCTTTAAAAAAAAAAAGACAATAGGGGGCATCCTTGGTGGTCCAGTGGCTAAGAATCCGACTGCCAATGCAAGGGATACCAGTTTGATCCCTGATCTGGGAAGATTCCATATGCTGTGAAGCAACCAGGCTCATTCCCCACAACTACTGAACCAGGGGCCTAGAGAGAACCTGAGAGCCATAACTCCTGAGCCCATGTGCTTAAAGTGTGTGCTCTGCAACAAAAAAAGCCACTGCAACTAGAAGCCTGCACACCGCAAGGATGTGTAGTCCCCACTGGCTGCAAGTAGAGAAAGCATGTATGTAGCAACAAAGACCCACTATGGCCACAAATAAGATAAATAAATAAACATTAAAGCCAGAAAAGAGAATAGGAACTTCCCAGTGGTCCAGTGTCTAAGATTCCACACTCCCAATGCAGGGGGCCTGGGTCAGGGAACTAGAAACGACTAAAATTCTGCTGAAGATCCCATATGCTATGATGAAGATTGAAGATCCCAAGTGCCAAAAGTCAAATAAGTAAATAAAAACTCAAAGACAAGACAATACTAAGCAATGGTGAAGATGTGGAGTCACTGAGACTCTCATACATTAGCATTTTAAATGGTCCAACGGTTTTGGTGTTCTATTTCATAGTTTCTTAAGATGTCAAGTATAGGAAGTTTAGCATACACCTACCCAGTGACCCAACAATTCCTCTCTTAGGTGTCCCTCAAGAGAAATGAAAATGTATGCTCACAAAACGACTGATGAAATAAATGATCAAGTATTGAGGTATGGGGAAGTCATTCTGGTTATATGTGAGTTAACTTGAGTTTTACACACACAGCCAGTTTGTGGCCTATCAGACAGACAAACATTGTAACTCTGCTTCAATTATTAAAGAAAAGGACATAGTAAACAGAAGTAGACAATGTCCACGTTAAAAATAAAGATTAAATTCCTCCCTTCCAGAGACACTAATACTGACACTCTTTTCATAATAAGATTCCTTTCCCAGGTGCCAAGGCCAGCACTGACTCACTGTGCACATGCAGATCTGAGGGTTTTTTGTTTGTTTTTGAAAGCCTTAAACCAATGTATCCATGACTTGTTTCATGTTCTTATAAGATATAAAATTGTGCTGAAAATTATTCTCTTATCTGGAGCAGTTCCTTGGGGTTATATCAGAAGCTGTCTTCTGGGCTGCAGTTCTCAGTCTGACTCAAATAAAGCTCTTTTCTTTTCCTGTTAATGTTTATTGTTTTTGTCAATAAGACTTATACACCAATATTCATAGCAACTTTATCCATAATGTCCCCAAGCTGGAAACAAATTGCTGTATACCTTTGCTACTAAGCAATAAAAAGGAAGAAACTACTATTATGCTCCACAACATTCATAAATCTCAAAAATATTGCGCTGAGCAAAAGAAATGGACACAAAAGAATAAATGCTCTATGATTTCCTTTATATGAAGTTTTAGAAAAGTATAATTAATCTTTAGTGATAACAAGCAAAAAACAGTGGTCTTATGGGGCTACGGGTGGTAGGGACTGACTACAAAGGTGTACAAAGGAACCATCTGGGGGTGATGGAAATCTATATCGTACTTTTAGTGGTAATTACATGGTGCATACATTTGTCAAAAGTCATCAAATTTCAAAAAAAAATTTAAAAAGTCATCAAATTATAAATTTAAAATGAGCTTATTGTATGGTATATAAATAATACCTGTATAAATCTGATTTAAAAAGAAAAATATATAACTTAAAGGGAATTATATTAAAAGGGATGAAGTATTGATATATGCTACTTTGTGGATGAAACTCAAGAACATTATGCTAAGTGGAAGAAGCCGAAAACAAAAAGATGATATATTGTGTGATCCCATTCCTGTGAAATGGTCACGAAAGACAACTTTACAGACAAGTAGATTAGTAATTGTTGCTGGGAGTTGGAAACAGGAGTGACTTTAACTGGACATGAGGGATCTTTTGGGAATGATGGAAATGTATTAAAATCGGATTGTGATGATAGTAGCACAAAGTTGTAAATTAAAAGTCATTTAATTGTATACTTAAAATAAGTGAATTTATGGTATGTAAATTATATTTCAATAAAGCTGTTTTAAAAAGATAATTGTCCAGTGATCACACTACTAGTATCCAAATGAGTTGAAAACGTATGTCTAAAAGAAAAAAAAAAGAACGTATGTCTGCACAAAAACCTGCGCTTAGATGTTTATAGTACTTTATTCATAACTGCCAAATCCTGGAAGCAACCAAGATGTCCTTCAGTGGGTGAATGGATAAACTGTGATACATCCAAAGAAATATTATTCAACACTATAATGAAATGAGCTATCAAGTCATGAAAAGACATGGAAAAAACCTCAAATGCATATTACTAACTGAAAGAAGTCAATCTGAAAAGACTACATACTGTATGATTCTAACTATATAGCATTCTAGAAAAGGCAAAACTAAGAGACAGTAAAAGTATCAGTGGCTGCCAGGAGTTAGGAGGGAGGGAAGAATGCATAGGTAGGTCACAGAGGATTTTTATGGCAGTGAAACTATTCTGTATAATACTATAATGGTAAATACATTTGTTAAAACTCATTGAGGGCTTCCCCTGGTGGTCCAGTGGATAAGGACACCGCCTTGCAGTGCAAGGGGCGCCGGTTTGATCCCTGGCCTGGGAAGATTCCACATGCCACGGAGAGGCTGGACGGATGTGTCCAATCACCAAGCCGGAGCTCTGGAGCACATGCGCCCAGAGCCGGCGCTCTGCAACGACAGATGCCACCGTGATGGGAGGCCCACAGGAGCCAAAGAACAAAGACGGATGAAAACAGAGAAATGAAAGACCAATAGAAGTGGCCCGCCCGCTCCCCTCCCTCCCCAACCCGACCCCCGCCCAAAAATAAATAAATAAATAAATCTTTAAAAAAAAAAAAAAAAAAACAACTCATTGAATGTACAACTCTAAGAATAAATCCTAACGTAAACTGTGGACTTTGGATAGTAATGATGTGTCAGTGTGGGTTTGTTGATTCTAACAAACGAATCACGGAACTCTCTGTAACTCCCACTCAATTTTGCTGTGACCCTGAAACTGCTCTAAAAAAGAAAGGAAGGTATTAAAACGTAAATGTTTGGGATTTCCCTGGTGGTCCAGTGGTTAAGAATCCGCCTTCCCAGTCAGGTCAATGTGTGGCAGTAAACAACAAAACTCTTTAAAAACATAAAATAAAGAATCCACCTTCCAATGCTGAGGACACAGGTTTGGATTTGATCCCTGTTGGGGGAACTAAAATCCCACATGCTGTACCTAAAGATCCAGCATGCCACAACCTAGAGCCAACACAAGTTTTATTTTATTTTATTTCTTACAGAGTTTTGTTGTTTACTGCCACACATCGACCTGAATCCTCCATAGGTATACACATGTCACCGCCCCTCTCCCCGCGAAAAAGGTTCTTATACCTTTTTTTTTTTTTAAGATTTATTTATTTATTTATTTTGGGCGGGGTTCAGGTTGGGGAGGGAGGGGAGCGGGCGGGCCACTTCTATTGGTCTTTCATTTCTCCATTTTCATCCGTCTTTGTTCGTTGGCTCTTGTGGGCTTCCCATCGCGGTGGCGTCTGTCGCTGCAGAGCGCCGGCTCTGGGCGCATGCGCTCCAGAGCTGCGGCTCGGTAATTGGACACATCAGTCCAGCCGCTCGGCGGCACGTGGGATCTTCCCAGGCCAGGGATCAAACCCTCGCCCCTTGCACTGCAAGGCGGTGTCCTTACCCACTGGACCACCAGGGGAAGCCCGGTTCTTATACTTTTGGTGAAGTGGTATAATAACACTTGAAGGTCGACTGATAAGTTATAGATGTACACTATCAACCTTTAAGCAACCACTAAAATAATACAACGAAGAGGTACAGCTAATAAGTCAACAAAGGAGATAAAATGGAATAAAAATAATATTGTTTAATTCAAAAGAAGGCAGAAAAATAGAACAAAGAAGAGATGGGGCAAATAGAAAACAAATAGCAAGATGACAGGCTCAGACCTAACCATATCAACAATCACGTTAAATGTAGGTGACCTAAAGACCCCAGTTTCAGGGTAAAGATGATCAGATTGGGTAAAAATAAAAGCACGACCCTATCATATACTCCCTACCAGAAATACTCTTTTTAAAAAAAAACAAAAAAAAAAAACACTTTAATTTACTTTTAACTTTTACAGAGTTTAAGAAATACTCTTTTAATACAAAGACACAGGTTAAAACTAAAAGTATGTTAAAAAAAATGTACTATGATAACACTAGTCAAAAAAAAGTTGGAGGGGCTATATTGGTATTAGACAAAGTAGATTGCTACCAGAAATAAAGAAAGTAATTTTGTGATGACAAAATCCCACATGCTGTACCTAAAGATCCAGCATGCCACAACCTAGAGCCAACACAAGTTTTATTTTATTTTATTTCTTACAGAGTTTTGTTGTTTACTGCCACACATCGACCTGAATCCTCCATAGGTATACACATGTCACCGCCCCTCTCCCCGCGAAAAAGGTTCTTATACCTTTTTTTTTTTTTAAGATTTATTTATTTATTTATTTTGGGGGGGGTTCAGGTTGGGGAGGGAGGGGAGCGGGCGGGCCACTTCTATTGGTCTTTCATTTCTCCATTTTCATCCGTCTTTGTTCGTTGGCTCTTGTGGGCTTCCCATCGCGGTGGCGTCTGTCGCTGCAGAGCGCCGGCTCTGGGCGCATGCGCTCCAGAGCTGCGGCTCGGTAATTGGACACATCAGTCCAGCCGCTCGGCGGCACGTGGGATCTTCCCAGGCCAGGGATCAAACCCTCGCCCCTTGCACTGCAAGGCGGTGTCCTTACCCACTGGACCACCAGGGGAAGCCCGGTTCTTATACTTTTGGTGAAGTGGTATAATAACACTTGAAGGTCGACTGATAAGTTATAGATGTACACTATCAACCTTTAAGCAACCACTAAAATAATACAACGAAGAGGTACAGCTAATAAGTCAACAAAGGAGATAAAATGGAATAAAAATAATATTGTTTAATTCAAAAGAAGGCAGAAAAATAGAACAAAGAAGAGATGGGGCAAATAGAAAACAAATAGCAAGATGACAGGCTCAGACCTAACCATATCAACAATCACGTTAAATGTAGGTGACCTAAAGACCCCAGTTTCAGGGTAAAGATGATCAGATTGGGTAAAAATAAAAGCACGACCCTATCATATACTCCCTACCAGAAATACTCTTTTTAAAAAAAAAAACAAAAAAACAAAAAAAACACTTTAATTTACTTTTAACTTTTACAGAGTTTAAGAAATACTCTTTTAATACAAAGACACAGGTTAAAACTAAAAGTATGTTAAAAAAAATGTACTATGATAACACTAGTCAAAAAAAAGTTGGAGGGGCTATATTGGTATTAGACAAAGTAGATTTCAGAGCAAAGATACCAGAAATAAAGAAAGTAATTTTGTGATGACAAAAGAATCAATGAATGAAGAGGACATAACAATTCTAAACACTTGTGCATCTAATATAACAGCTATAAATACATGAATCAAAAACTGATAAACTTGCAAGAAGAAATAGACAAATCCACAATTCTAGTCAGAGATTTCAATACTCTCCTCTTAATAATTAATACAGCGAGTAGGCATAAAATCAGAAAGGATATAGTAAATAATACTGTCAATCAAATTAACCTGGTTGACATATATAAAACACTCCACCCAATAACAGCAAAATACATGTCCTTTCAAGTGTACGTGGAGTATTTACCAGGATAGGCTTTATTCTAGTCCACAAAACAAGTTTCAATAGATTTGAAAGGACTCAAGTCACACAAAATATGAATAGTGGAATTTAAATTACCTAGTAATAATAGGAAGATCTCTGGAAAATCAGATATTTGAAAACTACTTAATCCACTTCTAGATAACACATAGGACAAGGAAGAAATCCAAGAAAGAACATATTTTGAACTAATTAACATTCTGCTAAAATAATAGGAGGTAATTTTTAAGCACTCAACACCTATATCAGAACAGAAGAAAGCCTCAAAACAATAACCTCATTAAAAAGAAGAGCAAATAAAACTCAACAGGGTTTCCCTGGTGGTCCAGTGGGTAAGGACACCGCCTTGCAGTGCAAGGGGCGCTGGTTCGATCCCTGGCCTGGGAAGATCCCATGTGCGGTGGAGCGGCTGGACTGATGTGTCCAATTACCGAGCCTGAGCTCTGGAGCGCATGCGCCCAGAGCCAGTGCTCTGCGACAACAGAGGCCACCGCGATGGGAGGCCCACAGGAGCCGAAGAACAAAGATGGATGAAACTAGAAAGACCAATAGAAGTGGCCCGCCCGCCCCCCTCCCTCCGCAAAAAAGAATTAACTGATGTGGGAATATGCATATCTGTAAACAACAAAACTCTGTAAAAGTTAAAAGTAAAATAAAAGTTTAAAAAAAACCCCAAAAACTCAAAGAACAAAAATAATGAAGATCAAAGTGGAAATCAGTGAGACAAAAAACAAAATAGAGAAAATCAACAAAAACATATTCTTGTATGCCACTGTTCATTGCAGCATTATTCACAATAATCAAAAGTTGGAAACAACCCAAATGTCCATCAATAGATAAATCATAGCTAGAAAAGTTCGATCTATGGAGACAGAAAGTAGATTATAGGTTGGATTCTAGGGACTGTGGGAAGAAGCCACATTAAGCTGTTGCTTAATGGGTACAGAATTTCTATGTGGGGTGATTAAAAAGTTTCAGAAATAAACAAAGGTGTTGGCTGCACACAATGTAAATATATCTAATGCCACTGGATTGTACATTGTAAAAAGGCAAATTTTGTGTTATATATATTTACCACAAGTAGAAAAAATTAATAATGTAATATACCAAAGCCCATTGAACTGTACAATTTAAAATGAGTGAGCTGTATGGTATGTGAATTTATATCTCAATAAAGCTGTTAAAAAAAAGAGTGCATACTGTATGATTCCATTTACATAAAACCCTAGGAAACACAAACTAATACACAGGGACAGCTGCCTTAATTCACTACCACATTTTCTTTTACTATTTCCATTTTTACTAACATTTTTTCAGTTCCCTGATTGCCTCTTTATGTTAATATTTGTCCTGAGGAGAAAATGGGTCTGAGGAGGAGGAGGTGGTCTCCTTTTGTCACAGGAAATGTGAAGCTCGGGGACTTCCAAGCCCAGGAACTGGTTTTAGGGTCCACAGCCCAGTGATCTTGATCACCCACAGTGAAAGTCGCTCAGTCGTGTCCGACTCTTTGCGACCCCATGGACTATAGCCCACCAAGGTCCTCTGTCCGTGGGATTCTCTAGGCAAGAATACTGGAGTGGGTAGCCGTTTCCGTCTCCAGGGGATCTTCTCAACCCAGATATCCAGCCCAGGTTTCCCGCATTGCAGGCGGATTCTTTACCGTCTGAGCCACTGGGGAAGCCCTGATTACCCAAAGGTGTAGTTTAAAAGCGAGTGACTTGCAGACTGCGCGGCGGGTGCTAGAACTCCATTTCCCAGGAGGCCTTGGGCCATAGGGTGAAGATTGCGTCTGACGATGGGGGCGGGACTTGATCGCTGCCAGGAGTAGGCGCCGATCCCGCCTTGCCCGCTCAGCCCTCGGAAGCCTGGGAGGCTTTGCTAGCTGCGTTTGAACGGCGCTGGAAGACGACCACTTTGCCAGGTAAATCCTTATCGAGAACCACCTCCTAGGCGAGCCCCATGTCTACTCTTTTCTCATCCAGTCGCCCCATCTTCGGGACAACTGCCTTAGTATATGATCCCCTCCTTAGATGGAAGGGGTTTGAGAATGGGATCAGTTGTATATATTCAGGGGAAATTGAGTCTGCCTTTCCTATTGGGATTCCGAAGTTAGGCACTTACCTGTCCCAGGATCACGAATTCATCTGAAGTCCCAGAACCAAGTACCTCTGGTGGAAAGGATGTGCCGAGCGGGCTTTCCAGTGGCTATCGATGGGTCGCTAGAATTGTCTCTTTGGTTGTTTCCAAGCACAGGATAGTCTCCGCTGGCTCCCTCCACCCGAGACTTTCAGGGTCGTCTTTGACTGGACTTGAAACAAACAAACAAACAAAAATATCAGTCTTCAATGTGAAAAAGCTTCCTGGAGTTTTTAGATAGCTAAGTTGCAGAAAGTAGCAAGTAAAAATAAGGGCTTCTGCTGAATTGTTCTGGTTCAGAAAATTGCAGACTGATTTCAAGTGGATTAGACTTGGAGGAAAGGGTGAGACTTAGAGGAGAACGTGCTAGAGATAGCAATACTTTGAGCTCCATTCTCGTCTTTACTGTTACTGGCTCTTTTATGTTGTGTGTCTAACTTAGGAGAAAATTGACTGCTGGGCAGTGTGCATCTGAGGAAGGATGCTTTGTCAGATGAGACTGCAGGATTTAGAAGAAACTGTAATTCCAAGGTTGAGTGAATGCCTTCTGAGGTGCTGGTCTCTGCAGCTCCAGGTCTCTCAGTTTCCAATCCTAGAGGCATACTTACAATGATCTCTGAACTGAATTGATATCTACTTCACAGTGCTATTATGAAGCTTAAATAAGATATGTGAAAGTATTTTACATAATGCCTGTAACAGGCTCTTAATTTTAAACTTTCCCTTGCTTCCTCCTAGCAACTTATTTTCCTCTGGGCCATGCATTACTGTGTATTATTGTTTGTCTTTTTATAAAAGTCCTCCCCTTACCATAAGACTATAAGCCTCTCTCATCATTTTTTGTTTTTAATCCTTTTTTGAGTCCCTTCTAGGCAGTGCATTGTGCATAGTAGTACCTGAGAGAGTGGGTGGATAGTGGTGGTGATGAGGGGAAGCTGTGGGTCAATCTTAAGGCGACAGCGTTGTGCTGGGTGCTTGTTTCCCCAAAACAAGCTTTTCTCCTAAATCAAAACGTTGTATATATTCAGGGGAAATTGAGTCTGCCTTTCCTATTGGGATTCCGAAGTTAGGCACTTACCTGTCCCAGGATCACGAATTCATCTGAAGTCCCAGAACCAAGTACCTCTGGTGGAAAGGATGTGCCGAGCGGGCTTTCCAGTGGCTATCGATGGGTCGCTAGAATTGTCTCTTTGGTTGTTTCCAAGCACAGGATAGTCTCCGCTGGCTCCCTCCACCCGAGACTTTCAGGGTCGTCTTTGACTGGACTTGAAACAAACAAACAAACAAAAATATCAGTCTTCAATGTGAAAAAGCTTCCTGGAGTTTTTAGATAGCTAAGTTGCAGAAAGTAGCAAGTAAAAATAAGGGCTTCTGCTGAATTGTTCTGGTTCAGAAAATTGCAGACTGATTTCAAGTGGATTAGACTTGGAGGAAAGGGTGAGACTTAGAGGAGAACGTGCTAGAGATAGCAATACTTTGAGCTCCATTCTCGTCTTTACTGTTACTGGCTCTTTTATGTTGTGTGTCTAACTTAGGAGAAAATTGACTGCTGGGCAGTGTGCATCTGAGGAAGGATGCTTTGTCAGATGAGACTGCAGGATTTAGAAGAAACTGTAATTCCAAGGTTGAGTGAATGCCTTCTGAGGTGCTGGTCTCTGCAGCTCCAGGTCTCTCAGTTTCCAATCCTAGAGGCATACTTACAATGATCTCTGAACTGAATTGATATCTACTTCACAGTGCTATTATGAAGCTTAAATAAGATATGTGAAAGTATTTTACATAATGCCTGTAACAGGCTCTTAATTTTAAACTTTCCCTTGCTTCCTCCTAGCAACTTATTTTCCTCTGGGCCATGCATTACTGTGTATTATTGTTTGTCTTTTTATAAAAGTCCTCCCCTTACCATAAGACTATAAGCCTCTCTCATCATTTTTTGTTTTTAATCCTTTTTTGAGTCCCTTCTAGGCAGTGCATTGTGCATAGTAGTACCTGAGAGAGTGGGTGGATAGTGGTGGTGATGAGGGGAAGCTGTGGGTCAATCTTAAGGCGACAGCGTTGTGCTGGGTGCTTGTTTCCCCAAAACAAGCTTTTCTCCTAACAGTGATAAACAGAATATGTGTCTTTCTCTTGTAACTCCTAACCTTTTGTCAGAGCTCCCAGCCCTTTAAAAAGTATTATTTTTATTTGTAGTAGTTTTAAAATTGGTTATTTATTTTTGGCATGGGCTCTAGGGCTCAAGGGCTTCAGTAGTTGCAGCACACAGGCTCAGTAGTTGTGGTTCCTGGTCTCTAGCATGCAGGCTCAGTAGTTGTGCCACACAGGCTTAGTTGCTGCATAGCAAATGGAATCTTCCTGAATCAGGGATCGGACCCGTGTCTCCTGCATTGGCAGGTAGGTTCTTATCTGCTGCACCACCAGGGAAGTCCCTATTTTTAGTATTTTTAACCATTTAAAAGTATACAGTAAAAAAAAGTGTGTAGTACAATAACATTAATTATATACACATTTTAATGCAACGGATCTTTAGAATTTTTTCATCTTGAAAATTTGAAACTCTTTACCCCTTAAACAACTCCCCATTTCTCCCTTCACCAGGCACTGGCAACCACCACTCTACTTTCTATTTCTATGAGTTTGACTGCTTTAGGTACCTCATGTAAGTGGAATCATGCAATATTGGGCTTTATTATGACTGCCTTATTTCACTTAGCATAATGTCCTCAAGGTTCATCCGTGTTGTAGTGTATGAAGAGATTTCCTTTTTCTTGTTAAGGCTGAATTCTTTATCTGTTATCCATCGATGGACATTTACGTTGCTTCCACCTCTTGGCTATTGTGAATAATGATGCAATGAGCATGGGTTTGAAATTATCTTTTTGAGATCCTATCTTCAGTTCTCTTGGATTATATTTTTTAGTATTATTTTTCAACTTGTTGACTGTAGAGAATTTCAGATATACACGCAAGTAGAGAAAATCTTATAATGAATATGTGGACTGAATAAATGAATCAGCTGTACAAAGCACTGCCCTCCTTTTGCTGAACCCTCCCTTTCATTGAGAGTTTGCTACAGGTGAGATGTTCTTTAGTTTATTCAGACCTGATATTTTATAGGTGCATTTAATCGCCTAGGCCCACCATCAGTGTGACTTGAGTGCCTATCTGCAGACATTTTATTACAAATACCAGGAGTCCTGGTAGATGTATAGATGGCTTTTCCTGGTTTATAGAGATGAGGAGCTGAACTTGGGTGCAAAGTGGTCTTTGTGCCTGAGAGTTTTGCTCTGGTCCAGCAGCCCTCTCAGATGCACGTTTGTCCTGAAAGCAGTCACTCTGGATGGTACCTAGAGGAGACTGGGAAGACGATTTGTATAGGCTGTAATTGCTATCAGAGGCAAAAGAAATTAATCCAAACTGGGAAAGCCAAGGAAGGCTATTCTCAAGGAATGCGGTGGTGACTTTGCCCTATTTTTCCATTGTTGTTCAGTTGCTAAGTTGTGTCCAACTCTCTGCAATCCCATGGACTGCACCATGCCAGGCTTCCTTGTCCTTCATCATCTCCTGGAGTTTGTTCATATTCATGTCCATTGAGCAGGTGATGCCACCTAACCATCTCATCCTCTTGTTCTCTTCTTTTGCCTTCAATCTTTCTCAGGATCAGGGGTTTTTCTAATGAGTCAGCTCTTTGCATCAGGTAGCCAAAGTATTTCTGCTGACCTTGTATGTTTGATCCTCATGTCTATTCCTAGATGGAAAAAGACAAAGCCAATGGTTAGTGAACGCACTGGAATGGTCGCCTACTACAGCTGAATTAGGCTCTGGACTTTTAGCTGGGGAACCTGTGCCAGGGAATGGAAGGCTGCCTCACTGGCCAGAATTGGTTGTGTGAGGAGAGAGCTACCCCTAGTGGGCTTGTGCAAAGCATGGCAAGAGCCAGCTTTTCTTTACCTTGACCCAAAATGAAGTGTTTCGTTTGGTTTGTTTTTTGATTGTGTGAATGCATGGTAAATTGCTTCAGTCGTGTCCGACTCTTTGAGACTCTATGGACTACAGCCCACCAGGCTCCTCTGTCCATGGGAATTCTCCAGGCAAGAATACTGGAGTGGGTTGCTATGCCCTCCTCCAGGGGATTTTCCTAACCCAGGGATTGAACCTACAGGTGAGATGTTCTTTAGTTTATTCAGACCTAAAAGGTTTAATCGCCTAGGCCCACCATCAGTGTGACTTGAGTGCCTATCTGCAGACATTTTATTACAAATACCAGGAGTCCTGGTAGATGTATAGATGGCTTTTCCTGGTTTATAGAGATGAGGAGCTGAACTTGGGTGCAAAGTGGTCTTTGTGCCTGAGAGTTTTGCTCTGGTCCAGCAGCCCTCTCAGATGCACGTTTGTCCTGAAAGCAGTCACTCTGGATGGTACCTAGAGGAGACTGGGAAGACGATTTGTATAGGCTGTAATTGCTATCAGAGGCAAAAGAAATTAATCCAAACTGGGAAAGCCAAGGAAGGCTATTCTCAAGGAATGCGGTGGTGACTTTGCCCTATTTTTCCATTGTTGTTCAGTTGCTAAGTTGTGTCCAACTCTCTGCAATCCCATGGACTGCACCATGCCAGGCTTCCTTGTCCTTCATCATCTCCTGGAGTTTGTTCATATTCATGTCCATTGAGCAGGTGATGCCACCTAACCATCTCATCCTCTTGTTCTCTTCTTTTGCCTTCAATCTTTCTCAGGATCAGGGGTTTTTCTAATGAGTCAGCTCTTTGCATCAGGTAGCCAAAGTATTTCTGCTGACCTTGTATGTTTGATCCTCATGTCTATTCCTAGATGGAAAAAGACAAAGCCAATGGTTAGTGAACGCACTGGAATGGTCGCCTACTACAGCTGAATTAGGCTCTGGACTTTTAGCTGGGGAACCTGTGCCAGGGAATGGAAGGCTGCCTCACTGGCCAGAATTGGTTGTGTGAGGAGAGAGCTACCCCTAGTGGGCTTGTGCAAAGCATGGCAAGAGCCAGCTTTTCTTTACCTTGACCCAAAATGAAGTGTTTCGTTTGGTTTGTTTTTTGATTGTGTGAATGCATGGTAAATTGCTTCAGTCGTGTCCGACTCTTTGAGACTCTATGGACTACAGCCCACCAGGCTCCTCTGTCCATGGGAATTCTCCAGGCAAGAATACTGGAGTGGGTTGCTATGCCCTCCTCCAGGGGATTTTCCTAACCCAGGGATTGAACCTACATCTCTTACGTCTCTTGCATTGGCAGGCAGTTTCTTTAACACTAGCGCCACCTGGGAACATGGGAGCTCATTGTAAACATGTGCCTCAGAGATCATCAGTGTTGGATCATTAATTTGCAAATACTTGATTCATGAAGAAATGGATGAGAATATAGTGGTATTATGAACTGTAATTTTACTCAGATAAGGACAGAAGGGATGAGACCCCTGGTTTGTCTAGCACCGTAATCACATTCTAGAGCTTTTGCCTTCCCCAGCAGAATAGTTATTTTTGTGAAGTCATAGTAGCTTCTAACACTGAATGAGTACTTCCTATGTAGCTGGCCCTGATGAGTACAGTATATGCATTCTTTCATTTAAGCTTCAGGTTAAAAACTTGCCCAAGTTTACAGAGCTTAGGAAGAGAGAGGATTGGTTTTTGACTCCAGGCTATCTGACTTCAGAGTCTAGACTCAGCCACTTCTCTGTAAGCCTGAGTCTGAATGGCCTATCTTTCCCTCCAATATTTATTATGCCACTATGGTTTTTCCACTTGTCATGTACTGGACAGACGAGATGTTTAGATAGCATCACTGACTCAATGGACATGAGTTTGAGCAAACTCCGGGAGATAGTGAAGAACAGGGAAACCTGGTGTGCTACAGTCCATGGGATCACAAGGAGTCAGACACTACTTAGTGACTGAACAACAAACAGTAACTTTTCAGGAACAGAGGGCTCCTTTGATGAGTCTGTAGCCACAGATCTGAAGTGAGAACCAAACTTGGGAATATTCTTTGTACACCAATTTATTTATTTTTTAAAACTTTTATTTTACTTTTAACTTTTACAGAGTTTTGTTGTTTATAGATATGCATGTTCCCAGATTAGTCATATGTATATCCCCCATCCCACCCCTGCAGACCGTCACACAGCACCCCTGAAGGATCTCCTTTTCTCACAGAGCAATGATTATAGCTATTTTCTTCACATATGATAGTACAGGCCTTCATGCTACTTCCTTTACACCTCCCACCCACTGTTCCTTCCCCACAATGTATACACCAATTTAAAAGAAGGAAATGGCAATCCAGCTGGATTGTGCATGTCCTCGGGAAAGGATCATCACGCTCTTGCATTGGCAGGCAGTTTCTTTAACACTAGCGCCACCTGGGAACATGGGAGCTCATTGTAAACATGTGCCTCAGAGATCATCAGTGTTGGATCATTAATTTGCAAATACTTGATTCATGAAGAAATGGATGAGAATATAGTGGTATTATGAACTGTAATTTTACTCAGATAAGGACAGAAGGGATGAGACCCCTGGTTTGTCTAGCACCGTAATCACATTCTAGAGCTTTTGCCTTCCCCAGCAGAATAGTTATTTTTGTGAAGTCATAGTAGCTTCTAACACTGAATGAGTACTTCCTATGTAGCTGGCCCTGATGAGTACAGTATATGCATTCTTTCATTTAAGCTTCAGGTTAAAAACTTGCCCAAGTTTACAGAGCTTAGGAAGAGAGAGGATTGGTTTTTGACTCCAGGCTATCTGACTTCAGAGTCTAGACTCAGCCACTTCTCTGTAAGCCTGAGTCTGAATGGCCTATCTTTCCCTCCAATATTTATTATGCCACTATGGTTTTTCCACTTGTCATGTACTGGACAGACGAGATGTTTAGATAGCATCACTGACTCAATGGACATGAGTTTGAGCAAACTCCGGGAGATAGTGAAGAACAGGGAAACCTGGTGTGCTACAGTCCATGGGATCACAAGGAGTCAGACACTACTTAGTGACTGAACAACAAACAGTAACTTTTCAGGAACAGAGGGCTCCTTTGATGAGTCTGTAGCCACAGATCTGAAGTGAGAACCAAACTTGGGAATATTCTTTGTACACCAATTTATTTATTTTTTAAAACTTTTATTTTACTTTTAACTTTTACAGAGTTTTGTTGTTTATAGATATGCATGTTCCCAGATTAGTCATATGTATATCCCCCATCCCACCCCTGCAGACCGTCACACAGCACCCCTGAAGGATCTCCTTTTCTCACAGAGCAATGATTATAGCTATTTTCTTCACATATGATAGTACAGGCCTTCATGCTACTTCCTTTACACCTCCCACCCACTGTTCCTTCCCCACAATGTATACACCAATTTAAAAGAAGGAAATGGCAATCCACTCCAGTATTCTTGCCTGAAGAATCCCATGGAAACTGGAGCCTGATGATGGGATCACAAAGAGTCGGACACGACTGAAACGACTTAGCATGCACAGCATGCATATAACCTTCCAAAGTGATTACTTTCAAAGATAATTTTACATAAAGGTGTTAGGTTACAGAATTTTTAAAATGTGTCTCTACAAATCATAAATAGCTAGATTATAAACCACAAAGGGCAAGGACCATGTGAGATGCTTCTTATGTTTCCTTAAAGTATTTAGCCCTGTTAACAGGCAAACTAACAGATGCTTAGGGAAGTATTTATTGTTGATTATTTAAAATAAGTGAATAAATAAGTAAAAATGGATAAACAACTTTAGAAGACCTTTTTAAAAGTCAGAGTTCAAATCTATCTTGGTTTAGTATTTTCTTGACTTTTGTTTGAGCTATTCACTTTGTGCCTGTGTCTCTGTTTTTTAAAGCAATATATTGATTTGTAACAATTAATACAATTAAAAATAACCTACCTTTTAAAACTTTTAAAATAAAAATTAAAAAGTTAACCTTTATTTAGTACTTGTTATATTTTAGCAGCTTTGATAAAGTATATGCAGACCTTATGACAATACTGTAACATAAATACCTATGTATATAATAGTTTTTAATCTTTTGGAGCTCACAGTCCGTTTTTGAGTCTGATGACAGCTTTGGATCTTCTTTCCAGAAAAATTTACCTATGCACATACACATAATATTGCGCACAACTGCAGAGGTGGCTTCTAGAATCTTCTGAAGCCTATCTTCTAGCAGTCCAAGGACTCCATGGTAAGAACTCTTGCCCTATACCACTTTTCCCAGCCAGCCTTCAATGGTATTAAGAGGCCATGTTGGGGGGGGGGCCGGGGCGGTGTGTGGGTCTTACATCCTTTCTTTCCTCTCAGAGAGAAATGTTTATATATAGTTTAGACTCCCTAAATTAACCAAATGTCTGTAAACAGTCTTGGCTTCTCTCTTGTACATAGGACTCCCAGGCAAGAATCCAAACTATCAAATGTGTGGTTGTGGGAGATGGAGCTGTAGGTAAGACCTGCCTCCTCATAAGTTACACAACAAACACCTTTCCTGAGGAGTATATCCCTACTGTCTTTGACAACTATTGTGCCCAGACATCTGTGGATGGCCAGGTCGTCAGCCTGCACCTGTGGGACACAGCTGGCCAAGAAGAGTATGACCGACTGCGAACACTCTCCTACCCCCAGACCAATATCTTCGTCATTTGCTTTTCCATTAGCAACCCACCTTCTTATGCCAATGTGAGGAATAAGTGGTACCCCGAGGTCTCCCACCACTGCCCCAATGTACCTGTTTTGCTGGTAGGCACCAAGAGGGATCTGCGGAGTGACCTTGAGACTGTGAAGAAGCTAAAGGAACAGAGCCTAGTGCCTACAACTCCTCAGCAAGGCACTTCCCTGGCTAAGCAGGTGGGGGCTGTGAAGTATCTGGAATGTTCAGCTCTGATGCATGATGGGGTCCACGAAGTGTTTTTGGAAGCCATGCGGGCTGTGCTTTATCCTACCACGAAGAAGAACACCAAGAAGTGTGTCCTTCTGTAGCTCTGAGGTGCTGCTTGGGGACTGCACCTAAGGAGAATAAGGGGAGTTCCCTCGACAGCATGTAACAATGCCAGCGTGAGCCACTTTTCTCCTGGAAACTCTAGGCTCCAGGTTATTCTACTTTGGGAGGAATGAAGAGAAGCTAGTTTATACTTGGCTGCTTTGAAGTCAAACTTTTAGAGAAAATTTGAGAGTGAGAGAGTGTGTGCGTCCTCTGTCTAAGTGGTGAGAGGAGATGCCACCAAGTGTTCTTTCTGGCCCTGGCCAGGCTACGGCTGAGCAGAGCAGCCTAGTACTGTTCTTTGTAGACTTCTGCTTGGTTATTTGAAACCTGATTCTAGCTTTCCTGGTTGTAATTCCCATTGAACTAGTGCTTCACAGAAGGACAAGGTTCTCCTAGTTTTCAAATCATTGCCCGAAGCTTTCTGATATACCAATTTTGGGAAACTATTTTCAGTGTGATTCCTGGGTATTCCCAGTGTTGAGGTGTTCTTTCCATTCTTAAGATGAGACATTTTGCAATAATGGTTAAGCAGCATTTCTAGAGTTCTGTGAGATCGTAATAGATGTTTCTTAAAAGGGTTCTGTGGGCCTCTGGCCTTCTGAGATGACTCACACTCTGACTATGGAGTGTGTTTCTCTCTAAATAAATGTGCTTCTTACCTAAAAAAAAAAGTCCTGTGGTCAAATAAGGCAGGAACCAGTGATTTAAATAATGCCAAATAGTTTCTTCTACTGCAGGAAGTTTGATAAATTTTAATAAGTATGTAATATTTCCCAAATTTATTTCACTGAAATTTTGTTTTTTGGTCCCATTAAGCACCTATTGACATCTCTGGGAACATAGTTTCAGAGATGCTGGGTTACTGGGGACTGGGAATTCCCATGGAGGACACTGAAAAAGGCACCCACGTGGTCCTATTCTTTGTGATGTTTCCCTCTCCCTGCCTTTGAGAGGAATGTTTACAAGCTATGGCCTTGTTATTGAGTCCTCTTCCAATCCTCAGCAGGTGGGTTTAACGGCACTTAGTTACGACAGTACATTGGCTGTGGGATCTGATGTTCAGACCTGCTCTCTGATTCTGTTGGCACTCTGGGCCCTGTGATGTGCTATGCCTCTGAGGCTTCTGTGTGGCCCTTTTTTCTCACACCACCCTTCTACTGTAAGGAAAGACCACTGAAGATTAACCCTCTAAATAAAACCAGTGAAACCACCAACCAGGTCGAATGTCCTGCCAGTCACTCTCAGGGGGTTCTGTGATTCCTTCTGAGACTTCTCTTCTGCTGTCATTCCTCTGACTCATTATAAAGGCTGCTCTGCTCTCTTCCTGTTCCTCCCTCCTCGTACATCTCCCTCTGTGTGTGTGTGTGTGTGTGTGTGTTCAGTCCTGTGTGCCTTTTGAGTTTGCTCCAAGAGCGTTAAGGTATGTTGTGTTTCTAGATGGCAGGGGCTGTTGTCGCCCTTTTGGAGGTTTTGTTGGAGTTGCTCAGCGTGCTCTTGGACAGGAGGATTCAGCTTCCGTATTCCCATGGGCCTGCTGCTCCTTCTCCCTAGTGGTTTTTTTTTTTTCCCCTAGCTGTATTTTTTACCTTCTTCATTTGATATAGAAAGAAAACTTCTCTACCTGGCAGAGAGCATGAGATTTTTGAGATTTTGGGAAAGGGAGCTAAAAGGATCTCACACCTCCCCTAGGGGTGGGTGAAGTGCCTGTGCTTTGCTGTCTGTTGTCTTGCTGTTGCTCTTTGACAGGTTATGATCAGAGAAACCTCAAGCTAACTGAACCTCCTGGATAGGGTTGCCAGATGAAATAATTTTTTAATTTTAAGTATGTAATATTTCCCAAATTTATTTCACTGAAATTTTGTTTTTTGGTCCCATTAAGCACCTATTGACATCTCTGGGAACATAGTTTCAGAGATGCTGGGTTACTGGGGACTGGGAATTCCCATGGAGGACACTGAAAAAGGCACCCACGTGGTCCTATTCTTTGTGATGTTTCCCTCTCCCTGCCTTTGAGAGGAATGTTTACAAGCTATGGCCTTGTTATTGAGTCCTCTTCCAATCCTCAGCAGGTGGGTTTAACGGCACTTAGTTACGACAGTACATTGGCTGTGGGATCTGATGTTCAGACCTGCTCTCTGATTCTGTTGGCACTCTGGGCCCTGTGATGTGCTATGCCTCTGAGGCTTCTGTGTGGCCCTTTTTTCTCACACCACCCTTCTACTGTAAGGAAAGACCACTGAAGATTAACCCTCTAAATAAAACCAGTGAAACCACCAACCAGGTCGAATGTCCTGCCAGTCACTCTCAGGGGGTTCTGTGATTCCTTCTGAGACTTCTCTTCTGCTGTCATTCCTCTGACTCATTATAAAGGCTGCTCTGCTCTCTTCCTGTTCCTCCCTCCTCGTACATCTCCCTCTGTGTGTGTGTGTGTGTGTGTGTGTTCAGTCCTGTGTGCCTTTTGAGTTTGCTCCAAGAGCGTTAAGGTATGTTGTGTTTCTAGATGGCAGGGGCTGTTGTCGCCCTTTTGGAGGTTTTGTTGGAGTTGCTCAGCGTGCTCTTGGACAGGAGGATTCAGCTTCCGTATTCCCATGGGCCTGCTGCTCCTTCTCCCTAGTGGTTTTTTTTTTTTCCCCTAGCTGTATTTTTTACCTTCTTCATTTGATATAGAAAGAAAACTTCTCTACCTGGCAGAGAGCATGAGATTTTTGAGATTTTGGGAAAGGGAGCTAAAAGGATCTCACACCTCCCCTAGGGGTGGGTGAAGTGCCTGTGCTTTGCTGTCTGTTGTCTTGCTGTTGCTCTTTGACAGGTTATGATCAGAGAAACCTCAAGCTAACTGAACCTCCTGGATAGGGTTGCCAGATGAAATAATTTTTTTAACCAACTTTTTAGTGTGAGCACTGTGCAATATTTGGGACATATTTAACACTAAAAATTATTTGCTGTTTATCTGAGATTCAAATTTAATGGGGCATCCTGTATTTTTATTTGGTAAATCTGTCAACTCTACTATTGGAGAATCTGGAACCCAGAGGTCAAGTAAATATGAAGCATTAGATAAAAGATAGAAGATGAAAGATTATGTAAATTCTCTTCTTCCTTTACTTCTGGTTTCCCTTTTTTCTCACAATGGACTAAAGTACTTTTTCTTTTTCCTTCATAACTGTACCCTCCACTTCACATCGTACTCCATTGGTGTAAATGTCTACACTGCTGATTGTCTAAAGCTGTGGAGGATCCAGGATGAATACTGTTGTCCAGCACTTACCTTCTCAGTTCTAATGTACTGTGTCTGTTTTCCAGTGAGTGACTCACAGCCTCCTGAGGGTGGCAGGCATTCCATAGGAGTAGTGTGTTAACTGGAAGAGGGTGAGGGTTCACTTCAGTTCAGCTCAGTCGTGTCTGACTCTTTGAGACCCTATGGACTGCAGCACACCAGTCTTCCCTGTTCTTCACTGGCTGCCAGAGCTTGCTGCTCAAGCTCATGCCCATTGACTCAGTGATGCCATCCAACCATCTCGTCCTCTGTCGTCCACTTGTCCTTTTGCCTTCTGTTTTTCACAGCATCAAAGTCTTTTCCAATGAGTTGTCTCCTTGCATCAGGTGGTCAAAGTATTGGAGCCTCAGCTTCAGCATCAGTCCTTTCAATGAATATTCAGGGTTGATTTCCTTTAGGACTGACTGGCTTACTCTCCTTGCAGTCCACGGGACTCTCAAGAATCTTCTCCAGCACCACAGTTCAAAGGCATCAATTCTTCAGGACTCAGCCTTCTTTTTTTTTTAGTACTCAGCCTTCTTTATGGTTCAACGCACTCTCAAGAATCTTCTCCAGCACTCGATACTGAATTTTGGGGCTGTTTGGGGGCTCTTTGCTGTCTGTTGTCTTGCTGTTGCTCTTTGACAGGTTATGATCAGAGAAACCTCAAGCTAACTGAACCTCCTGGATAGGGTTGCCAGATGAAATAATTTTTTTAACCAACTTTTTAGTGTGAGCACTGTGCAATATTTGGGACATATTTAACACTAAAAATTATTTGCTGTTTATCTGAGATTCAAATTTAATGGGGCATCCTGTATTTTTATTTGGTAAATCTGTCAACTCTACTATTGGAGAATCTGGAACCCAGAGGTCAAGTAAATATGAAGCATTAGATAAAAGATAGAAGATGAAAGATTATGTAAATTCTCTTCTTCCTTTACTTCTGGTTTCCCTTTTTTCTCACAATGGACTAAAGTACTTTTTCTTTTTCCTTCATAACTGTACCCTCCACTTCACATCGTACTCCATTGGTGTAAATGTCTACACTGCTGATTGTCTAAAGCTGTGGAGGATCCAGGATGAATACTGTTGTCCAGCACTTACCTTCTCAGTTCTAATGTACTGTGTCTGTTTTCCAGTGAGTGACTCACAGCCTCCTGAGGGTGGCAGGCATTCCATAGGAGTAGTGTGTTAACTGGAAGAGGGTGAGGGTTCACTTCAGTTCAGCTCAGTCGTGTCTGACTCTTTGAGACCCTATGGACTGCAGCACACCAGTCTTCCCTGTTCTTCACTGGCTGCCAGAGCTTGCTGCTCAAGCTCATGCCCATTGACTCAGTGATGCCATCCAACCATCTCGTCCTCTGTCGTCCACTTGTCCTTTTGCCTTCTGTTTTTCACAGCATCAAAGTCTTTTCCAATGAGTTGTCTCCTTGCATCAGGTGGTCAAAGTATTGGAGCCTCAGCTTCAGCATCAGTCCTTTCAATGAATATTCAGGGTTGATTTCCTTTAGGACTGACTGGCTTACTCTCCTTGCAGTCCACGGGACTCTCAAGAATCTTCTCCAGCACCACAGTTCAAAGGCATCAATTCTTCAGGACTCAGCCTTCTTTTTTTTTTAGTACTCAGCCTTCTTTATGGTTCAACGCTCACATCCATACATGACTAGAGGGAAAACCATAGCTTTGACTCTACGGACTTTTGTCGGCAAGGTGATGTCTCTGCTTTTGAATATGCTGTCTAGGTTTGTCATAGCTTTTCTCCCAAGGAGCAAGTGTCTTTTACTTTCTGGCTGCAGTCACCATCGGCAGTGATTTTGGAGCCCCAGAAAATAAAAGTCTGTCACTGTTTCCATTGTTTGCCCATCTATTTGCTATGAAGTGATGGGACCGAATGTTGATTAAAGTTCAGTAGCATTTTGGAAAGTGGGGCTGCTTATTAGCATAACGTGGCCCCCGTGGAAGTCAACTGACTTCTGGGCATGGTGCTCACTGCCCTTGTGTAGAGTCCATTGTGTATTCGGGCATGGTGCTCACTGCCCTTGTGTAGAGTCCATTGTGTATTCCGGTCTCTTGATGTTCTGATTGATGCCACCTCACAGGACTTCATGGTTGAAAGAGGCTAGAAACATGGCTGTCACCATGTGTCACCTAAGTCTCTGGGAACTGTTTGGCTACTGACATCTTTTTTTTTTTTTTTGTCCGCTTCTATTGATCTTTCATTTATCCACTGTCATCCATCTTTGTTCTTTGGCCCATGTGGGCCTCCCATCACAGTGGCCTCTCTTGCTGCTGGGCACAGGCTCTGGATGCATGTGCTCTAGGGCTCCAGCTTGGTAGTTGGACACATCAGTCCAGCTGCTCCGCGGCACGTGAGATCTTCCCAGGCCAGGGATGGAACCGGCACCCCTTGCACTGCAAGGCAGTGTCCTTACCCACTGGACCACCAGGGAAGCCCTACTGACATCTTTTTAAGTTGGCTTTTAATTTAATAGTGCCTCCTGTGCTCCTTTTGTCTGGCAAATTTCCAAATGTAAGCCTGAGTTTAGTTTGGACAAATTTGTGTCCTCTAATAATGGAGGTGTGATCCACAAATCTGAGAGAGTGGTTTTGTATTGCTCTGATTTAATAGTTTTAAGCATACACTGACATCTTGGTTTGTATACTTAATTTGTATGAAGACTAACATGGTAATATCACATTTAAATGATTCATAAGGAATGCTAATAAAGATTTTACTGGGTCTGTTGCTTTCTAAAAATCAAAGCAATTCCTCACCGTTACCACTTTGTCTTGAGTGGTTTCTAAATGCTTTTCAACTTGCAAAAGATGAAATAACTATAATTGTCATATTGCACATGGCACCTACTCTAACTATACTTATTTGTCTACAGCAGATAATCAGGGTAAGGACTTGTCTGCTTTACTAACATTGATTCTCTAGTTCCTGCCTACCCCCTACCTATTCATCTCCAGAATTTAGCTTCATTTCCTGGTTTTCATTAATGACAGACCAGTTAGTTACCTGTTGGTGATTTTTCTCACTTATTATACTACATTCAATCAAGCTCCTACTGTGTTACAGGCTTGACTGGGATAGGGGCTGTGTTGTAAAGATAAAATACAGCATTTAATATCTTTTGCCTCTTCCAGTTATCTCAGGAAAATATCCTTCCTGTTTGTTATAAAAATGAACTAGGGAATTCCCTGGCAGTCTAGTGGTTAGGACTGTGTGCTTTCACTACTGAGAGTGCAGATTCAACCCCACCCCCTTCCCCCAAAAGACCTAACCTTGGCTGTCAACTGTAAATAGTGCTGGTATACTAGTAAGTGTACAAGTAAGGAAGGGTGAAACAATGTTTTTCTGTCTTTGCTTTTTTTGGACACTACTATTGGTCTTTCATTTATCTATTTTCATCCATCTTTGTTCCTTGGCCTGTGTAGGCCTCCCATCGTGGTGGCTTCTGTCGCTGCAGAGCACTGACTCTGGGCGCATGCACCCTAGAGCTCCCACTCGGTAATTGGACACATCGGTCCAGCTGCTCCGCAACACATGGGATCTTCCCAGGCCAGGGATCGAACAGGTGCCCCTTGCACTGCAAGGCAGTGTCCTTACCCACAGGACCACCAGGGAAGCCCCTGTTTTTCTGTTTTTTAAAAACAGTTTTGCTATGTGAAAGTTAATTCTCCAGGCAAGAATACTGGAGTGGGTAACCTTTCCCTTCTCCAGGGGATCTTCCCAACCCATGGATCGAACTCAGGTCTCCCACATTGCAGGCAGTTTCACCATACTCGGAGCTAACGTGTAACCTTTCCTTCATAAGGAATGCTAATAAAGATTTTACTGGGTCTGTTGCTTTCTAAAAATCAAAGCAATTCCTCACCGTTACCACTTTGTCTTGAGTGGTTTCTAAATGCTTTTCAACTTGCAAAAGATGAAATAACTATAATTGTCATATTGCACATGGCACCTACTCTAACTATACTTATTTGTCTACAGCAGATAATCAGGGTAAGGACTTGTCTGCTTTACTAACATTGATTCTCTAGTTCCTGCCTACCCCCTACCTATTCATCTCCAGAATTTAGCTTCATTTCCTGGTTTTCATTAATGACAGACCAGTTAGTTACCTGTTGGTGATTTTTCTCACTTATTATACTACATTCAATCAAGCTCCTACTGTGTTACAGGCTTGACTGGGATAGGGGCTGTGTTGTAAAGATAAAATACAGCATTTAATATCTTTTGCCTCTTCCAGTTATCTCAGGAAAATATCCTTCCTGTTTGTTATAAAAATGAACTAGGGAATTCCCTGGCAGTCTAGTGGTTAGGACTGTGTGCTTTCACTACTGAGAGTGCAGATTCAACCCCACCCCCTTCCCCCAAAAGACCTAACCTTGGCTGTCAACTGTAAATAGTGCTGGTATACTAGTAAGTGTACAAGTAAGGAAGGGTGAAACAATGTTTTTCTGTCTTTGCTTTTTTTGGACACTACTATTGGTCTTTCATTTATCTATTTTCATCCATCTTTGTTCCTTGGCCTGTGTAGGCCTCCCATCGTGGTGGCTTCTGTCGCTGCAGAGCACTGACTCTGGGCGCATGCACCCTAGAGCTCCCACTCGGTAATTGGACACATCGGTCCAGCTGCTCCGCAACACATGGGATCTTCCCAGGCCAGGGATCGAACAGGTGCCCCTTGCACTGCAAGGCAGTGTCCTTACCCACAGGACCACCAGGGAAGCCCCTGTTTTTCTGTTTTTTAAAAACAGTTTTGCTATGTGAAAGTTAATTCTCCAGGCAAGAATACTGGAGTGGGTAACCTTTCCCTTCTCCAGGGGATCTTCCCAACCCATGGATCGAACTCAGGTCTCCCACATTGCAGGCAGATTTTTCTTACCATCTGAACCATCAGGGAAGCCCACCCATTTTTAAGTGTACAATTTAACGATTTTTAGTAAATTTACTACGTCATGAACCTATTACCTAAATTTAGTTTGAGAACATTTAATCACCCCAGATATCCTTCATGTGATTAATCCCCTGTTCCCATTCCCATCCCTTCATATAAATGGAATCAAACAATATGTGGCTATCTGGAACTTTTGCCTTTCATTTAGCAAAATGTTTTCAAGGTTCATCCATTTGGTAGCAAATACTGGTAGTCATTTCTTTCTATTACTGAATAATCTTCTACTGTATAGGATATACCATATTTTATCTACTCATAGTTGAGGGACATTTGGATTGTTTCTACATGTTGGCTATTACAAATGATGCTCCTGTGAACATTCATAGAGGTTTTGTATGGATATGTTTTTCACTTTCTTGTGTATATATCTATTAGTGAAATTGCGTGTCATAGAATGAATTAATATAAAACTACATTTTGAATGAAGAATGGCATCTTTAATGTTTATGGTAACTGAAACCCCCTTCCACACTGTACAAGCCTCTATCTACCTCATTGAACTGGCTTTTCCTTAAGCACAAGCATCAAGAGACAATATAAGAGACATTAAAGAAACATTCCATTTTGCTTTTTTTGTCTTAAATATTAGTAAGGCAATAGTATTCTATTAACTTTTCATTACCAAAGTGCATTTCAGCTACATGCAGGTTTTGGCAGACCTTTGTCATCTGGCCTAGAAATGTAACTACTATTAAAATATTCCAGTCTCCTCCTGGGTTTGTTTTCTGTTTTCTGCTCTTGGTCTGAACAGACTAGCATCTGTCTCTGAAAAGAAGAGCTTCATGGAACATTCATGCAATGAAGTAATAATAAGTAGACATAAAAAAATGAAGAAGAGGACTTCCCTGGTGGTCCAGTTGGTTAAGAATCTGCCTTCCAATGCCAGGGATACAGGTTTGATCCCTGGTCAGGGAACTAAGGTCCCACATGCTGTGGGGCAACCAACCCCTAGGCCACAATGAAGATTCCACCTATTTCAACTAAGACCCAACACAACCAAATAAATACATAGTCAAGAAAAAAAAATGAAGAAGAGTGGTATGAAGTGGATCAGTGTGATTTCCAGGCTGTACCAGTAAGTCAAAAAAAGCAAGGTGAAAAGAATATATATGATACCTTTTGTGTTTAACAAAAAAGAAAAGAATATATACACTCATTTGCATATATTTGCAGAAAGAAATGCAGGAAGTATAGTGCATTATGCTGTACAGCTGAAACAAATGTGCTAGTGTCAATTATACCTCAGTTGAAATAAATAATAAACACAGGAAGGATAAACAAGAAATTAGTGAAAATGGTTACCGGGAGTGTGTGGCAATGGGGCAGAGGGTGTAGAAAATGGGAGCAAGATTTCTCTGAAAATAGCTTTTTATATAGTTTTGATTTCGAACCACATGAACGTTTACATATTTTGAAAATAATTTATCCTTTTTACTAAAAAGAACAATAAAAGCAACTCCTAAACTTGAATATAAACGGAAACAACTCCACAAAAAAATGATTCATATAATTAAAAATTTATTTCTTTATTTATTATTTTTGGCTGGCATGTGAATCTTAGTTCCCCAACCAGGGATTGCACCCAAGCCCCCTGCAGTGGAAGCATGGAGTCTTAACCACTGGACCACCAGGGAAGTCCCTGATTCACATAATTTTTAACCACGGTACATTATATTCTTAATAGGATATAGTCTAAGGACAGAAAACTAAAGAACTCCTGAACTTTACTTAGGCTAACTGTTGGTAGTGGTATTGGTCTTGTAATCCTGAAGAGTATATATATATATATTGGTGTTGGGAACCAGAGTTTTCATTGTAAGAAAAGTAAGATACATATATGAAATGGGGGGAGATGAGGGAGAACTCTGTGGTGTTAGATTTGAATTGAAGGTATTATAAAGTCGTTTTTTTTTAAACTGTCGCCACTGAAAGGGCCTACAAGCAGTGATGCCCCAGTTTCTAAACACCATTCCCCATTAAAAGGAATCAGACCTCCTTAAAGAAATAACTTCTATCAGGTCTGGGCCTGACACACCTTGTGCCAAAAAGCAAGGAAGTGCTCCGAGACTAGTGGGAGTCATGCCAAAAGGACACAGGAGCCAGAGTGACAAATTTGGAACAGTTTGAGGATCAAAAAGGATAATGATGGTGTTAGACTGTAACATATTAAAATAAAAAAGCAAGAAAGGAGGTAAAAAAAGGGAACATTCTTCTTCACTGAATAACTCCAGTTAATACATGTAGAAGGAATTAAGAATTAGAAAAATCACCCTTTTGCACTCAGTGTCTGTTGAATCCTGCCCCAGGTCACAGGTGCCAGGCCTTACACCAAGGCCTTAGAAGCGGAGCCCAGAACCAAGGTCACCTCCGAAGCTGACTGAGCCCCTTTGTAACCTTGCCAAAAGCCCCCTGATAGTCACTAAGAAGCTTCCCGACTCCCAGTTAAGCAAAGATGCCCACCCCTGTAAATACTTTATAGCGTCCTAACCAATCACCTAATCAACCTTCCAGCATGAATTTTCTTGGTCTTGAAGCTATAAAAACTGGCTATTAGATCACAAAAACTGTTGACTCTCCGTGATCTGTCAGAAGTTGTCAGCCCACTGTGATCACAGTGCCCACTTTATCTCTGCTTTTTGTTCTTAATAGACTCCCTCCTTTCAGAAATGCTCTATGTCTGGGAATTATTTTCCAACCTGCACTCAGACTGCCTCAACATTTGGTGGCCCATACATGCACTACACTTGGGGCTGTCTCCCACTTTTCCTTTAGTCTTTCTTATTCTTTTTTCCTCGAGCCCTCTGCTGTGGAAGCAATGGAGGAACCCTGGCCTCCACTAAAAAGCTCCACTGTTCACTGCACCCCAGTAACTACCACCCAAGCATATGAGGGCTCTCTTTTCCATTTTCCTCCTTTTCCCTTAAACTAAGGATCAGGCCAATTAAAACTGTGCAGGCATGGGTCAGGCACTTAACAGCCACTAGCGTGCCTGCCGCCAAAAGACAGACTCCTATGGCAGGATAAGGGGGTCACAGAACAGACCAGGCTATCAGAGCATCTGCCCCCAGCAAGACAACTTCCATGCACCATGTCAGGCATATACTGGTTTAAGCAAAATATTGAGCCCATTCCCCAAGCCACCGCCTTCCTGGCAGGCCTACAAGGTGGTTTCCTCAGCTTGCCTTCTCCGTCTCTTTCACTTCTCTCCTGTCTGGATTAATTTACAGGAACCTAGGAACAACCTCTGAATCATCCAAAAGAGTACCTTAAAATAAATTAAATAAATAAATAACAACGAACGAGTACCTTAATACATGTAGAAGGAATTAAGAATTAGAAAAATCACCCTTTTGCACTCAGTGTCTGTTGAATCCTGCCCCAGGTCACAGGTGCCAGGCCTTACACCAAGGCCTTAGAAGCGGAGCCCAGAACCAAGGTCACCTCCGAGCTGACTGAGCCCCTTTGTAACCTTGCCAAAAGCCCCTGATAGTCACTAAGAAGCTTCCCGACTCCCAGTTAAGCAAAGATGCCCACCCATGTAAATACTTTATAGCGTCCTAACCAATCACCTAATCAACCTTCCAGCATGAATTTTCTTGGTCTTGAAGCTATAAAAACTGGCTATTAGATCACAAAAACTGTTGACTCTCCGTGATCTGTCAGAAGTTGTCAGCCCACTGTGATCACAGTGCCCACTTTATCTCTGCTTTTTGTTCTTAATAGACTCCCTCCTTTCAGAAATGCTCTATGTCTGGGAATTATTTTCCAACCTGCACTCAGACTGCCTCAACATTTGGTGGCCCATACATGCACTACACTTGGGGCTGTCTCCCACTTTTCCTTTAGTCTTTCTTATTCTTTTTTCCTCGAGCCCTCTGCTGTGGAAGCAATGGAGGAACCCTGGCCTCCACTAAAAAGCTCCACTGTTCACTGCACCCCAGTAACTACCACCCAAGCATATGAGGGCTCTCTTTTCCATTTTCCTCCTTTTCCCTTAAACTAAGGATCAGGCCAATTAAAACTGTGCAGGCATGGGTCAGGCACTTAACAGCCACTAGCGTGCCTGCCGCCAAAAGACAGACTCCTATGGCAGGATAAGGGGGTCACAGAACAGACCAGGCTATCAGAGCATCTGCCCCCAGCAAGACAACTTCCATGCACCATGTCAGGCATATACTGGTTTAAGCAAAATATTGAGCCCATTCCCCAAGCCACCGCCTTCCTGGCAGGCCTACAAGGTGGTTTCCTCAGCTTGCCTTCTCCGTCTCTTTCACTTCTCTCCTGTCTGGATTAATTTACAGGAACCTAGGAACAACCTCTGAATCATCCAAAAGAGTACCTTAAAATAAATTAAATAAATAAATAACAACGAACGAGTACCTTAAATGTTTAAGGGAATTGCTAAAAGGTGAGTCACAGTTGGTTCCAGGAAACTCTTTTCTGTCCTTTCTGGCCCTAGTCGCCAGGTGCACTTTTTTGCACTGTCTGTGCCTAGCTGCATGGTTTTGTGCCATTCTGTCACATGTTCAAGGGTCACCTCTCACTGCTGGATGCGACTGTTGCGACAATTGGTCATTTGTGCCATAACTGCACGGTGCCTGGTTGCATGCAGAGGGTTCACTGGGACAATTGGGATGCCTTCTGTGGCTGGTGAACTCTCAGTACCCCTATTCCAAGAATGGGCTCAGCTATGTCTTGAGAACCTCCCTCAGACTCACCTCTAGGCTGTACTTTCAGGAACTGGAAAAACTTTGACCCTAAAAATCTTAAAAAGAAAAGGCTCACATTTTTTTGCAACAGAACTAGGAGCCAGTACCAATTTGGGAAAGTAAGAAAAATGGCCTCTGAATGGCACACTAAATTATAACACAGTTCTCCACCTTGATCTCTTTTACTGTTTCTTATGCTCAAACCTTTTATGGCATTCAGTCAGAATCTGGATCTAAGGGATTCATGCTGCATAGGTGTCACTGTCGCTGCCTTGTCTCCTCATCTCCCTCTGTCTCTCCCACTCCATCAGATCTCCTAGCCAGGGCTTTCTCCCGTAATCAAAAGCCAGGAAAAAACCTCTCCTAACATTCTAAAGAATCCCTTTCCAACTTCTCCTATCTCTTGGTGTATGTGGGGGGGGGGGGAAGGGGAGGAGAGGAAAAGAAGAAGGTGCCTGCGCCAAAAGACAGACTCCATGGCAGGATAAGGGGGTCACAGAACAGACCAGGCTATCAGAGCATCTGCCCCCAGCAAGACAACTTCCATGCACCATGTCAGGCATATACTGGTTTAAGCAAAATATTGAGCCCATTCCCCAAGCCACCGCCTTCCTGGCAGGCCTACAAGGTGGTTTCCTCAGCTTGCCTTCTCCGTCTCTTTCACTTCTCTCCTGTCTGGATTAATTTACAGGAACCTAGGAACAACCTCTGAATCATCCAAAAGAGTACCTTAAAATAAATTAAATAAATAAATAACAACGAACGAGTACCTTAAATGTTTAAGGGAATTGCTAAAAGGTGAGTCACAGTTGGTTCCAGGAAACTCTTTTCTGTCCTTTCTGGCCCTAGTCGCCAGGTGCACTTTTTTGCACTGTCTGTGCCTAGCTGCATGGTTTTGTGCCATTCTGTCACATGTTCAAGGGTCACCTCTCACTGCTGGATGCGACTGTTGCGACAATTGGTCATTTGTGCCATAACTGCACGGTGCCTGGTTGCATGCAGAGGGTTCACTGGGACAATTGGGATGCCTTCTGTGGCTGGTGAACTCTCAGTACCCCTATTCCAAGAATGGGCTCAGCTATGTCTTGAGAACCTCCCTCAGACTCACCTCTAGGCTGTACTTTCAGGAACTGGAAAAACTTTGACCCTAAAAATCTTAAAAAGAAAAGGCTCACATTTTTTTGCAACAGAACTAGGAGCCAGTACCAATTTGGGAAAGTAAGAAAAATGGCCTCTGAATGGCACACTAAATTATAACACAGTTCTCCACCTTGATCTCTTTTACTGTTTCTTATGCTCAAACCTTTTATGGCATTCAGTCAGAATCTGGATCTAAGGGATTCATGCTGCATAGGTGTCACTGTCGCTGCCTTGTCTCCTCATCTCCCTCTGTCTCTCCCACTCCATCAGATCTCCTAGCCAGGGCTTTCTCCCGTAATCAAAAGCCAGGAAAAAACCTCTCCTAACATTCTAAAGAATCCCTTTCCAACTTCTCCTATCTCTTGGTGTATGTGGGGGGGGGGGGTAGGGGAGGAGAGGAAAAGAAGAAGGTGGGAACAGAACCAAGCTTCCCCTAGTCCTGCAAGTTCCCTTACTGTTTCAGATTCTGCTGATCAAACTAAGACCCCACCTCCCCACAGAAAAAAAATCCTGTAGGGATAACATCATATCAATCAGTCTGTTATCAGAGCCAATGTGAGCACTCCAAATTTTAGCTATGAAATTATGACTACAAAAAGGAGAGAGAAAATTTTTGACACTGCTGGCCATGATATTCTTTAGATCCCCAAAATAAGGTGGTTACAATGAAATGTTTTAAATTCCATATATATGCACATTACCATATATCAAACAGATAGCCAGTGCAAGTTTGATGCATGAAGCGGGGCACCAAAGCTAGTGCCCTGGGACAGCCCAGAGGGATAGGATAGGGAGGGAGGTGGAAGGGGGATTCAGGACGGGGGAGACACATGTATACCTGTGAATGATTCATGCTGATGTATGTCAAAAACCATCACAATATTGTAAAGTAATTATTATCCTCCAATTAAAATAAATTAATTTTTTAATGGAATCTTCTTGAAATTAAAAGAATTGGTTCTTTTTACACATGCAATTAGGAAAAAGCTGGCATGTTAAAATACCTTTTTAAAAAATTTTTTGGGGCTCCGACCCTGTCTGAGAAAACAGAAACATGATATGGAAAAAAATCTGAAGTTAACTATTATCAAGTCCTTGAGGTACACAGCCCACTCTGCCTGAGACTCCAGCTGTGTGTAAATTAGTAGAACTTCAAGTCAAGGGAAAAAAAGGTGGCAGAGACATTTTAAATCTCAACCAAAAAACTGAGATCTCTGTCCAGATTTATGTTATGTCTCACTCTGTCTCCCGTCCAAGTACTAACCAGGTCCAACCGTGCTTAGCTTCCGAGATCAGAAGAGATTGGGTGCTTTCAGGGTGGTATGACCATAGACTTACTCTGTGTTGCTGTCATTCGATGATACTGCTGGGGTTATTGGTCAGTGAGCTCTATTTAATTGGTCTGAAGAAAAGCAAGCGCTTACAAATCAAATAATTCTAAACTCAAGAAAAATGAAACTAAATGAATTTCAGGGTCATGTGAACTGGGAAATATTCATTATTAAATTAATACCTGGTATAAATGTTTGTTTATTTATCTAATTAGCATAGGCATTGTGAAGAAACTTTAAAGAAATAAAATGCAAAAGACATAACAGTTTGAGTGGTTTATGTTTATCAGTCTACAGAATGATGATATAAAAGGACAATTTATGGCTGCTGAAAGAAAGTAGAATGTGTGTCTTTAATAAAAAGGTATAAGGCATGGAATTACATTCTATTAAGGGAAAAGGAAGTAAATCCGAACTTACAGGTGGCTGTTCTCTGAATGGCCTCCAGGTGGCGATGGTGGTAAAGAATCGGCCTGCCAATGCAGATAGATGTAAAAGACCCAAGTTCCATCCTGGGTTAGGAAAATTCCCTGGAGGAGGGCATGGCAACCCACTCCAGTATTCTTGCCTGGAGAATCCCCATGGACAGAGGAGCCTGGTGGGCTGCAGCTCAGAGGGTCGCAGAGACTCAGACATGACTGAAGTACACATGCACGTTCTCTAAAGGGGAAATAAAATGATGAATACAGAAAGTGAAAAAAAAGGTTTGTGTAAAGGTTTGTGTAAAAACAAGTGTTGTGTCCCCTGAGAAGAGAGTTTTGTGCACAATACAGGTTTCTTAAGGCATTAAACTGCCTTCGAAATCTTTTACTGTTACTTTGGCTAGAAAATGTGGTATATACACACAATGGAATATTGTTATTCAGTCACTAAGTTGTGTGACTCTGTGGACCATAGCCTGCCAGGCTCCTCTGTCCATGGGATTTACCAGGCAAGAATACTGGAGTGTGGGCTTCCCTGGTAGCTCAGGGGTAAAGAGTTCGCCTGCCAATGCAGGAGACACAGGTTCAGTCCCTGATCCAGGAAGGTCCCACACGCTGCAGAGCAACTAAGCCCGTGAGACACAGCCCAGAATAGCCATAAATAAATAAATAAACAAAATTACAAAAAAAAAAAAAAAAAGAATACTGGAGTGGGTTGCCATTTCCTTCTCCAGGGAATCTTTTTGACCCAGGAATCGAACCCAAGTCTCCTGCATTGCTGGCAGATTCAGTAGGGCCACCAGGTAGCCCTACTTTAGCTAAGTGAATAACTATTGTTTCACTGTGACTATAAGCTGGTACTAAACTGGCATTTAGTTTTCTCTCCCTGTTAAAAGAACAAAGTTTTCTTGGAATGCGGCTTTAGATAACAGATGAGGTAAATTTCTTTGCCTTTAAGTGATTTATATTTGTTTTAAAAATCTTTTGTTATTTTGGTAAAGTGAATAAGTATTGTTTCACAACAATCTATGAAGATTATGGCACACATAAACAAAGCTCATTCTGCTCTTACAAAAACTAACCCCTCATCTACTAAATCCAGGAATTTAAAATGGATAAACAATGGCCATAAATCAAATAGTCATGGGAAACAGCTATGGGAAATCCAAGACAGCAGCTTGGCTTTTCCTGGCTCCCTGACAAACCCACTTTTTTTTCCTGGCTGCAGGGTTAATGCCCTACAATGGAGGAAAAAAATGGTTAAAAATGTGTTTTCCACTTGGGGCGTACTTTCTAGAATCTCTAGTGATCAAGGTAACCCACTTCACTGGACAAATATAAGCATTAACAAAAACTTTTCAAACTTCTTAAAACTATCACTGTTAACAACAAAACTCTGTAAAAGCCAAAAAGAAAAAAAAAAAAAAGACCAAAAAAAGAGGCCAAAAAAAAAAACTATCATTGTCACTATCATCCTCAATCATCAGGCAAGGCCATCAGAACAAAAATCAATTACAGGGAATTAAATAAACTGCTAAATATGACTACAATTTTTATGACTTTTTGTCTGACATATTACTGGCTTCTGATCTTTGTTTTCAGATATCAGTAAGTTCTTCTCCTTAGGCTACATATGGTTTAAAATAACTTGGTAATCTACACCCGTGGGTAAAATTAAAACATTTTTCTTTCCTCTCTGTCTTGTCCCTCCAGAAACTGGAGACACTTGAGTTCTGAATAGACTTATCAGGTAAATAAAAAGACTGTCTCCTGACATATACAGATATCTCAAAGTATAGTGGAGACCTCTAGAAGAAAAAAATCCTGCTCTGATTCAACTGATGACAGATCTATGGCCTCTATAGTCAATGGACCAAACTTATTTTAAAAACAAATTAGTCTTGGCTGTGTTTAATCAAAATGGGAATAATTTTAGGAAAAAATTGTATTTCGCTGAATATTAAATTCTAGTTTTGTTACTTAAGGTCTGTGTTTACTAAAGACTCATTTCCTGCCAGTAGTTAGCACCTGACTTTCATCTGAAACTTGGACCTCCTTAGGGCCTTTGGACCTTTTCAAAGTCTTTTGAGCATTTTAAAAGGAATAAATGTTGACTTTTTAAAAGCTTTAAAAAGAAGGACTCATTTCCTAGTTAGTCCCTTGCTGTTATGTTACAAGATCTAATTGAGTTAATAAAAGGACACTAGCAACATGGGACAAAATGATCATTAAATGCCCTAAACCAATAGTCAAAATGTATGGCCATGAAGGGACCCTGCCAATTGAAAACTGGCACTTGCCATCTGCCTCTGCAAAGAGTAAATCAGGAGTTGCTGATCTTCAACACCCTCTGAAAGGAGTTCAGGGGAGAAATCACAAATGAGGCACTGTGCTCTGGGAAAAACTGGCAGGACAGGCCAGTTTTCAGATTGTTACTTCACTGGACAAATATAAGCATTAACAAAAACTTTTCAAACTTCTTAAAACTATCACTGTTAACAACAAAACTCTGTAAAAGCCAAAAAGAAAAAAAAAAAAAAGACCAAAAAAAGAGGCCAAAAAAAAAAACTATCATTGTCACTATCATCCTCAATCATCAGGCAAGGCCATCAGAACAAAAATCAATTACAGGGAATTAAATAAACTGCTAAATATGACTACAATTTTTATGACTTTTTGTCTGACATATTACTGGCTTCTGATCTTTGTTTTCAGATATCAGTAAGTTCTTCTCCTTAGGCTACATATGGTTTAAAATAACTTGGTAATCTACACCCGTGGGTAAAATTAAAACATTTTTCTTTCCTCTCTGTCTTGTCCCTCCAGAAACTGGAGACACTTGAGTTCTGAATAGACTTATCAGGTAAATAAAAAGACTGTCTCCTGACATATACAGATATCTCAAAGTATAGTGGAGACCTCTAGAAGAAAAAAATCCTGCTCTGATTCAACTGATGACAGATCTATGGCCTCTATAGTCAATGGACCAAACTTATTTTAAAAACAAATTAGTCTTGGCTGTGTTTAATCAAAATGGGAATAATTTTAGGAAAAAATTGTATTTCGCTGAATATTAAATTCTAGTTTTGTTACTTAAGGTCTGTGTTTACTAAAGACTCATTTCCTGCCAGTAGTTAGCACCTGACTTTCATCTGAAACTTGGACCTCCTTAGGGCCTTTGGACCTTTTCAAAGTCTTTTGAGCATTTTAAAAGGAATAAATGTTGACTTTTTAAAAGCTTTAAAAAGAAGGACTCATTTCCTAGTTAGTCCCTTGCTGTTATGTTACAAGATCTAATTGAGTTAATAAAAGGACACTAGCAACATGGGACAAAATGATCATTAAATGCCCCTAAACCAATAGTCAAAATGTATGGCCATGAAGGGACCCTGCCAATTGAAAACTGGCACTTGCCATCTGCCTCTGCAAAGAGTAAATCAGGAGTTGCTGATCTTCAACACCCTCTGAAAGGAGTTCAGGGGAGAAATCACAAATGAGGCACTGTGCTCTGGGAAAAACTGGCAGGACAGGCCAGTTTTTCAGATTGTTAGATATTTTCAAGTAAAGATTTTCATGAGCCCCACTTCTTGCATGTCTTCATATCTAGAGAAACACCAACACCACAGACCAATGTCTGGCCCTGGTTCTCCTGGCTAACCCCCTCGTCTAGGCCCCTTTTCTACTTCTATTAATCTTTGGGCCATGTATCTCTAACTTTCTGTTAAGTTTGTTCTAGAATCTGATACATTTCCAGATGGCACTACAACAAGGATATCAGCTGGCTAACACAGGAACTATGCTGTAACTGGTCTTATCATCCTGTGCTCTCCTCTCCCTCCATAAATGCACCCTGACAGAGAGTGGGCGTAGGGATCCAGGATCCAACAATGCCTCTGTCCAGCAGGAAGAAGTCAGAGCCATCTCAGCCCTTTTGCCCAGTGACCTGGGTCCCCATGTCCCAAGACAGAGATAGGCAGGTAGTTAGACATGAACAGGGTGTTAAGTGTCGTGGTCCATGCGCAGGATGGAACAGAATTTCCAGACATGGGGAAGAATGAGAGGATAATAAGACTTGTTAGATGCTGCTTGAGCAGTGGGCCGGCTCAAAGGAGAGCCGAACGCTTTTGTAGGCTTGCAGCCAATTTTTATAGCCTCATGACAGAGAAAATTCCTACTGGAACAGTGGCATTAGGTGATTGGTTATGATGCTATAGGGTGGATAGTAGGGTGGGTATTTTACATAATATGGGCTCAGAGAACTGGCCGGTTTAGATCTGGAGGCTCATGGCGGCAGTTGCTATGGGGCTTGGTTAGGTCCACAGATTTTTATCCTGTGACCTTAGTACAGGGCTCCACACCTGTGACCTTGATATAGGGCTCCACATTCTCCCCTCTTTCTATTTATGGGTCAAATCTTTGGCTCCTTATCCTGTTCATGACTGTCTACCTATCCATATCTTGGGTCATGGGGGCCCAGGTCACTAAGGAAAGGGGCAATGATCACTTTGGCTTCTTTGAGCTGGACAGAGGCATTGTGGGGTCATGAGTCCTCATGCCTGCTCTCTGTCAGGGTGCATTTATGGAGTGAGATGAGAGTCCATGGAATGATAAGGTGGCTTGTTCCAGCATTGTCTGGGTGTTGGCCGGGGGATATTCTTGTTATACTATCACTTGTAGATTTGTTATATTCTAGAAAAAATAAACTTAACAAAGTTAAAGATATATAGCCCAAAGATTAATAGTAGAAAAGCTGCTGAGAGGCTAGCCAGACATTGGTCCGTGACATTAGTGCTTTTCTAGGCATGAGAAGATGCAAGAATTTGAGCTCATAAAATCTTTACCTGGGAGAAGGAAATAGCAACCCACTCCAGTATTCTTGCCTGGAAAATCCCACGGACAGCCCATGGGATCACAAAAGAGTTGGACACGACTTAGCATCCAAACAGAAATAAATAAATCTTTACCTGAAAACATATGAATATCTGAAGGCCTGTTCTTCAATGTGTCGGGGAGTCGAGCCATCCACCCTTTTGCCCAGTGACCTGGGTCCCCATGTCCCAAGACAGAGATAGGCAGGTAGTTAGACATGAACAGGGTGTTAAGTGTCGTGGTCCATGCAGGATGGAACAGAATTTCCAGACATGGGGAAGAATGAGAGGATAATAAGACTTGTTAGATGCTGCTTGAGCAGTGGGCCGGCTCAAAGGAGAGCCGAACGCTTTTGTAGGCTTGCAGCCAATTTTTATAGCCTCATGACAGAGAAAATTCCTACTGGAACAGTGGCATTAGGTGATTGGTTATGATGCTATAGGGTGGATAGTAGGGTGGGTATTTTACATAATATGGGCTCAGAGAACTGGCCGGTTTAGATCTGGAGGCTCATGGCGGCAGTTGCTATGGGGCTTGGTTAGGTCCACAGATTTTTATCCTGTGACCTTAGTACAGGGCTCCACACCTGTGACCTTGATATAGGGCTCCACATTCTCCCCTCTTTCTATTTATGGGTCAAATCTTTGGCTCCTTATCCTGTTCATGACTGTCTACCTATCCATATCTTGGGTCATGGGGGCCCAGGTCACTAAGGAAAGGGGCAATGATCACTTTGGCTTCTTTGAGCTGGACAGAGGCATTGTGGGGTCATGAGTCCTCATGCCTGCTCTCTGTCAGGGTGCATTTATGGAGTGAGATGAGAGTCCATGGAATGATAAGGTGGCTTGTTCCAGCATTGTCTGGGTGTTGGCCGGGGGATATTCTTGTTATACTATCACTTGTAGATTTGTTATATTCTAGAAAAAATAAACTTAACAAAGTTAAAGATATATAGCCCAAAGATTAATAGTAGAAAAGCTGCTGAGAGGCTAGCCAGACATTGGTCCGTGACATTAGTGCTTTTCTAGGCATGAGAAGATGCAAGAATTTGAGCTCATAAAATCTTTACCTGGGAGAAGGAAATAGCAACCCACTCCAGTATTCTTGCCTGGAAAATCCCACGGACAGCCCATGGGATCACAAAAGAGTTGGACACGACTTAGCATCCAAACAGAAATAAATAAATCTTTACCTGAAAACATATGAATATCTGAAGGCCTGTTCTTCAGGTTTTTTCCAGAGCACAGACTGCCTTATTTCTGATCTCTACCCTGAACTGCTTCCAGGGGGTGTTGAAGGTCAGCATCTTGCAGTGGTCATGATTTAATCTTTGTAGAGGCAGCTGGCAAGTGCTAACTTCCAGTCAGCAGGGACCCTTCACAGCCACATCTTTGATCATGCTTTGGGGGCATTTCATGGCCACTGTGTCCCACGATGCTGAGAAGGCTCATTCCCAGGTCTAGCTAAGATTCCACTGATAGGCCACTCAGTGTGCTGTTACTAGACCAGGCCTTGCAAGTAGGAAAAGTCTCTGGACCATACCCGTCTTACTAGCCTCTTGGTTCAGGAAAATATGCCCTCTTGTTGCTTCTTCCCATATCTAGAGTTACATTACTATAATCATTGATCTGATATGGAACTGCATTCAGTATTTTATCATAGGCTCAGTCACACACTTGGTAATGTAAGAGACAACAATTTTCTGAAACAGGCAACGTAGAAAATAATGTAGCTAGCAGTTATTAGTAAGGTCACAAGTAAGAATTTAAGAACTAGCATTAGGTATAGCCCAGTATATGTCCAGGTCATCTGACTTAGTTGTTAAATGACTATAGCTTGGTGTTAATCTCCTGATTGTAGATCATGGAGCATCTCATTTTTATCCAAGATGGTTACTGAGATAAGCTTTGATAACTTAAACCTTTTAGCAATATAACATAACAACAAGGAACTATCTCAGAAGTGAGTCATAGTGAACACAGACCTTACTTAACAAAACTAGAACTTAATATTCTGTGAAACATAATTGTTTTTCCATTGTGAGGGTATTAACTCTGTAGCCAGGGAAGGCTTTAACCCATCAAATAAAAATAAGGTTTGTCAGGGAGCCAGGAAAAGCCAAGCGGTCATATTGAACTTCCCATAGCCCTGACTCTTTGATTATAGCTATTCTTTTTTTTTTTTGGTCTGTGTGTAAAGCTGGCATATCCAGCCTTTATTATAAAGTGAGGCTGGCTGTGAAAGGGCCCCTTGAGAGAGCAGGCACCCCGCAGTCCACTCCAGGATCCACCTTTGGAGTCAACCCCACCATAGGCCCCCCAGCCGCTGAGATCCTGTCCTGCTCTCAGGCTCACAGGCTAGGGGTCCCAATCCCTCCCTGGAGAGCCCCGCTTCCTCACCTCGTGCTCTAGGGCTCCATCTTCGGTCCAGCTGTTACCTGGGGGCTTGTTCCCTGGTGTGCAGTCCCTCGGACAAGGCTGGCCTCAGAAGGATTCAAGCTACTGCAGCGCTTTCTACCTTACTGACTGCTTTCCTGTCATGTCCACTGCCGAGCCCACCAGGCTAGTCCTGACAGTAACTGACTGGGCTGCTTTTTTGGAATCAGTGATCTTCACTGCCCTGAGGGTTCAGCAGAGGTCTGTGAACAGGAGGGGAAAACCTGGCAGCTCTGCCCCTGAGCACCTCCAAGGCCACAGGAGCCTCACACACTAGCAGAGGGCCTGTGACCTTCGAGGGCCTCTGTCTCCAGCGCAGGTGCCAGGTGCTCTGCAGGCGGGGCTGCTGGAGGTCCCAGCAGTGACTGAGACACCTCCCTCTCCTGAGCCCTAGCTGGGTGTCAGCTGAGATGCCGTGGACCCAGTGAGGCCACCTCACGTGTTCTCCTGCAGAGATGAGCTCGGCCAAGCCACCCTGTGGTTCACACTGAGCCGAGCTCAAGGAGCTGAGTGACCTCGAGCCAGAGCTGCAATGGGGCCTGGGGTCACAAGGAGGCCCTGCTGGGCCTGTGCTCAGGGCCCCTGCCCTCACTCTACGGAGGACATCCTCAGAGGCCCTCAGGTGAGGTGTCCACAGCCCCACAAAGTGAAGCTGCTCCCAGACCCACCCTCGATAGTGCCCTAGCTCTTTAAGTCCCAGACCAGCCTATGCTGTGCCTCGTTCCTGTGCTGCCATCTGGGGGCGGATGCCAGCCAGAGCCGCCTTCTGGGGTGCAAGCCTCGGTTCCCCAGAGGGGTTAAACCAGGAGGTCCTGTCCTGACACCCAGTTCTTAGCACCAACTGCAGCCTCCCTGCCCAGACCCTGGGGACAAGAGGATTAATGGTTGAGACCAGGAACCTGGCAAGAGGGGTAGAACTGAGGACTCTATCAGATGCCACCCTGGCCCAGAGCCTGCCTGGGCTCTGAGTCTGCCCCTCCACAGGGCCCTTCAGGTAGGCCCAGTAGGTCATCATGACCAGGTGCTCCCAGCCTGGGTCCCTGGGTCACCACCAAATGGAAGACACAGATGGTGTGACATGCAAGACATCCTGGAGACCCAAGCCAGCTGCAGACTGCCAGAGGCTCTTGCAGGGGTGCAGGTCTGCCAGGGCTGCAGGTAGAGGTGTGGTTTGAGGCTACCGCCGGGCACACCTCCCTTCCACTGCTCTTGAATCCTCCACACCACCCCTCAGCTTTCAGGTTTGACAAAGACACCTGCATGTGTGGGCCACTTTTTTAAAAAATTTATTTCTTTATTTTAAAGTTTTTACAGAGTTTTGTTGTTCACAGACGTGCATGTTCCCAGATCAGTCATATGCATATCCCTGGTCCCCTCCCCCATCCCAGGCCCCCCCACCCCAGCCCTCCAGGTCGTCACACCAATCCACTGTAAGTACTCCTATTCCCTTAGCCCAGAAGCACATGAAACAATGCTCAACCTCGCTTATAAATAGAGAAATGCAAATCAAAACTACAATGAGATATCACCTCTCACCCATCAGAATGGCCATCATCAACAAATCGACAGACAATAAATGCTGGAGAGGGTGTGGAGAAAAGGGAACACTCCTGCATTGCTGGTGGGAGTGTAAATTGATACAGCCTCTATGGGTCATTTTTTGAGTATGGTTGGTTCCATGGAATAGCTGACCTCCTTGCTCCAGGGGGACACCAGCTGCCTTGCTGCCACGCATAGCACTTCCCTCCCACAAACATCACCTGTGTCGCCTCTGTAGCCTTGGAACACCAGGAAGGCAGAGGGGAGAGCACCGAGGCAGGCAAGGCCCTGCCCTCCTGAGGGCTGTAGGCATCTCTGCTGGGCAGCCCTGGGAACTGGTCACTCATTTTTAATTCCCCAATTGAAGAGTAGACTATTGTGTTTTAAGGACATCAGGATAGCAAAAGTCTGATTGTGAGGGGTCAGTTTTGTAGGGTTTTTTTTTTTTCGTGCAGTGAGAAGTTTATTAAAGTAAGAAAGGATAGGGAAAAGCTTCCAGCATAGACACTGGAAGGGGGTAGAAGAGTACCCCGTGAAGCCACTTTACTTTAGGCATGGCATTTTATACTTTTTCAGTTGGTTATTAACAGCAGTTTAAAAGAATATATTGAGGCGATAAAGGTCTTACCAGACCTACACCCACAACATACATCTTTAGATAACATAGGTACAAGTTAAGCAAGATATTGTTACACACCTTAGCTCTGGGCTTAAAAGAACTTTTTAGGCAGAATGGATTATTGTCATAGGCATGGCAATCAAGGTGAAGGCACCCTGGCTAAAGATGTTTGTTCCTCACCCTCCTTTTTGTCCTTAGAATAGAGTTTTCATTTGTACTTTTTTGTTGTTAAATCATGCCTACTCTTTAAGGTGCCTTCTAAACATAAAACTCAGATTTTATTTTTGGAGAGGAAAGTAAAGTTTGGGCCAGCTCAAGGGCCCCCACCCCAGCCCTCCGGGCACACAATCCACTGTAAGTACTCCTATTCCCTTAGCCCAGAAGCACATGAAACAATGCTCAACCTCGCTTATAAATAGAGAAATGCAAATCAAAACTACAATGAGATATCACCTCTCACCCATCAGAATGGCCATCATCAACAAATCGACAGACAATAAATGCTGGAGAGGGTGTGGAGAAAAGGGAACACTCCTGCATTGCTGGTGGGAGTGTAAATTGATACAGCCTCTATGGGTCATTTTTTGAGTATGGTTGGTTCCATGGAATAGCTGACCTCCTTGCTCCAGGGGTACACCAGCTGCCTTGCTGCCACGCATAGCACTTCCCTCCCACAAACATCACCTGTGTCGCCTCTGTAGCCTTGGAACACCAGGAAGGCAGAGGGGAGAGCACCGAGGCAGGCAAGGCCCTGCCCTCCTGAGGGCTGTAGGCATCTCTGCTGGGCAGCCCTGGGAACTGGTCACTCATTTTTAATTCCCCAATTGAAGAGTAGACTATTGTGTTTTAAGGACATCAGGATAGCAAAAGTCTGATTGTGAGGGGTCAGTTTTGTAGGGTTTTTTTTTTTTCGTGCAGTGAGAAGTTTATTAAAGTAAGAAAGGATAGGGAAAAGCTTCCAGCATAGACACTGGAAGGGGGTAGAAGAGTACCCCGTGAAGCCACTTTACTTTAGGCATGGCATTTTATACTTTTTCAGTTGGTTATTAACAGCAGTTTAAAAGAATATATTGAGGCGATAAAGGTCTTACCAGACCTACACCCACAACATACATCTTTAGATAACATAGGTACAAGTTAAGCAAGATATTGTTACACACCTTAGCTCTGGGCTTAAAAGAACTTTTTAGGCAGAATGGATTATTGTCATAGGCATGGCAATCAAGGTGAAGGCACCCTGGCTAAAGATGTTTGTTCCTCACCCTCCTTTTTGTCCTTAGAATAGAGTTTTCATTTGTACTTTTTTGTTGTTAAATCATGCCTACTCTTTAAGGTGCCTTCTAAACATAAAACTCAGATTTTATTTTTTTGGAGAGGAAAGTAAAGTTTAGTAGAATGGGAGAGCTGCTGTCAGTACAGTGGGCCAGCTCAAGGGAGAACCGACCTGTGAGAGGCTAATTTCTGTCTCTGCGGTATTCTTGCAAAAGAATCAGAGTGAAACCATAGAAGGCATGCCTATAAATCTGATTAAATTGCAATTGACAAAGCAACCTGGTCATCCTAAGACATGTAACACTTTAACAGGATAACTAGAATTACAAGGGTTACTTTCAAGCTTTTCCCTAGGCAGCCCTTTTAAACAGGCTCGCTGTTTTGAACCGCATAGGTGAAAAGAAACATTTTTGGAGTTTCAAAAAAACACAAAAATCATTTTAACCAATCCAGAGTCTAAAGGATATCATGGCCATTCTGTGTCAAAAAATCATCTTTCCTTTCTGTAGCAATAGTTTTTTTCTCTTTTTTTTGGTAGTCATAATTTTACATACAGACCAAACAGTGCTCAAATTGACTCTGATATCAGGGGCAGATCAGCTGATAAAAAAAATCTTGGATTATCCAGAGTTCTGGGGGGAAGTCGGGGCTTAGTTTGATCAGAAGAGTCTAAAGAAGTAAGGGAATTTTCAAGGATGAGCGAAGCTTGGTCCCTCCCCACCCTGAGACAGGAGTAGTTAGAATGGAATTCTTTAGAATGTTTAGGAGAGTTTTTGATCCCTCAGGCTTTTGAATGTAGGAGAAAGGCTGGCTCAAGGGAGAGCAGAACACTTTTGCAGGCTTTCAGCCATTTTTTTTTTTTTTTTCTGATCCCACTTAGCGCCACCCAAAGCTGGAAGCAAGAGGCACAGGCACTGTCTTCAGCCAATTTTTATAGCCTCATGACAGAAAATTCCTACTGGAATGGTGGCATTAGGTGATTGGTTATGATGCTATAGAGTGGATAACAGTGGGTATTTTACATAATACAGGGTCAGGGAACTGGTCAGTTTAGATCTGGAGGCTCATGGCAGCAGTTGCTATGGGGCTTGGTCAGTTCCAGAGATTCTTATCCTGTGACCTTAGTATAGGACTCCACCCCTGTGACTTTGGTATAGGGCTCCACATTAAGGGGCCAAATATTTGGCCCATTAATAAGAGGGGGGAATGTTGAGTTCTGCCCCAGGCCACAGGTGCCAGGCCTTGCACGAAGGGCTCGGACGTGGAGCTCAGAACCAAGGTCACCTCTGCAGCTGACTGAGACCTTTTGTAACCTTGCCAAAAGCTCCCCGATAATCACTAACAAGCTTTCTAACTCCCAATTAAGAAAGATGTCCACCCCAGTAAATACCCTATAGCACCCCAACCAATCACCTAACATCAACCTTCCAGCAAGAATTTTCTGTCATGAGGGTATAGAAATTGGCTATTAACCCACGAAAACTGTCAACTCTCTACAGTCTGTCAGGAGGTGGGCCTGCTGTGCTAACAGGGCCCACTTTTATCTCTGTTTTTCGTTCTTAATAAACTCACTTGCTTCTTAAATGTTCTGTGTCTGAAGATTCTTTTCCTACCCTCACTCAGACTGCCTCAACACTCCTAAAATAATTGATTCAGGAAAGGATCATCAACGGATGCTACAACTCTTGGGTGCAAGGACCATGGGGGAACAGAATGTTCACACAATTTCAAAGTATCACTCCCATAGATTACTTACTAATAACAAAGGAAAAATGTGCCATTGCAATAGAGAGATCTTGTGGACACCACTTCTTTGAAATGCTCAAATTTAGCATTATCAACATTGGGACAACCTAACATTGTGCCTTCCGATAGCCAGAAGGATATTTAATCGTAATCACATTGAAGAAAAGATTAGACGAATTCAGAATATCAAATATTTTCAAGACAGCTTCCCTGGATTCTTTTACTGATCCCACTTAGCGCCACCCAAAGCTGGAAGCAAGAGGCACAGGCACTGTCTTCAGCCAATTTTTATAGCCTCATGACAGAAAATTCCTACTGGAATGGTGGCATTAGGTGATTGGTTATGATGCTATAGAGTGGATAACAGTGGGTATTTTACATAATACAGGGTCAGGGAACTGGTCAGTTTAGATCTGGAGGCTCATGGCAGCAGTTGCTATGGGGCTTGGTCAGTTCCAGAGATTCTTATCCTGTGACCTTAGTATAGGACTCCACCCCTGTGACTTTGGTATAGGGCTCCACATTAAGGGGCCAAATATTTGGCCCATTAATAAGAGGGGGGAATGTTGAGTTCTGCCCCAGGCCACAGGTGCCAGGCCTTGCACGAAGGGCTCGGACGTGGAGCTCAGAACCAAGGTCACCTCTGCAGCTGACTGAGACCTTTTGTAACCTTGCCAAAAGCTCCCTGATAATCACTAACAAGCTTTCTAACTCCCAATTAAGAAAGATGTCCACCCCAGTAAATACCCTATAGCACCCCAACCAATCACCTAACATCAACCTTCCAGCAAGAATTTTCTGTCATGAGGGTATAGAAATTGGCTATTAACCCACGAAAACTGTCAACTCTCTACAGTCTGTCAGGAGGTGGGCCTGCTGTGCTAACAGGGCCCACTTTTATCTCTGTTTTTCGTTCTTAATAAACTCACTTGCTTCTTAAATGTTCTGTGTCTGAAGATTCTTTTCCTACCCTCACTCAGACTGCCTCAACACTCCTAAAATAATTGATTCAGGAAAGGATCATCAACGGATGCTACAACTCTTGGGTGCAAGGACCATGGGGGAACAGAATGTTCACACAATTTCAAAGTATCACTCCCATAGATTACTTACTAATAACAAAGGAAAAATGTGCCATTGCAATAGAGAGATCTTGTGGACACCACTTCTTTGAAATGCTCAAATTTAGCATTATCAACATTGGGACAACCTAACATTGTGCCTTCCGATAGCCAGAAGGATATTTAATCGTAATCACATTGAAGAAAAGATTAGACGAATTCAGAATATCAAATATTTTCAAGACAGCTTCCCTGGATTCTTTTACATAGGTAGTGTCATGCAACACAAAGAAAAGGACTGACAGATTCCGAATTCAGAGACTAAAGAAAGATAAATACAGTGCATGAACTGTAGATCTCGGATTGAAATGTAAAATGCTCCAATTAGGACAACTGAAAAAATTTACATACAGATTGTATGTTAAATGATACTGAATTGGTTTTAACTATGTGCTAACAGTATTGTGGTTCTGTAGAAAAGTTATTTTTAGGGGGAAGAATCAGGTTATCCGTAACCCACATTGAAAAGGTTCAGGAGAAAAAAAAATAGCCAAATGTTAAAACTGTAAATCTAGATGAAGGGTCGGCTCTTCATTTTACTTATTTTTTACTTTCCTATTTCCCCCCAAAAGGGGGCTGGAAATCCAGTTCTATAGGGAAATGTCAATTCAAAATAACTAACTTGCAAAAGTACCTTTGGCGCAGTGTGATACACGGCCAGTTTCTCTCTGGGACGAAGCAGTAAAGGTGCTGAAATCGCAGACGGCAAGTACACTGGAGTGGGTTGCCACGTGAGCCATTCCAGAACGGAACAGAAGGGGAGAATCGATTCTAACTGTACGGCAGTATGGGGACTTACGGTTACCAAGGACGTAGTCAGGTGGCCCAGGAGGCACCTTCTGATTGGAGGAAGTTCGTCACAGAGCACTGGGATGGCGCTTGCGCAGGTAAGCGGAGGAGGACGAGGACCAAAGATTTTTCATGGATCCCGCCTCTGATCGCGTACCGTCCAATCAAAAGCCCCAACTAAAGTAGTGCCACCTTTCTCGTAGAATGGGTGGTTCTTCCGGTTAATGACCGGGCTTCCGGTAGCAGCTTGTACCGTCAAGTCACTGTGGACTATTTCTGAGTGGCTCTAGATTTTGTTTCCGGGCTATGGGTCCAGTCCGTGGTTCCCAGCAGACTTCTATCGCCGTCATCACCAACGCCGCCATCATGTCTGATACGGATAGCGACGAAGATTCCGCTGGAGACGGCCCATTTTCTTTAGCTGGTTTCCTTTTCGGCAATATTAATGGAGCCGGGCAGCTGGAAGGGGAATGCGTCTTGGACGATGTGAGGGGATAGGCGTGGGGAGGGGTGGCTCGGCAGAGGAAAGGGTGGTGTGAGTAGCATTGAAGGTGAATGGAGAGTTGATAGTGCTCAGGAAACTAGAAGAGAGGACGCACTTAACGTTCACTGAGTATTAGATAAGCGATTGCCATGCCTAGTACATTGTGCAGTAACAGAGCGAAGTGGCCAGGGTCAGGACGAGAGGTGAACTGTAGGTCATCAGCAGTGCTGACATGGGTGGCCTTGAAATTACCAGACTAGGCAGAAGGAAAAGTAGCAGCCTGTCCTACGGAAATTGCACTCAAACTGTCGCTATGAGTGTCTTAGAGATTCTTTAAACTCTCAGCGTTTGCGACGTCGCTGACTAGAGGTGGCTCTAGAGTCAGAGGCCAGACCGACACCAAATCATGTGGTTCAGGCCTCAGTTCTTAGAATAGCCAGTGTTCAATCCATGCAGGACAGGCCTCTTCTGGTCCCAGTGCACTTCATACATAGTTTTTTCACTGTTCACTGACATTCATGAAGTTGTTTCCTATGCCCAACCGTTCTATCTTCATTTATGTTCGTTTTCTCAAGGAGAAAATGTTGAGCAATATTCCTTCCCTGCAGCACACAGTAAAGATAGTAATAAAGTTCTTGCCTCGCTTTCTGTAGTCAGAATGACCTGTTTCCATAGGCTTTATTCTGGTATCTGCTGTTGCATTTATTTAGTCTTGGTGGTGATTCCTTGAATAATCTTTTCTTAACATTACTTGAGGATGGTGATGGAATTGGATATGATGTATTAATAAAGATCTAATCAATGTGGACTCTAGTGAAAGATGTATTTTACACTTCTCAAATGTTATGCTTCTTTTAGGTCACCATTGAGTCCTTTATCGTGCAGATTTGTAACTTTGTTGTCCATCTGGAAATAAACCCTGTGCTGTGGGAAACTTAGGTTTAGTTATTGTTTTTGACTCTGATGCTGTTCCTTTTTCAGGAATGTAAGAAGCACCTGGCAGGGCTGGGTGCTTTGGGTCTGGGCAGCCTGATCACTGAACTCACAGCAAATGAAGAACTGAATGCTATTGATGGTGTCCTGGTAAATGATGAAGGTGAAGTCTGGGTCATGGGGAGTAAGGTGGAGAGGAGGCTACCCACTGTACATGTACATTTCTGTAGGAATTATCTAATGAAGTGAGAGTTACTGGCTCTTTGTTTAGATCTATCTCTCCCACCAACTTTTATTTATAGGATGGATCAGGAGTACAGAAGATGCTGTAAAACATTGATGCGAAGTGGAACAGAGCGAAGTGGCCAGGGTCAGGACGAGAGGTGAACTGTAGGTCATCAGCAGTGCTGACATGGGTGGCCTTGAAATTACCAGACTAGGCAGAAGGAAAAGTAGCAGCCTGTCCTACGGAAATTGCACTCAAACTGTCGCTATGAGTGTCTTAGAGATTCTTTAAACTCTCAGCGTTTGCGACGTCGCTGACTAGAGGTGGCTCTAGAGTCAGAGGCCAGACCGACACCAAATCATGTGGTTCAGGCCTCAGTTCTTAGAATAGCCAGTGTTCAATCCATGCAGGACAGGCCTCTTCTGGTCCCAGTGCACTTCATACATAGTTTTTTCACTGTTCACTGACATTCATGAAGTTGTTTCCTATGCCCAACCGTTCTATCTTCATTTATGTTCGTTTTCTCAAGGAGAAAATGTTGAGCAATATTCCTTCCCTGCAGCACACAGTAAAGATAGTAATAAAGTTCTTGCCTCGCTTTCTGTAGTCAGAATGACCTGTTTCCATAGGCTTTATTCTGGTATCTGCTGTTGCATTTATTTAGTCTTGGTGGTGATTCCTTGAATAATCTTTTCTTAACATTACTTGAGGATGGTGATGGAATTGGATATGATGTATTAATAAAGATCTAATCAATGTGGACTCTAGTGAAAGATGTATTTTACACTTCTCAAATGTTATGCTTCTTTTAGGTCACCATTGAGTCCTTTATCGTGCAGATTTGTAACTTTGTTGTCCATCTGGAAATAAACCCTGTGCTGTGGGAAACTTAGGTTTAGTTATTGTTTTTGACTCTGATGCTGTTCCTTTTTCAGGAATGTAAGAAGCACCTGGCAGGGCTGGGTGCTTTGGGTCTGGGCAGCCTGATCACTGAACTCACAGCAAATGAAGAACTGAATGCTATTGATGGTGTCCTGGTAAATGATGAAGGTGAAGTCTGGGTCATGGGGAGTAAGGTGGGAGAGGAGGCTACCCACTGTACATGTACATTTCTGTAGGAATTATCTAATGAAGTGAGAGTTACTGGCTCTTTGTTTAGATCTATCTCTCCCCCCACCAACTTTTATTTATAGGATGGATCAGGAGTACAGAAGATGCTGTGGACTATTCAGACATCAATGAGGTAGCGGAAGATGAAAGCCGAAGATACCAACAGACAATGGGGAGCTTGCAGCCTTTTTGCCATGCAGGTGATTCTTTGGTGCCATCAACAAGAGCATTCTATTACATTTTCTTTTCTTTTTTTAAACATTTATATATTTATTATACTTTGGCTATACTGGGTCTTCACTGCTGCATACAGGCTTTCTCTGGTTGCCGTGAACAGTGGCTACTCTTAGTTGTGGTGCACGGACTTTTCCTTGCGGTGGCTTCTCTTGTCGCAGAGCACAGGCTCTAGGCACAGGCTTCAGTAGTTGTGGCATGTGGGCTCAATAATTGCAGCTCATAGGCTGTAGAGCATGGGCTCAGTATTTGTGGCACACAGGCTTAGTTGCTGCAAGGCATATGGATTTGCCTTGCAAAGGATTGAACTTTTTTTTTTTTTCTTAGTGGAGCAAAGGATCGAACTTGTATCTTCTGTGTTGGCAGATGGATTCTTAACCACTGGATGACTAGGGAAGGCTCTCGTACATTTTCTTGCTGAGTAGTCCAGTTCATTTCTATCCAAGCTTCTGTCATTGTTTCTGCTCTTTATGTCTGCTTCTCTCGCTCTGTCAGCTCAGTTCCAAGTAGCTGCTACCCTTTTTTATGTTCGGGGGAAGCACTGTTATGCTTAAGCTTTTATTCCTCATACTGGTTAGTACCAAATTCTTGGTGAATGCCAAATAAGAAGGATAATGCTTTCCTCCTTATCATCTGGTATTTGAATTCCTATGGGGTTCACAGTACTAATTTAGATGCTGTTTAAACTCAAATCTTTACCCTCAAGGAATTCGCAGTTCAAGAAGGATTAAGTATGCAATGTCATGAGCACATGTACTTATTGGCTCAGCTTCTGTTAATCACTTACTACCTGTATGCTGACATAGTTCACTTAATGTTTGCTCACAACATTGATTTTCCTTCCTGGTACAAGCTACTACCTTAGAGAATCAGAATGTCAGAGTTCAAAAGGGTTTTAGTGGTTATTTATTCTTAACCTCATCAAAGATAGACTTGAATTTCAGAGAACTTTAATAAAATGTGCAACTTTTATCAAAAGTTCTATAATTAGTGGCAGGCCTTATATGCTATATACTGTGATGGTATAGTACAGGATAATAAAATCCATTTTCTTGGTTCTGTGATCTGGAACCTAGACCTACTGGTTATAGTTCATTCTTTCGACTGTCTTATACTGCCTTGGGACTTTTATATAAAGTTATTTGTTGTTTATTTGTTATCCATTTCTTTAAATGAGATTTCAGCTTGCTGAGAAATGTAGGTTAAAATCTTGGTAAATAGCTGAACTTAGTTTCTTCAGAGCCAGTTAATGGATTTGGGTGCTTCTTCTTCCTTTTTTTTTAATATATTGATTTTTACTTACTGGTAGCTCAACTGGTAAAGAGTGCGGGAGACCTGGGTTCAGTCCTCGGGTTGGGAGGATCTCCTGGAAGGGGGCATGGCAAACCCCTCCAGTATTCTTGCTTGGAAAATCCCCATGGACAAAGGAGCCTGGTGGGCTATAGTCCATGGAGTCGGCAAAGAGTCAGACACAACTGAAGTGACTGAACACATTTACTTCTTTGACTGTGCTGGGTCTTAGTTGTAGCACTTGGGATTTTTGGTCTTGAGACATGCAGGATTTTTAGTTGATCTTTAGTTGCAGCACATGGGATCTAGTTCTCTAACCAGGGATCAAACCTGGGCCCCTTGAATTGGGAGTGCAGAATCTTAGCCACAGGACCGTCAGAGAAGTCCCTGGGTGTTTCTTTTATAAAGAGAGTAATTGCACTACAAACACAAGAAATAATTAGAAAAATAGAAGATGTAAACCTTACTTTCAGGGATATTGTTGTCATTTGGGAAAGGTGAGGTAAATGAATGCTAAGCATAATTATTCATAATAAGAAGACTTAAGCCAGTCCCAAGCTCGTATTTCTGTATAGAACAGTATATTTAGTTCTGTAGTGCTGCCAGACTAGCTAAGTCAAATAAGAGAACTATAGTTATAGCATCCTGACAGACTGAAGGGAAGGTGGTAGCAGCTCTGATTTTCAGGGAATGTTGTAATTTTCAGGTTTGGATTTGTTATCTTGGCTAGGGATAGTGAGGAAGAGGCTAGGTGCAGGGATCTTAGCTGGATTCTATAATTAGTGGCAGGCCTTATATGCTATATACTGTGATGGTATAGTACAGGATAATAAAATCCATTTTCTTGGTTCTGTGATCTGGAACCTAGACCTACTGGTTATAGTTCATTCTTTCGACTGTCTTATACTGCCTTGGGACTTTTATATAAAGTTATTTGTTGTTTATTTGTTATCCATTTCTTTAAATGAGATTTCAGCTTGCTGAGAAATGTAGGTTAAAATCTTGGTAAATAGCTGAACTTAGTTTCTTCAGAGCCAGTTAATGGATTTGGGTGCTTCTTCTTCCTTTTTTTTTAATATATTGATTTTTACTTACTGGTAGCTCAACTGGTAAAGAGTGCGGGAGACCTGGGTTCAGTCCTCGGGTTGGGAGGATCTCCTGGAAGGGGGCATGGCAAACCCCTCCAGTATTCTTGCTTGGAAAATCCCCATGGACAAAGGAGCCTGGTGGGCTATAGTCCATGGAGTCGGCAAAGAGTCAGACACAACTGAAGTGACTGAACACATTTACTTCTTTGACTGTGCTGGGTCTTAGTTGTAGCACTTGGGATTTTTGGTCTTGAGACATGCAGGATTTTTAGTTGATCTTTAGTTGCAGCACATGGGATCTAGTTCTCTAACCAGGGATCAAACCTGGGCCCCTTGAATTGGGAGTGCAGAATCTTAGCCACAGGACCGTCAGAGAAGTCCCTGGGTGTTTCTTTTATAAAGAGAGTAATTGCACTACAAACACAAGAAATAATTAGAAAAATAGAAGATGTAAACCTTACTTTCAGGGATATTGTTGTCATTTGGGAAAGGTGAGGTAAATGAATGCTAAGCATAATTATTCATAATAAGAAGACTTAAGCCAGTCCCAAGCTCGTATTTCTGTATAGAACAGTATATTTAGTTCTGTAGTGCTGCCAGACTAGCTAAGTCAAATAAGAGAACTATAGTTATAGCATCCTGACAGACTGAAGGGAAGGTGGTAGCAGCTCTGATTTTCAGGGAATGTTGTAATTTTCAGGTTTGGATTTGTTATCTTGGCTAGGGATAGTGAGGAAGAGGCTAGGTGCAGGGATCTTAGCTGGATTCTATGAGTTGAGTTCCTGGAAAAGGAAGATGCTATATTTGATAGAGTGTTGGTCTCTGGAAAACTCTTTTCCAAGTTATTTTGTTCTCTGAAGTGGTACCTTCATCTGAACCCTTAGCTGCTTCCTTCCCTGACATCGGCCCCTTCACATGGCTCCATGGCTTTATTTACAAGGGTGTTTCTTTGGAATAATTAGAAGTAGGTGGAAGTTATTCTAGAGGCTTCATGGAGGTGAATTTTGAAAGATAAAGTTTGATGGAGAGGGAGCAATAGGGCATTTTGGTATGGAAACATGCTTTGCATTAAGGTTTGGAGATAGAAATAAGCAAATACTGTGAAGGGAATTGGTCAGTGGGTTTTTTCTTTTTTTTATATATTCATTTTATTAATTTTTACCTGTGTCAGGTCATAGTTGTGGCACATGGGCATAATTGCTCTGTGGCATGTGGGATCTTAGTTCTGTGACCAGGGCTTGAAGCCACATCCCCTGTATTGGAAGGTGGATTCTTTTTTTTTTAAATTTAATCCTTAGCTTGGATGGATAGACAGGTTTGCTTTTTTTTTCAAACATCAAAATCATTTTGTATTGGGGTATAGCTGATTAAGAATGTTGTGATAAGTTTCAGATGAACAGCGAAGGGACTCAGCCATGTGTATATATATATATATATATACACGTACATATATATATATGTATATATCCATTCTCCCCCAAAGTCCCCCCCCATCCAGGCTGGCACATAATATCGAGCAGAGTTCCATGTTCTATACAATAGGTCTTTGTTGGTTATCCATTTTAAATACAGCAGTGTGTACATGACCTTCCCAAAGTTCCCAACTATCCCTTCCCCCCTGCAACCATAGGTTCATTTACTAAATCTTTTGAGTCTTTCTGTTTTGTAAGTTCACTTGTGTCATTTATTTTTAGATTTCACATATAAGGGATGTCATATGATATTTCTCTTTCTCTGTCTGGCTTACTTCACTCAGTATGACACTCTGTAGGTTCATCCATGTTGCACATGTATGTATGTATTTGGCTGTACTGGTTCTTAGTTGTAGTATGTGGGATCTAGTTCCCTGAACAGGGATGGAACCTGGGCCTTCTGCATTGGGAGCACTAAGGAAGTTCCCCCATAAAGCAATTGACAGCACCTTTATGTACACATTGCTTGGAGTTTCATGCTGTAAAGAATTACAGTCTCACATAGATTGTTGAGTAAGAGGCAGAGAATATAATGAAAAGAAGATGAACTTTGGAGGCAGAATGTCTTAGGTCCAAATCCCAACTCCATATTTAGTTTGACCCTGGGAAAGTTGCTTAGTCCCTGAGGCTTGGGTCTCTCATTTGTAATAATCCGTCAGTTTTCTTGTCTGCTTATGTATATTAATATCTACCTCATTAATAAGATTTTGGTGAGAATTTAAATTCATTATCATATGATATGAAAGCACGTAGATAGAACAGTGTCCTGGCAGATGCTCCAGAAATATTACTTGTCTTCCCTTCCTAAATGAAAATGAAAAGTGATACTTGTTCAAAAGTGATGCTGTGGGCTTCCCTGGTGGTCCAGTGGGTAAGGACACCGCCTTGCAGTGCAAGGGGCGCCGGTTCGAGCCCTGGCCTGGGAAGATCCCACGTGCCGCGGAGCGGCTGGACTGGTGTGTCCAATTACAAGCCAGCGCTCTAGAGTGCATGCGCCCAGAGCTGGTGCTCTGCAAGGAGAGAGGCCACTGCAATGGGAGGCCCACACAGGCCAAAGAATAAAGATGGATGGAAATAAGTCAATAAAAATAAAAGAGGCCAAAATTAAAAAAAAAAAGATCTGGGAGGTGAGAAGAAAGTCCAGTTTTAAACTGATAGAGAAAGATGGTTGTTAAATTTAATCATGAGGTTGAGCAGGGTGAAAATAAACAGGATTTGACCAGGAGAAGGAGCAAAGGTTTTATTAATAAACAGTTCTTAGGGACTCTAAATTTCTGTATGAGATATACGTAGTATTATGGCATTTGGCAGTATTGTGTCATCTCTTTCTGGAGGCAGAAGCTGCACCTCTTGTGTATACTCATGGAGTCTGCATGTGATGCTTTAAATTATTGAGTGCCAAGGGAGCTGAAGCCTGTTGTGTAAAATTCTGGATATTGAGGTCACTTTCTTGGTTTTATTAGATTATGATGAGGATGACTATGATGCTGATTGTGAAGACATTGATTGCAAGTTGATGCCTCCTCCACCTCCACCTCCAGGACCAATGAAGAAGGATAAGGACCAGGGTGCTATTAATGGTGGTAAGTAGAGACTTGTCTACTTTTGTCTAAGGAGCAAGTTCTATTTCTGGTCCTGATTTGTGGCATGCTTATAGGGGGGCTATTAAAATTAAATGGGTAGGAAAGGATATAACTTCTAGAAGAGATTAATACAGTTTTCAAAATTCAGTGTTAAAAGGGAAGTTTTAAAATATTTGGCAACAATATTTTAACATGCACTCAAGAAAAAGTAGTGTAGGTCAGTGTGGTTCTCAAATATGACAGTCTATCACAGTCACTGCCCATCTCAAGTCTTAAAAATTGTACAGGTTTCTGACTCACCCCTGGAGAATTTGATTCAGAAGGTCTGGGGTAGAGCTCAGGGATTTCATAGAATTCCCCCAAGTAATTTCTGATGCAACTGATCTGTACTGATATTTGGAAACTACCTGTTTAGATGACTCTCTTTTGTGGGAAAAAAAAAAAGAGTAAATGGGAAGGTATCTAGAATGGATATAAATCACTTAGAGCCAGCTGTCAGATTCAGAGATTTCAAAGATAGGGTCTTTAATGATCATCTCACCTATTCCTGTGTCTGCAACAGTGGTAAGTAACCCTAGACTAGAAGATTGGGGAAGAGCAGTGTCTTTGATCTCCTAGTATTTTGAGACTTATGTCAACCTAAATGCCTCCTAGTAGAGTTTTAAACTGTTTCCTTTTTGGTCTGCAGGCTAAATAACATTTGGTAACTCTGTGGCTTAGATCTTGTCTTATGCTAAGTCATTTCATTGTTATCCTGTGGACTTAAAAGATATTTCCAGTTTATGGGTATAAAATTGGGCACGATAAGGCCTGACTGGTATGAAAGTGTTACATAATTTTTCTATCAGCCACATTTCTTTAACCTGGTATACTTACAGAAAGTAGTGAATGTAGTAATAGTGTTTGTTTTCTCTCATCACAACCCCAGGGTACCAAGTACAAGGTGAGTTGGGGCTGGTGGGAGATAATGAGTTGGAATGAGTTTTCCGGGATGGATACTAGTAATCTGGGTGCTTGGAACTGTATCCCCTGCCATTAAGCCATGCTTAAGCCTGGAGCAGGTGTTGGCTGAATTTGAGGAAATATGCTCATGGTTATATGCCAAAGGGGTTTCTCTTCCTCGTTGCAGTGTCTGAGGATGGAGAAGGCATCATCTTGCCCTCCATCATTGCCCCTTCCTCTTTGGCCTCAGAGAAAGTGGACTTCAGTAGTTCCTCTGACTCAGAATCTGAGATGGGACCTCAAGAGACAACACAGGCAGAATCTGAGGATGGAAAGCTGACCCTACCATTGGCTGGGATTATGCAGCATGATGCCACCAAGATGTTGCCGAGTGTCACAGAACTTTTCCCAGAATTTCGTCCTGGAAAGGTACTTTCTGTGGAGAATGCCCGCATTGCAAACACTGCCCTCTTGTAAATACTCAGTTGTGTTGTTGAGATATTGACTATAGAATGGGTAGAAAATGAAGGTTTCCTCATTCGGTAATATTGTATTGGGTCATTTTTTTTTTGTTTTATTCCTTGATCATATTAATATATGTGATTTATATAGTTCTCATTAGGAGTTATCCTTTCTGTCTTAAAAAAGCTAGTCCCTGGGCTTCCCTGGTGGTCTAGTGGGTAAGGACACCGCCTTGCAGTGCAAGGGGCACCGGTTCGATCCCTGGCCTGGGAAGATCTCACGTGCCACGGAGCGGCTGGACCGATGTGTCCAATTACCGAGCCGAAGCTCTGGAGCACATGCGCCCAGAGCCGGTGCGCTGTGACAACAGAGGCCGCCGCGATGAGAGGCCCACAAGAGCCAAAGAACAAAGATGGATGAAAATAGATAAATGAAAGACCAATAGAAGTGGCCCGCCTACCCCCTCCCTCCCCAACCCGCCCCCCCCCCAAATAAATAAATGAATAAATGTTTAAAAAAAAAAAAGCTAGTCCTGATTATTAAGGAATACTTTACTCTCTCAGTTGGTGTTGTAAATCTGAGTTTGACATTTCTTGATCCCCTCTTAGAGTAAACTTTTCAAGGAAGTTCTAGCTCAGAGCTACTGTCTTCCTATCTGACATTGCGTCTGTTACATAGAAACATGTTTTATGTTCTAGGTGTTGCGCTTCCTACGTCTTTTTGGACCAGGGAAGAATGTCCCATCTGTTTGGCGGAGCCATGTAGCAGTGTCTGAATTTGAGGAAATGCTCATGGTTATATGCCAAAGGGGTTCTCTTCCTCGTTGCAGTGTCTGAGGATGGAGAAGGCATCATCTTGCCCTCCATCATTGCCCCTTCCTCTTTGGCCTCAGAGAAAGTGGACTTCAGTAGTTCCTCTGACTCAGAATCTGAGATGGGACCTCAAGAGACAACACAGGCAGAATCTGAGGATGGAAAGCTGACCCTACCATTGGCTGGGATTATGCAGCATGATGCCACCAAGATGTTGCCGAGTGTCACAGAACTTTTCCCAGAATTTCGTCCTGGAAAGGTACTTTCTGTGGAGAATGCCCGCATTGCAAACACTGCCCTCTTGTAAATACTCAGTTGTGTTGTTGAGATATTGACTATAGAATGGGTAGAAAATGAAGGTTTCCTCATTCGGTAATATTGTATTGGGTCATTTTTTTTTTGTTTTATTCCTTGATCATATTAATATATGTGATTTATATAGTTCTCATTAGGAGTTATCCTTTCTGTCTTAAAAAAGCTAGTCCCTGGGCTTCCCTGGTGGTCTAGTGGGTAAGGACACCGCCTTGCAGTGCAAGGGGCACCGGTTCGATCCCTGGCCTGGGAAGATCCCACGTGCCACGGAGCGGCTGGACCGATGTGTCCAATTACCGAGCCGAAGCTCTGGAGCACATGCGCCCAGAGCCGGTGCGCTGTGACAACAGAGGCCGCCGCGATGAGAGGCCCACAAGAGCCAAAGAACAAAGATGGATGAAAATAGATAAATGAAAGACCAATAGAAGTGGCCCGCCTACCCCCTCCCTCCCCAACCCGCCCCCCCCCCAAATAAATAAATGAATAAATGTTTAAAAAAAAAAAAGCTAGTCCTGATTATTAAGGAATACTTTACTCTCTCAGTTGGTGTTGTAAATCTGAGTTTGACATTTCTTGATCCCCTCTTAGAGTAAACTTTTCAAGGAAGTTCTAGCTCAGAGCTACTGTCTTCCTATCTGACATTGCGTCTGTTACATAGAAACATGTTTTATGTTCTAGGTGTTGCGCTTCCTACGTCTTTTTGGACCAGGGAAGAATGTCCCATCTGTTTGGCGGAGTGCTCGGAGAAAGAGGAAGAAGAAGCACCGTGAAGTGATACCGGATGAGCATATCCTGGAGATGGAGTGCTTGTTAGAATCAGGCATCAACCAGAAGTCTTTGTGGAACTATGACTATGGTCCACCACCGCTTCCAGAGCAGTGTCTCTCTGATGATGAAGTAGGCAAAATAAAAATCTGGAATTAAGATTTGTTGCCCTCTCAGGCAACAAATGAGTTCTCCCTAGCTTATGTCTAAATTGAAGATTAACACCTTAACAGGCAGTGTCTTTGCTGATTGTCTTTAAGTAATCATGATTCCAATCCCAGTGACTGTCCCTTCCCTATTATGGTGATACACTGGTGAATAGGAAAGTTGAATAATAGGGAGAGTGTGCCATGCTACATGTCCATCATTTACAGTCTAACCCCAGTCCTGTTCAAGAATCATCCTTATGGCTCTAAGTTCCCCTTCTGCCTGCTAATGCCCTATAGACTTAGGGGCATCTGGGATCAGGATGTCCTCTTCCCTTTCTGTTTTGTCCTGTTACAGATCACAATGATGGCTCCCGTGGAATCCAAGTTTTCCCAGTCAACTGGTGATATAGACAAAGTGACAGACACTAAACCAAGAGTGGCTGAGTGGCGTTACGGGCCTGCTCGACTATGGTATGACATGCTGGGTGTCCCTGAAGATGGCAGTGGGTTTGACTACGGCTTCAAACTGAAAAAGACGGAACACGAACCTGCGGTGAAATGTAGAATGACAGAGGTAAGCAACACAGTATGTAAGAAAGGAATCAGTGTGCCCAGAGTCCTGTCAGTTTTACTTTTCAGTTGGGGAGACACTGAGTAGGGTTTCTTTGGTGGGAGATTGAGAGATCAAACCTTCTGTTTGGTGTGGTATATTGCCCTGGCAACTTGGCAGTGCAAGAATTCTATTTGTGATATGAGTGTTATGCCAGACCAGGAGTGGGAGGAGGCAGGTGATCCTTCATTATCAGGTGTTTTTCTCAAGTCAGGGACCACATTCGATGTATGTGATGTATCTGTTGTGGGATTTGGAGTGGGAACTCTGACCAGTAACCATTCAGGGATTTGTTGTTGATCTACTTCTGTAGGAAAACGGGAAATCTGAGGAAAACAGTGGCACTGATCTCCTGGCTAGAAAACTTCCTGAAAATCGGGATATCATACCTGGAGATGGAGTGCTTGTTAGAATCAGGCATCAACCAGAAGTCTTTGTGGAACTATGACTATGGTCCACCACCGCTTCCAGAGCAGTGTCTCTCTGATGATGAAGTAGGCAAAATAAAAATCTGGAATTAAGATTTGTTGCCCTCTCAGGCAACAAATGAGTTCTCCCTAGCTTATGTCTAAATTGAAGATTAACACCTTAACAGGCAGTGTCTTTGCTGATTGTCTTTAAGTAATCATGATTCCAATCCCAGTGACTGTCCCTTCCCTATTATGGTGATACACTGGTGAATAGGAAAGTTGAATAATAGGGAGAGTGTGCCATGCTACATGTCCATCATTTACAGTCTAACCCCAGTCCTGTTCAAGAATCATCCTTATGGCTCTAAGTTCCCCTTCTGCCTGCTAATGCCCTATAGACTTAGGGGCATCTGGGATCAGGATGTCCTCTTCCCTTTCTGTTTTGTCCTGTTACAGATCACAATGATGGCTCCCGTGGAATCCAAGTTTTCCCAGTCAACTGGTGATATAGACAAAGTGACAGACACTAAACCAAGAGTGGCTGAGTGGCGTTACGGGCCTGCTCGACTATGGTATGACATGCTGGGTGTCCCTGAAGATGGCAGTGGGTTTGACTACGGCTTCAAACTGAAAAAGACGGAACACGAACCTGCGGTGAAATGTAGAATGACAGAGGTAAGCAACACAGTATGTAAGAAAGGAATCAGTGTGCCCAGAGTCCTGTCAGTTTTACTTTTCAGTTGGGGAGACACTGAGTAGGGTTTCTTTGGTGGGAGATTGAGAGATCAAACCTTCTGTTTGGTGTGGTATATTGCCCTGGCAACTTGGCAGTGCAAGAATTCTATTTGTGATATGAGTGTTATGCCAGACCAGGAGTGGGAGGAGGCAGGTGATCCTTCATTATCAGGTGTTTTTCTCAAGTCAGGGACCACATTCGATGTATGTGATGTATCTGTTGTGGGATTTGGAGTGGGAACTCTGACCAGTAACCATTCAGGGATTTGTTGTTGATCTACTTCTGTAGGAAAACGGGAAATCTGAGGAAAACAGTGGCACTGATCTCCTGGCTGATGAAAACTTCCTGATGGTGACACAGTTGCATTGGGAGGATGATATCATCTGGGATGGGGACGATGTCAGACACAAAGGGACAAAACCGCAACGTGCTAGCCTGGCAGGCTGGCTTCCTTCCAGCATGACTAGGAATGCCATGGCTTACAATGTGCAGCAAGGTGTGCATCTGTGTCCACTGTGTCCAGCACACTGTCTGTGAGATCTCAGACAGCTTTGCCGTTTTCTTTACACTTTTTCTGTATTTTCCAAGTTTTCTTGTGTTAATCTGGATTTCTTTTATAATTCAGTGGAAAACCAAAAATGTTTTTTAAATCTAAGAAATATTTTTTTTTCTTTTTTCCTTCTGCTCTATCTAAACATTGTTGGTTACATAGTAGTCTTATGTAGCTGTCTTCATAATTTTTAAATTATTGTATGTTAAATATATTTTGCTATATTTATTGTTAGCATATCTTACTATATTATGTATTACTGTAATTTTATCAGTCCGGTGTTAAATGTTTGGTTGTTTAAATTTTGACTATTATAAAAAATACTATGGTGAACATTTTTGTCTGCAACCTTTTTTTTTTTTTTTCCTTTTAATTGCTTTTTTTTTTTAAACCTTTATTTTGCTTTTAACTTTTACAGTTTTGTTGTTTACAGATATGTATGTTCCCTTCAACCTTTTTTAAAAGTGAGAAATATGATACTAGGATTTGCTCCTTTTCCATTTACTAGAATTGAAGAGAGCATGAATGTTTTGTTTGTTACTGTTTCCTCATGTTTTGACTAGGATTTACAGCAACCCTGGATGATGATAAGCCTTGGTACTCCATTTTTCCCATTGACAATGAGGACCTGGTGTATGGACGTTGGGAGGACAATATCATTTGGGATGCTCAGGCCATGCCCCGGTTCTTGGAGCCTCCTATTTTGACACTTGATCCCAATGATGAGAACCTCATTTTGGGTATGGTTCCAGCTGGGTCGGTGTTCCTCTTCCATAATTGATAGTACCTTGGAGATGTCAGGAATGTAGTTTGGTTGATTGGAGTTAATCATGGACTAGAAGTGATCTGGGAAGGGATGAAAAATCTGGTTAGGAATTGCAAAGGTGTCAGTAGGAAAGGTGAATCTTCAGGGATAACAACTCCTGGGTGACTTGTTTCCTTCTTAGACATTCCAGATGAGAAGGAAGAGGCTACTTCTAGCTCTCCCTCCAAGGAGAGTAAGAAGGAATCATCTTTGAAAAAGAGCCGAATTCTGTTGGGGAAAACAGGAGTCATCAAGGAGGAACCACAGCAGGTCTGTGAAGGGAAAAGGGATTTAGTGTTCAGAAGAACAAAGAAAGGTAATGGAGAAAGGTAGTCTGACCAAGATTTATTTGGTGACCTATCATTAGAACATGTCTCAACCAGAAGTGAAGGATCCATGGAATCTCTCAAATGATGAATATTACTACCCTAAGCAACAAGGTCTTCGAGGCACCTTTGGAGGAAATATTATTCAGGTAAAAGTAGCAATTTTTTTCTGTGGTGAATGGGAACCACTGCTGTGTTTTGGTATAGATATTGGTAAATCTTGCTTTGACTGGAGTTTAATTTGGACCCTTATATTTCTGTCTTAGCACTCAATTCCTGCCGTGGAATTACGGCAGCCCTTCTTTCCTACCCACATGGGGCCCATTAAACTCCGGCAGTTCCATCGCCCACCTCTGAAGAAGTACTCTTTTGGGGCACTATCTCAGCCAGGTCCTCATTCAGTCCAGCCCTTGTTAAAGCACATCAAAAAGAAGGCAAAGGTATGATTGAATCTTGGTAACTGTTCCCTTCAACCTTTTTTAAAAGTGAGAAATATGATACTAGGATTTGCTCCTTTTCCATTTACTAGAATTGAAGAGAGCATGAATGTTTTGTTTGTTACTGTTTCCTCATGTTTTGACTAGGATTTACAGCAACCCTGGATGATGATAAGCCTTGGTACTCCATTTTTCCCATTGACAATGAGGACCTGGTGTATGGACGTTGGGAGGACAATATCATTTGGGATGCTCAGGCCATGCCCCGGTTCTTGGAGCCTCCTATTTTGACACTTGATCCCAATGATGAGAACCTCATTTTGGGTATGGTTCCAGCTGGGTCGGTGTTCCTCTTCCATAATTGATAGTACCTTGGAGATGTCAGGAATGTAGTTTGGTTGATTGGAGTTAATCATGGACTAGAAGTGATCTGGGAAGGGATGAAAAATCTGGTTAGGAATTGCAAAGGTGTCAGTAGGAAAGGTGAATCTTCAGGGATAACAACTCCTGGGTGACTTGTTTCCTTCTTAGACATTCCAGATGAGAAGGAAGAGGCTACTTCTAGCTCTCCCTCCAAGGAGAGTAAGAAGGAATCATCTTTGAAAAAGAGCCGAATTCTGTTGGGGAAAACAGGAGTCATCAAGGAGGAACCACAGCAGGTCTGTGAAGGGAAAAGGGATTTAGTGTTCAGAAGAACAAAGAAAGGTAATGGAGAAAGGTAGTCTGACCAAGATTTATTTGGTGACCTATCATTAGAACATGTCTCAACCAGAAGTGAAGGATCCATGGAATCTCTCAAATGATGAATATTACTACCCTAAGCAACAAGGTCTTCGAGGCACCTTTGGAGGAAATATTATTCAGGTAAAAGTAGCAATTTTTTTCTGTGGTGAATGGGAACCACTGCTGTGTTTTGGTATAGATATTGGTAAATCTTGCTTTGACTGGAGTTTAATTTGGACCCTTATATTTCTGTCTTAGCACTCAATTCCTGCCGTGGAATTACGGCAGCCCTTCTTTCCTACCCACATGGGGCCCATTAAACTCCGGCAGTTCCATCGCCCACCTCTGAAGAAGTACTCTTTTGGGGCACTATCTCAGCCAGGTCCTCATTCAGTCCAGCCCTTGTTAAAGCACATCAAAAAGAAGGCAAAGGTATGATTGAATCTTGGTAAGGGAAAAATGGCTATAAAAGACACTGGAGTACAAATGGGGGATATGAAATGGATATTAGATAATACTAGGAAGTTATTTATTTTCTTAGAAGCGATAAAATGTTCTTGTGGTTATATTGAGGAGAACGTCCTTATTCTTGGGCGATGCGTGTGAAAATATGGTAAAATGTCAGGATAGCTGCAACTTTAAAAAATGGTTAATGGACTAGCCTGGTGGTCCAGTGGTTACGAATCCACCTGCCAATGCGGGGAATGTGGGTTCAATCATTGGTCTGGGAAGATCTCACAGCCCATGGAGCAGCTAAGCCTGTGCGCTACAATTACTGAAGCCTGCGCATTCTAGGGCCAGTGCTCCATAGCAAGAGAAGCCACTGACAATGAGAAGCCCACACACCACAGTGAAGGAGTAGTTCCCATTCCCCTCAACTAGTGAAAGCCTGTGCACAGCATTGAAGACCCAGCTCAACCAAAAATGAAAAAGATTCAGTGAAATCTCTTGTTATTATAGATAAAACATATGGCAAAATACAAAGTTATATCTAAGTGGTGGGGGTAAAATAAGCGTTCATAGTTTTGACTTTATGAGTGAATATTTTTGCAATGAAGTAGAAAAAGATAAGTAAAGTTTTTGATCTCTCAACAAACAACATCACTGTGTAAATTATTGTCCTTTCAATAGCTGTACTATATTCTCTTTGTTCTTGGCAGATGAGGGAACAAGAGAGGCAAGCTTCAGGTGGTGGAGAGATGTTTTTCATGCGCACACCTCAGGATCTCACAGGCAAAGATGGAGATCTTATTCTTGCAGAATATAGTGAGGAAAATGGACCATTAATGATGCAAGTTGGCATGGCAACCAAGATAAAAAACTACTATAAGCGGGTGAGTCCGTGTTCAGAAAAATCTTCGTGGTTAATAAATAATTGTAGTTAAATATTCAGCAGTCATATGGGAACTTTTTTTTTTAAATACTAGAAATATATTGAAAGAAAGAAATGGTATCTGTTTTGCAGTTAGTAACATTAGTAGACTGCTGTTCTCGTGGAATTTTTATGTAGGCTTATAAATTATATTCTGGGTTAGTAACTGGGTCTCCTGCATTCCTTATAGAAACCTGGGAAAGATCCTGGAGCCCCAGATTGTAAATATGGAGAAACTGTCTACTGTCACACATCTCCTTTTCTAGGCTCACTCCATCCTGGACAGTTACTGCAGGTGAGGAATTATTTCCTACTGAAACTTATTTCTAAGGAAATTGACAGACGAGGAGCCATTGAGCCCAGAAAGGACCAATTCTAATTGATTGAGATACTGTTTAACATAAAGTATGGGAAAGAACAATATAAGCTAAAAATAATTATAATCCATGGTTTTTGCATCATTTTATTACAATTGGCTCCTAATTATGTTACTCTATAAGTTAAATTTGAAATAGCTGTTTGGAAATACATAGTGGTAAGAAGTCCAGAAACATCTGGGTGACATAGGGAAAGTCAACCTGGATTAATACTTTAGTTAATTTATGAATGTTTAACTTGTATATGTAAGATTGACATGTTTTGAGTATATTAGTTGTGGTTATTTTGAGTATTGAACCACACCCCCAGCTAGAGGGAAATGATTTTTTTCCCTTCTCGGTTCTGATGGGTATAGAGATGCTGTCTGGTAACCTAGCCTTTACATATTTTGTTAAGGGAAGGTATAGAGGTCCACAAATGATGTGAGGAAACCTTTAGCACTCTGCTTCCCCTGTCACTCCATCCTCACTTCATTTCTCTTGGCAATCTTAACCATTTTACCTGTTCTTGTACCTAGTTTATCCTGTTGTTTCTATCGCTTATTCTCTTAAAGCATCTATAAAGCACTTTTTATCATTTCGTCTATAGTCCATTTCTCAAGAGGCATTCAGGTGGTGGAGAGATGTTTTCATGCACACCTCAGGATCTCACAGGCAAAGATGGAGATCTTATTCTTGCAGAATATAGTACTTAATGATGCAAGTTGGCATGGCAACCAAGATAAAACTACTATAAGCGGGTGAGTCCGTGTTCAGAAAAATCTTCGTGGTTAATAAATAATTGTAGTTAAATATTCAGCAGTCATATGGGAACTTTTTTTTTTAAATACTAGAAATATATTGAAAGAAAGAAATGGTATCTGTTTTGCAGTTAGTAACATTAGTAGACTGCTGTTCTCGTGGAATTTTTATGTAGGCTTATAAATTATATTCTGGGTTAGTAACTGGGTCTCCTGCATTCCTTATAGAAACCTGGGAAAGATCCTGGAGCCCCAGATTGTAAATATGGAGAAACTGTCTACTGTCACACATCTCCTTTTCTAGGCTCACTCCATCCTGGACAGTTACTGCAGGTGAGGAATTATTTCCTACTGAAACTTATTTCTAAGGAAATTGACAGACGAGGAGCCATTGAGCCCAGAAAGGACCAATTCTAATTGATTGAGATACTGTTTAACATAAAGTATGGGAAAGAACAATATAAGCTAAAAATAATTATAATCCATGGTTTTTGCATCATTTTATTACAATTGGCTCCTAATTATGTTACTCTATAAGTTAAATTTGAAATAGCTGTTTGGAAATACATAGTGGTAAGAAGTCCAGAAACATCTGGGTGACATAGGGAAAGTCAACCTGGATTAATACTTTAGTTAATTTATGAATGTTTAACTTGTATATGTAAGATTGACATGTTTTGAGTATATTAGTTGTGGTTATTTTGAGTATTGAACCACACCCCCAGCTAGAGGGAAATGATTTTTTTCCCTTCTCGGTTCTGATGGGTATAGAGATGCTGTCTGGTAACCTAGCCTTTACATATTTTGTTAAGGGAAGGTATAGAGGTCCACAAATGATGTGAGGAAACCTTTAGCACTCTGCTTCCCCTGTCACTCCATCCTCACTTCATTTCTCTTGGCAATCTTAACCATTTTACCTGTTCTTGTACCTAGTTTATCCTGTTGTTTCTATCGCTTATTCTCTTAAAGCATCTATAAAGCACTTTTTTTATCATTTACGTCTATAGTCCATTTCTCACCACATTTTGAGTGTCACCTTCATACTGTTCCTGGAGTTCCCGTCCCTATAACTTCCTGTTGAAGTTTTTCATCAGTTCCTCCTCTTTTGTGGCTACTTTTGTAGTCTCTTAGAGATCCTTTTTCATCTTTCCCTGTGACTCTTCCACATATAGGATTTTCTTTCCATACCTATGTATTGAAGATCCTCCCTCTTTCTGTCTACTTTTCTTTTTTTTTTAATTTTATTTACTTATTTATTTTTGGCTATTCTGGGTTTTCACTGCTGCTGCAGATTCTTCTCTAGTTGCAGGGAGAAGGAGCTACTCTCTAGTTGAGGTGAGCAGGCTTCTTGTCGCGGTGACTTCTCTTGTGGAACTCGGGCTCTCGGGGCACATGGGCTTCAGTAGTTGTGGCTCCGAGGCTTGGGGCTCGATAGTTGTGGCTCACGGGCTTTGTTGCTCCATAGCACATGGATCCTCCTGGGTCAGGGACTGAACCTGTCTCTTGCCATTGGCAGGCAAAGTCCTTACAACTGAGCTACCAGGGAAGCCCTACTTTTTTTATTTTTTTGAGACGTCTTTATTTAGAATCATAGTTTCTTAATGACAGTTTGATCCTCATCTGGCTGCTTTAGATGTTTTTGTCCTGCATGTTTAGTCTGTCTTTTTTTAGCACAGTTTTTAATTCATTAGTTTTTTTAAAATTAATTTAGCAAATGTATTGATTTCACATATTGTGTCAGGGGCTCTGCTGGGGTCCAGGATAATAGTATGGTACTTGTTGGTTTATGAAGTGATTTTTCAGATGTAATCTTCAAAGTAATCATGTGAGTATAGGTGTTTTAAGTATCTCCATTTTGTAGATAAGGAAAATTGAGCTCATAGATATTAAGTAAGTTATCTGACATCATATAGTGAATTAGCATAGCCAGTGTTACCTGAATACAAATCCTATAGTTTTCCCACTACTGACTCGAAAATATAGCCAGTGGGTAAAAAATTATGTCTAATCCCATTTCATATTCCAGATTATAATTTGTGTTACTTGATAGACCTTAGATGGCATAATGGGGATAGAGAACCAACAAGCTTGATTTTCCCTTCTCATTAGTTTACTAGATTTTCAGGGCTTCACTGTATATCACTTTTGTGTTTTTATTTTTGTTAGGCATTTGAGAACAACCTTTTTCGTGCTCCAATTTATCTTCATAAGATGCCGGAAACTGACTTCCTTATCATTCGCACGAGACAAGGTTACTATATTCGGGAATTAGTGGATATTTTTGTGGTTGGCCAGCAGTGCCCTTTGTTTGAAGTTCCTGGGCCCAACTCCAAAAGGGCTAATACACATATTCGAGACTTTCTCCAGGTAAGGGTGAGAGGATAGGGAGGGGATCTAGATGTACATAAAAGGAAAGGTGGATTGGGGGACACATCAGGAAAGATCAAAACACATAGGGAAAAAGTAAAATAAAAATTAAAAAAACACACACACACACACATAGGGGCTTAGCAGGGGAAGGGCCCCTGGTGAGGACTTTTCTCCTTCCTTTGTCAAATAAAAAAATTTGGTTCGTTGAACAGGTTTTTATTTATCGCCTGTTCTGGAAGAGTAAAGATCGGCCACGGCGGATCCGAATGGAAGATATAAAAAAGGCCTTTCCTTCCCATTCAGAAAGCAGCATCCGAAAGAGGCTAAAGCTCTGCGCTGACTTCAAACGCACAGGTCATCAGTAGTGACTGATTATATGTTCTGCCTGCCTCTTTCCAAGAAAGGAATTAAGGCTTCCAGTTAAAGGATAAGCATACAGCTAATAAAATAGAAAAAAAGTTAAAAATCATCAAAAGGAGGTAGCAAATCTAATTATGGAGGCTCTGATTGCTAATTTAGTTTTGCCTTTCAGGAAATTCAGTGTGGCTGTTGATGTCTTAGAGGTCGGAAACCTAGCAGCAGGGTCTTCCTTGGCTGGACTTTCAGGAAATTTTTTTGGTTATCTGACATCATATAGTGAATTAGCATAGCCAGTGTTACCTGAATACAAATCCTATAGTTTTCCCACTACTGACTCGAAAATATAGCCAGTGGGTAAAAAATTATGTCTAATCCCATTTCATATTCCAGATTATAATTTGTGTTACTTGATAGACCTTAGATGGCATAATGGGGATAGAGAACCAACAAGCTTGATTTTCCCTTCTCATTAGTTTACTAGATTTTCAGGGCTTCACTGTATATCACTTTTGTGTTTTTATTTTTGTTAGGCATTTGAGAACAACCTTTTTCGTGCTCCAATTTATCTTCATAAGATGCCGGAAACTGACTTCCTTATCATTCGCACGAGACAAGGTTACTATATTCGGGAATTAGTGGATATTTTTGTGGTTGGCCAGCAGTGCCCTTTGTTTGAAGTTCCTGGGCCCAACTCCAAAAGGGCTAATACACATATTCGAGACTTTCTCCAGGTAAGGGTGAGAGGATAGGGAGGGGATCTAGATGTACATAAAAGGAAAGGTGGATTGGGGGACACATCAGGAAAGATCAAAACACATAGGGAAAAAGTAAAATAAAAATTAAAAAAACACACACACACACACATAGGGGCTTAGCAGGGGAAGGGCCCCTGGTGAGGACTTTTCTCCTTCCTTTGTCAAATAAAAAAATTTGGTTCGTTGAACAGGTTTTTATTTATCGCCTGTTCTGGAAGAGTAAAGATCGGCCACGGCGGATCCGAATGGAAGATATAAAAAAGGCCTTTCCTTCCCATTCAGAAAGCAGCATCCGAAAGAGGCTAAAGCTCTGCGCTGACTTCAAACGCACAGGTCATCAGTAGTGACTGATTATATGTTCTGCCTGCCTCTTTCCAAGAAAGGAATTAAGGCTTCCAGTTAAAGGATAAGCATACAGCTAATAAAATAGAAAAAAAGTTAAAAATCATCAAAAGGAGGTAGCAAATCTAATTATGGAGGCTCTGATTGCTAATTTAGTTTTGCCTTTCAGGAAATTCAGTGTGGCTGTTGATGTCTTAGAGGTCGGAAACCTAGCAGCAGGGTCTTTCTTGGCTGGACATTGAGGCCAGCTGTGGCTAAGCCTGATACCTTCTGGGACATTGCCTGGTTCAGTCTTGGTTTGCCCTCCTTGTTGATGTCCACAAAAGGGCCTTTGGAATTCAGAATGGTCTCATTTTCTCTTATGTTTTCTAGGCATGGACTCTAACTGGTGGGTGCTGAAGTCTGATTTTCGTTTACCAACTGAAGAGGAGATCAGGGCCATGGTGTCTCCAGAGCAGTGCTGTGCTTATTACAGCATGATAGCTGCAGAGCAGCGACTGAAGGTGAACACTCTACCGCTTAGGCATGCCCTGTGCCTGTGAGTGTTTTTCAGAGAGATGAGGATGAAGACTTTTCCCACTAGCTTAGGAATGATCAGTACTAGATAATTACTAATTATTTCAAAAGTCAAACTATATGAGGTACTCTGTGTACATCAGTTCTGGGATAAACTATATTGTGGATAAATACCAGTGGAAAGGTTTAGTGAGGGACTTAGGACATATTGCTTTGCTTTGAAAATGGTTCCTCATTCATTTGATTTTAATCTCTGTTCTTTGTAAGTCAGGTGTGTAAGCAGGGAAAATGCTTCTTGCAGCGATGATGATGGTTCTGGACATGTGGTTTAGAGAAGCATAATGTCCTCATCAGGCCAAAATAGGGAAGGTCTGGCTGGTGTGGGATAGCACAGCTTTGTTGACTGAGTTAGTGAGCATTGCTATTTAGCTTTTTATGGGTCTTAACTATCCATATATGTTATTAGCCTAAGGATGTAGAATGGTGATAGATATACCTAAGATTTTACAGAATCCATTCTCTATGCAAAAATATACTTTGGTGTTCAGTACTTTTTGAAACGCTGACTTCAAACGCACAGGTCATCAGTAGTGACTGATTATATGTTCTGCCTGCCTCTTTCCAAGAAAGGAATTAAGGCTTCCAGTTAAAGGATAAGCATACAGCTAATAAAATAGAAAAAAAGTTAAAAATCATCAAAAGGAGGTAGCAAATCTAATTATGGAGGCTCTGATTGCTAATTTAGTTTTGCCTTTCAGGAAATTCAGTGTGGCTGTTGATGTCTTAGAGGTCGGAAACCTAGCAGCAGGGTCTTTCTTGGCTGGACATTGAGGCCAGCTGTGGCTAAGCCTGATACCTTCTGGGACATTGCCTGGTTCAGTCTTGGTTTGCCCTCCTTGTTGATGTCCACAAAAGGGCCTTTGGAATTCAGAATGGTCTCATTTTCTCTTATGTTTTCTAGGCATGGACTCTAACTGGTGGGTGCTGAAGTCTGATTTTCGTTTACCAACTGAAGAGGAGATCAGGGCCATGGTGTCTCCAGAGCAGTGCTGTGCTTATTACAGCATGATAGCTGCAGAGCAGCGACTGAAGGTGAACACTCTACCGCTTAGGCATGCCCTGTGCCTGTGAGTGTTTTTCAGAGAGATGAGGATGAAGACTTTTCCCACTAGCTTAGGAATGATCAGTACTAGATAATTACTAATTATTTCAAAAGTCAAACTATATGAGGTACTCTGTGTACATCAGTTCTGGGATAAACTATATTGTGGATAAATACCAGTGGAAAGGTTTAGTGAGGGACTTAGGACATATTGCTTTGCTTTGAAAATGGTTCCTCATTCATTTGATTTTAATCTCTGTTCTTTGTAAGTCAGGTGTGTAAGCAGGGAAAATGCTTCTTGCAGCGATGATGATGGTTCTGGACATGTGGTTTAGAGAAGCATAATGTCCTCATCAGGCCAAAATAGGGAAGGTCTGGCTGGTGTGGGATAGCACAGCTTTGTTGACTGAGTTAGTGAGCATTGCTATTTAGCTTTTTATGGGTCTTAACTATCCATATATGTTATTAGCCTAAGGATGTAGAATGGTGATAGATATACCTAAGATTTTACAGAATCCATTCTCTATGCAAAAATATACTTTGGTGTTCAGTACTTGGTGTTTGGTGAAACTTGTACTTTGTGTTTTCAAATTTATCAGTTGACTTGCGCATGGATTTGTCCTCTTCCAGGATGCTGGCTATGGTGAGAAGTCCTTTTTTGCTCCAGAAGAAGAAAATGAGGAAGATTTCCAGATGAAGATTGATGATGAGGTGAGATTTTAATCTTTATTAGTACATTCCCATTTATCTTTTATTTTTTTTAACACCAGGCTTATTGAGATGATTGACATACAGTGAATGGCATGTATTTAAAGTTTATTGTCTGGTATGTTGTGGTGTATGTTTATACCTGTGAAATTGTGATGACAAGATAATGAGTGTATCTTTCACCTCCACAAGTTTGTGCCTCTTTGGAATCCCTTTCTCCTCTCTCCTCCATTCGCTTTAACCCTCCCTGTCCTCTGACAACCACTGATCTTCTTTCTGTCACTATAGATTAGTTTGTATTTTCTAGAGTTTTAGATAAATGGAATCATACAGTTACATGTACTCTTTTAAAAAATTGTAGTAAGATACACATAACGTAAAATTTATTATCTTAATCCTTTAAGGGTCTAGTCAGTAGTGTTAGGTATATTCACACTATTCAGTCAGTCTCCAGAACTCTTTTCATCTTGTGAAACTGAAGCTCCTTACATAGTAATTCCCCTTTGTTCCCCTCCCCCGACCCCTGGCAACCACCAATCTGCTTTCTGTTCTTATGAATTTTACCAGTCTAGATTCTTCACCTAAGTCGAAATATATCACTGATTTATTTCATCTGGCATAGTATTCTTTTTTTATTTTATTTTTTCTTTTTCTTTTTTAATTGAAGGATAATAGCTTTACAGAGTTTTGTTCTTTACTGCCAAACATCAACATGAATCAGCCATAGGTATACATATGTCCCCTCTCTCTTAACTTCCCTCCTATTTCCCTCCCCATCCAATCCCTCTAGGTTGTTCCAGAGCCCCTGTTTGAATTCCCTTAATCTTGCATCAGTTTCACATTGGCTGTGTATTTTACATATGGTAATGTAAGTTTCCATGTTATTCTTTCCATGCATCTCAGCCACTCCTCCCTCCCCCCAGTGTCCTTAAGTCTGCTCTCTGTGTCTGTTTCTCCATTGCTCTCTTGTGTGTAAATTCATCAGTACCATCCCCTAGACTCCATACATATGTGTTAGTATACAACGTTTATCTCTCTCCCTCTGACTTGCTTCACTCTGTATAATAGGCTGTAGTGAAGTTCATTCACCTCATTAGAACTGTCTCAAAGGCATTCGTTTTTATGGCTGAGGAATATTCCATTGTACTTTTGTACCACGGCTTCTTTATCCATTCATCTGTCATTGGACATCTAGGTTGCTTCCATGCTCTAGCTATTATAAACACTGCTGGGCTTCTCTGGTAAAGAGTCTGCCTTGCAGTGCAAGGAGCACTGGTTCAGTTCCTGGCCTGGGAAGATCCCACGTGCCGTGGAGCAGCTGGACTGGTGTGTCCAATTACCAGTCAGTGCTCTGGAACCAGAGAGGCCACTGTAATGGGCCACTGTAATTAATATCAAACTATTAATAGCTGGCTGTCCCAGTTGTAACAGATAATAATTCACACCTTAGGAATGGAGTAAGGATTAAACAACGTTCTCTTCAGAACGCCAAGAACCTTGTATAACCCCGCCACAAAAAAAAAAAAAACAAAACAACTTGATCCTGTCACTCTTGCCCAAGGACTTCCTTCAGGTCCTCATTTGTCTTAGGAAGAAATCTGTAACATGATTCACAAGGCTCTGCGTGATTTTGGTCTTGTGATATAGTTCTCACCTCTTCTCATCTGTCAGTGCCCATCTTTTACTCTTTTTTTTTTTTAATTTGGGCTCTTTTATTGTTTTTGTTTTATTTATTTATTTTCATCTGTCTTTATTCTTTGGACTGTGTGGGCCTCCCATAGCAGTGGCCTTTTGTTGCAGAGCACTGGCTCTGGCTGCATGCACTCCAGAGCGCTGACTCATAATTGGACACACCCGTTTAGCCACTCTGCGGCATGTGGGATCCTCCCAGGCCAGGGATCAAACCAGTGCCCCTTGCATTGCAAGGCAGACTCTTTACCCACTGGATCACCAGGGAATCCCCATCATTTACTCTTAAGCTCCAAACATACTGAAGTTTCATTCAGTTCCCTAAATGTATTTCTACTGCCTTCCAGGATTCACAACTGTTATTCCTTCTGCCTAGAATATTTCGTCTCCACTCCTCTATCATCTGACCTTCATCTGCAAGTTATACTCTTCTGGAAGCTTTCCCCAACTCTTGGCTCTCGCTCCCACCCTTTGTTCAGATTGGGTCATCATCCTTTTCTTGTGTACATATAGCACTGTTTCTCTTTCCTATCATGGCACTGATCATGCAGTGTTGAATTTGGTTTATTTCTCTCTCCTTCACTGACGTGAGATCCTTGAGAAAGTAGTGCTTGTCAAGTGGTAGATATTCAATAAGTATTTGTTAAATGAGTCAGTGTCAGTGAGGTCAGGCAGGGTGAGTAAAAAGCGTTGTTGTACTACTCTTTTGAGGTTAGAATGAACAATGAGTGGATGTCTAAGAATTTCCGAAATTAAAACATTCTTTTGAATGACCTTCAGGATTGAATCTTGAATAGAGAATTGGCTGCTTTCTTTGTTTTTTTTTTTTTAATATTTATTTATTTAACTGTTCTGGGTCTTAGTTGCAGTACGTGGTATCTAGCTCCTGACCAGGGCTTTTACCCAGGCCTCCTGCATTGGAAACTAGGAGTCTTAGCCGCTGGGCCACCAGAGAAGTCCCAGAATTGGCTGCTTTCTGGCTAAGCATGTACACCCTTGACTGGTCCGTTTGGACAAGCACATTCCCTTTGTCTTAATTGCCTGATTGCTTTATGTGGTCCATGAACACCATTCAGTGTCCTAGGAGAGGACAGGTCTTTTTGACCCAACCACTGGCAGAGGTAGAATACACTTTGGTTTATTGCTACTGAGTAAAGCATGTCTATCATCTAATTGTGAGAGTATGCATATTGGTCATTCTAAAGAAGGCATTTGAGCAGTTGGACAATCACATGTGGTCATCAGTCTAATAACTCTGAGCATCTTGAGTGTCATATCGACGCTGTCTTTGAGAACTCGAGTCAAACCCAAGCGATATGGGGCTGAATAGGGGAGTGTCAATCGACTGCTTGACCTTTAACCCACTTCCCCCCATATTACAGCTCCAAACATACTGAAGTTTCATTCAGTTCCCTAAATGTATTTCTACTGCCTTCCAGGATTCACAACTGTTATTCCTTCTGCCTAGAATATTTCGCTCCACTCCTCTATCATCTGACCTTCATCTGCAAGTTATACTCTTCTGGAAGCTTTCCCCAACTCTTGGCTCTCCCCTCCCACCCTTTGTTCAGATTGGGTCATCATCCTTTCTTGTGTACATATAGCACTGTTTCTCTTTCCTATCATGGCACTGATCATGCAGTGTTGAATTTGGTTTATTTCTCTCTCCTTCACTGACGTGAGATCCTTGAGAAAGTAGTGCTTGTCAAGTGGTAGATATTCAATAAGTATTTGTTAAATGAGTCAGTGTCAGTGAGGTCAGGCAGGGTGAGTAAAAAGCGTTGTTGTACTACTCTTTTGAGGTTAGAATGAACAATGAGTGGATGTCTAAGAATTTCCGAAATTAAAACATTCTTTTGAATGACCTTCAGGATTGAATCTTGAATAGAGAATTGGCTGCTTTCTTTGTTTTTTTTTTTTTAATATTTATTTATTTAACTGTTCTGGGTCTTAGTTGCAGTACGTGGTATCTAGCTCCCTGACCAGGGCTTTTACCCAGGCCTCCTGCATTGGAAACTAGGAGTCTTAGCCGCTGGGCCACCAGAGAAGTCCCAGAATTGGCTGCTTTCTGGCTAAGCATGTACACCCTTGACTGGTCCGTTTGGACAAGCACATTCCCTTTGTCTTAATTGCCTGATTGCTTTATGTGGTCCATGAACACCATTCAGTGTCCTAGGAGAGGACAGGTCTTTTTGACCCAACCACTGGCAGAGGTAGAATACACTTTGGTTTATTGCTACTGAGTAAAGCATGTCTATCATCTAATTGTGAGAGTATGCATATTGGTCATTCTAAAGAAGGCATTTGAGCAGTTGGACAATCACATGTGGTCATCAGTCTAATAACTCTGAGCATCTTGAGTGTCATATCGACGCTGTCTTTGAGAACTCGCAGTCAAACCCAAGCGATATGGGGCTGAATAGGGGGATAACACTGTTCCACATGTTTCTACTTATACTGACTGAGACTTTGACCTCTGTTTAGCATCATGATTGCAATACCATAGAAAAGGACAGCAGGCTGTGTCCAGGGCAACTTTATGTAACTGTCGATCTCTGGACAGTTTAAGAAAGCATCAAATTGTGTATTGTTATTATCCCCACTTTCTTAAGTATGGCTAGACATAGAGCAAATATTTCCAATGGCCCTCTGAAACTTTTTCTATACCTCAGGTGCGCACTGCTCCTTGGAACACTACACGGGCCTTCATTGCTGCCATGAAGGGCAAGTGTCTCCTGGAGGTGACAGGGGTGGCGGATCCCACAGGTTGTGGCGAAGGTTTCTCCTATGTGAAGATTCCAAACAAACCAACACAGCAGAAGGTGAGACTGTCTGAATTTCTGGAAAGTGAAAAAAATCAAGGGAGGGAGTAGAGGTTAAGGAATGGAGATGAATGAGTGGGGATCTGAAAAGCTATGAAAATGTTGACAGGATGTCTTAAATGCCTGCTCTAAAGAGTTCAACTTACAAGGATTCTTTCTTGCTTTGTTTCTGAGGTAGGATGATAAGGAGCCTCAGCCAGTGAAGAAAACCGTGACAGGAACAGATGCAGACCTCCGTCGTCTTTCACTGAAAAATGCCAAGCAACTTCTACGTAAATTTGGCGTGCCTGAGGAAGAGGTGGGTGTGGAAGAGGAAAACTTAGAGGTTCCCAGGGGCTTTGTATAGAGAGGGGAAAGCCTGGAAGTAGATGTTAGGAACTGTCTGGAATTTTTGCAGCTTAGGTTTTGGTAGACCGGATCTTAGATACTTCTTTGGGAGTTAGCTTTCTCAAAGCTTTCTGTTTAACCTGCTTTGGGTGATTTTCTTTTTTTGAGGGGGCAGATTCTAGCTCTCTAACCATGTGTCCTGGTTGTTTTTTTTTTTTTTTTTTCCTTTGAAATCTCTGAATGATTTGTCTGTGTGTGTGTTTGCCTCTTGTAGATTAAAAAGTTGTCCCGCTGGGAAGTGATCGATGTAGTACGCACAATGTCAACAGAACAAGCCCGCTCTGGAGAGGGACCCATGAGTAAATTTGCCCGTGGATCACGGTTTTCTGTGGCTGAGCATCAAGAACGTTACAAAGAGGAATGCCAGCGCATCTTTGACCTGCAGAACAAGTGTGGTGTTTTAGTGCTTCAGAAAATCTAAGCAGGAAAGGGGAGGGGTCTCAGACATTTTATAGCAAAGAGAAGGTCGCCTAAAAAATGTGACTAGGTGTCTGGAATCTGAGATTTCAAGGTGGTATCTATTCATAATACTGCTGGGGTACCTACTCCATTCAAAGGAGTAGGCAGATGTTTTATTTTTTTGTTTGTTTTGCCTTTTTAGGCGTTTTATCTTATGTTGAGTTACAGCTGGTTAACAATTTTGTGATGGTTTCAGGTGAACAGTGAAGGGGCTCAGCCACACATATACATGTATCCATTCTCCCCAAACCCCTGTCCCTTCCAGGCTTGGCAGAGGTTTTCAGTGGCAAGGAGTGCTAGGTCCCACGGCAAATATTGTGGCCCACTTGAGCCTGGGAGCCATGACAGTGGTGTTAGGGGACTGTAGGTATTTGTTTGAAGACTTAGTGGCTTTTCCTAGGAATTCTGAAAGAGTTGCTGTTCTATTCATGTTTTGAACTTACTTCATTGACTAAATTTCTAGGAAAACTTTGTAGAGCTTTTCTGTTTGCGGGAGGGGGGGTCCCATGCCTTAGTGGCTTTTGATATTATCTTTTAAGGTTGATTTCTCAATTTCCTACTCTTGCCTAGACGAAAACTGTGATTCTCCAGTTTCTTTTTAAAACATACATTTCCCCTCCTCTTAATTTAACCTTGTTGTGTCTTTTTAGGGTGTTGTCGTCAACTGAAATCTTATCGACTGACACAGACAGCAGCTCAGCTGAAGACAGTGACTTTGAGGAAATGGGAAAGAACATAGAGAACATGTTGCAGAATAAGAAAACCAGCTCTCAACTGTCACGTGAGCGGGAGGAGCAAGAGCGGAAGGAACTACAGCGGATGCTACTGGGTGAGGGTAGTGATTTTACAGACAAGAGAAAGAAAGATCGAAAAAGTATAATAGCTGCTCATTAATAACCAAGGTAAAGATGGAGGCAGGAGAAGTAAGAGATCAGTATAGAAAAGCCTTTAGATGAGGTAGAGAGATTCTGCAAAGTGGACTCTAGGTATGCCTGTGGGGCACAGATTGAAGAGATGCTGCCAGTCCACTACTGCCTCTGTCTCTACCAGGCCTGGCCAAACCAGAGCCATCAGTGCTGCACATAGTTGAGCTTTCTGGGCATTCATCCTAGAGGGTAAGCATTTTTTAAAAATACCGAATCTGTGGATGGATTTGAGGGGTTGTTTCTGAACTCTGTGAAATCACATGTAAAATTCAATGGAGATGTGCATTTCTGAGGAGAAGAGGGCGTTTTTTTTTTCTTATGTTGAGTTACAGCTGGTTAACAATTTTGTGATGGTTTCAGGTGAACAGTGAAGGGGCTCAGCCACACATATACATGTATCCATTCTCCCCAAACCCCTGTCCCTTCCAGGCTTGGCAGAGGTTTTCAGTGGCAAGGAGTGCTAGGTCCCACGGCAAATATTGTGGCCCACTTGAGCCTGGGAGCCATGACAGTGGTGTTAGGGGACTGTAGGTATTTGTTTGAAGACTTAGTGGCTTTTCCTAGGAATTCTGAAAGAGTTGCTGTTCTATTCATGTTTTGAACTTACTTCATTGACTAAATTTCTAGGAAAACTTTGTAGAGCTTTTCTGTTTGGGAGGGGGTCCCATGCCTTAGTGGCTTTTGATATTATCTTTTAAGGTTGATTTCTCAATTTCCTACTCTTGCCTAGACGAAAACTGTGATTCTCCAGTTTCTTTTTAAAACATACATTTCCCCTCCTCTTAATTTAACCTTGTTGTGTCTTTTTAGGGTGTTGTCGTCAACTGAAATCTTATCGACTGACACAGACAGCAGCTCAGCTGAAGACAGTGACTTTGAGGAAATGGGAAAGAACATAGAGAACATGTTGCAGAATAAGAAAACCAGCTCTCAACTGTCACGTGAGCGGGAGGAGCAAGAGCGGAAGGAACTACAGCGGATGCTACTGGGTGAGGGTAGTGATTTTACAGACAAGAGAAAGAAAGATCGAAAAAGTATAATAGCTGCTCATTAATAACCAAGGTAAAGATGGAGGCAGGAGAAGTAAGAGATCAGTATAGAAAAGCCTTTAGATGAGGTAGAGAGATTCTGCAAAGTGGACTCTAGGTATGCCTGTGGGGCACAGATTGAAGAGATGCTGCCAGTCCACTACTGCCTCTGTCTCTACCAGGCCTGGCCAAACCAGAGCCATCAGTGCTGCACATAGTTGAGCTTTCTGGGCATTCATCCTAGAGGGTAAGCATTTTTTAAAAATACCGAATCTGTGGATGGATTTGAGGGGTTGTTTCTGAACTCTGTGAAATCACATGTAAAATTCAATGGAGATGTGCATTTTCTGAGGAGAAGATCCATGACTTTCAGAAGACTCTCAAAGGACTCTAAAAAGAGTTTAAAATCACCAACCCAAACTTGCATAAGTTGAGGGCCAGGATGATAAAGGCCTCAACTGATTTGAGATGAGGTCATTGGGAAAGAAAGGAAGAGAAAACTCAAAGGTGACCTTAAGGTTTCACTCTGACTTGCTATAAAGATGACAATACCATTGATTAAGGTAGTAAAGTTCAGAAAAAGAAGGAGGTTTAAGAAGGAAAGGCATAAAAATGTGGATTTTGAGATCCTCATGACACTCCCCAGTATAGATGTCAAGCAGGCAATTGAAAACTCGGATATAGATACTGAGAGAGGATAAAGGCTGAAGATGGTTTTAAAGGACTGTACTCACAGGAGTTTTTCTTTTGTTTCTTCTCTGTAAAAGCTTTGTGCAATTATGGTGTTCTGATTACTTTGTAAACATGTGATAAGGCCTTGCCTCAAGTGTGGTCTTGGACCAGCAATATCTACATCACATGAGAGCTTGTTAGAAATACAGGGTCTGAAGTCTCAGCCCAAACCTACTGAATTAGAATCTGTATTTTAACATGATCCCCAGATGATTCCTATTTTCATATTGAAGTTTGAGAAGCATACTCTAGGCCTTAAGACTCTGGATTTTTTCTGTGGTGCCAATTCTGCTTCCATCCCCTGGTGCTTCTCTATAATGTGATCATCGACTACTTCCTGCTTGGACTTTCCTCTTGCGCTCTTCAGAGGAATCAGAATACAGCTACTGCTCTTCTGTGCACCATATAACAAACATGTATTTCTTTGAGATCCTTTCAGACCTTTCTGTACTTATAAAACTGGGAACATAGACAGTGATCAAATGAAGTCAGGAAGGGGCAACTCAGTGTATTCTTGAGGCTGGTGGTGACTTTGATGCTTTCTATAGAACAGTACTTCTGTGGCATGTTGAGCTTTGGGATCTCCATTCAGCCCCCCCAAAACAGCCATTTAGGTGGTATGGGGAATGTGGAAATTTTTTTCTCCTTGTAGCAGCAGGCTCAGGAACATCAGGAAACAATCACAGAGATGATGACACAGCTTCTGTGACTAGCCTTAACTCTTCTGCCACTGGCCGTTGTCTCAAGATTTATCGCACGTTTCAAGATGAGGAGGGGAAAGAATATGTTCGCTGTGAGACAGTCCGAAAACCAGCTGTCATTGATGCCTATGTGCGCATACGGACCACAAAAGATGAGGAATTCATGTGAGTTTGACTCCCCACTTGCCAGTGTGATAAAGAGAATGATAATGATGGGGAAGGGGGTGAAGTGGGTGCTTGAATTTTAGTGACAGGATTCTGCAAAATTGTCCATGGAAGTCTGTGTTAATTGGCAGCCAACTTGCCTTTAGAACTTTGAGTTTGAGCAGAGCCAGATCACAGGGAGAATACCAAATTTGTTATAAAATAAAGGAATGTTAAATAAAGGCTTCACCGGTGGCTCAGATGGTAAAGAATCCACCTGCAATGCAGGAGACCTGGGTTTGATCCCTGGGTTGGGAACATCCCCTAGAGAAAGGAAAGGCTATCCACTCCAGTATTCTTGCCTGGAGAATTCCTTGGCTTGTCCATGGGTCACAAAGAGTTGGACACGACTGAGCAACTTTAAGTTCTCCTGGGTCCTTAGTGTTTTTTGTTGGTTGGTTCTTAGGGACTCTGCAGGGCTTCTCATTCTGAGAGAGGTACCTCTCTATACATGGAAGACTGATGAGCAGGGGAAATGGGAATGCCAGGTAGCCCCTTCTGTTTCAGTCTCTGTGGATTGCTTAGTTCTGAGATGTTTGTAATCAGGACAGCCTTCTTGGCCTAAAGTTGCTTATGGATCTGTGAACTTTTTTTCCCTTTATATAGTCGAAAATTTGCCCTTTTTGATGAACAGCATCGAGAAGAGATGCGAAAAGAACGGCGGAGGATTCAAGAACAACTGAGGCGGCTTAAGCGAAACCAGGAAAAGGAGAAGCTTAAGGGTCCTCCTGAGAAGAAGCCCAAAAAAATGAAGGAGCGTCCTGACCTAAAAGTAAATATAATGTAATATGATCATAACTAACAAAGCAGAGAAAGAAAGCATACCTTTTCCCTTAGCTTTTGGGACCCTCCTTTACTGGGAATGAGGGCAGTATTGTGGAAAGCTAATTTGAATTGATGTGGCCCCTTGGGTGTTATCAGTACTGTTATGACTGGAACTGATGATTTCAGACTTACTGGGTGTCATTTTATGCCTCATCCATTGAAAATATTTTCTGTGAGTCAAGATACGTGAGGTGGATTTTTTTAACATGTACATATGTAGACACATACATCTTGTTTTTAAATTGCATACATTAAAAGCAATGACAGAGAAAACATATATAATTATGCAGGGTTGCTTTGTATAATTTAGTTGGGGTTCCAGATATTACTGTATGGTGTAATGTGCATCACAAAATGAGGTGACTGTTGTACAGTGGATAGAGCCATAGACTTGCAAACAGAAGATCTGGGTTCAGATTCTCACTCTGCCATTTAGGAGCTCTGACCATAATCTCTCCAAACCTGTTTTTTTTTCTTCTGTAAAATGATACCTGTCTCAAGTATCACTGGACTCCCTGGGACTTCAAAGAGACTTGGTGTTATTAAGCCTTTTCTTTGAGTCTGGGAATATACCCATGTTGGCTACCTGTGCTGCAGAATGCAGCTTTGGGCTTCCAGTAGCTTTTCCTTTGCATTTTTCATGTTTTCATAGTTTACAGCTTAAAAACTCTGGCTAGGTAGTTGGACACATTGGTGCAGCTGCTCTCGGCACATGGGATCTTCCCAGGCCAGGGATCGAACTGGCGCCCCTTGCACTGCAAGGTGGTGTCCTTATCCACTGGACTACCAGGGAAGCCCCCTCTCACTTGATTTTTAAAGTAATGTTCAGTCTCTGGATTTCATTTTGTTTTTAATGTGTCATTTCCATACATGCCCTTTCGTTCAGTGCCTTCTGGTTAAAAGCTGTATAAAGAACCTGTGAAAACAAAAGTTCTGGGCCTGCATTTGTTTCTCTTCTATCTTCTGTGTATTTCCTGTTTTTAATGCCTCACCTAGGCTTTTTTGTTTTAATTTTGTCCTCTATTTGGCTTTTTTATTTTAAATTGCTTGGTCATAATAGAGACCTGTACCCAAAAAAATGAAGGCGTCCTGACCTAAAAGTAAATATAATGTAATATGATCATAACTAACAAAGCAGAGAAAGAAAGCATACCTTTTCCCTTAGCTTTTGGGACCCTCCTTTACTGGGAATGAGGGCAGTATTGTGGAAAGCTAATTTGAATTGATGTGGCCCCTTGGGTGTTATCAGTACTGTTATGACTGGAACTGATGATTTCAGACTTACTGGGTGTCATTTTATGCCTCATCCATTGAAAATATTTTCTGTGAGGCAAGATACGTGAGGTGGATTTTTAACATGTACATATGTAGACACATACATCTTGTTTTTAAATTGCATACATTAAAAGCAATGACAGAGAAAACATATATAATTATGCAGGGTTGCTTTGTATAATTTAGTTGGGGTTCCAGATATTACTGTATGGTGTAATGTGCATCACAAAATGAGGTGACTGTTGTACAGTGGATAGAGCCATAGACTTGCAAACAGAAGATCTGGGTTCAGATTCTCACTCTGCCATTTAGGAGCTCTGACCATAATCTCTCCAAACCTGTTTTTTTTTCTTCTGTAAAATGATACCTGTCTCAAGTATCACTGGACTCCCTGGGACTTCAAAGAGACTTGGTGTTATTAAGCCTTTTCTTTGAGTCTGGGAATATACCCATGTTGGCTACCTGTGCTGCAGAATGCAGCTTTGGGCTTCCAGTAGCTTTTCCTTTGCATTTTTCATGTTTTCATAGTTTACAGCTTAAAAACTCTGGCTAGGTAGTTGGACACATTGGTGCAGCTGCTCTGCGGCACATGGGATCTTCCCAGGCCAGGGATCGAACTGGCGCCCCTTGCACTGCAAGGTGGTGTCCTTATCCACTGGACTACCAGGGAAGCCCCCTCTCACTTGATTTTTAAAGTAATGTTCAGTCTCTGGATTTCATTTTGTTTTTAATGTGTCATTTCCATACATGCCCTTTCGTTCAGTGCCTTCTGGTTAAAAGCTGTATAAAGAACCTGTGAAAACAAAAGTTCTGGGCCTGCATTTGTTTCTCTTCTATCTTCTGTGTATTTCCTGTTTTTAATGCCTCACCTAGGCTTTTTTTTTTGTTTTAATTTTGTCCTCTTTTATTGGTTTCTTATTTATTTATTTTCATCCATCTTTACTCTTTGGCCTGTGTGGGCCTCCCATTGCAATGGCCTCTCTTGTTGCAGAGCACCGACTCTGGGCGCACGTGCTCCAGAGCGCTGGCTCTTAATTGGTCACACCAGTCTAGCTGCTCCGCAGCAGGTGGGATTTTCCCGGGCCAGGGATTGAACCGGTGCCCCTTGCACTGCAAGACGGACACTTTGCCCACTGGACCACCAGGGAAGCCCTACCTTCTGTGTATTTCTTAAAGCTGACATGAAAAAACCTGCTTACCTCTCACATGTTAATACTTTTCCTTTTACAGCTGAAATGTGGGGCTTGTGGTGCCATTGGGCACATGAGAACAAACAAATTCTGCCCCCTTTATTACCAAACAAATGCTCCCCCTTCCAACCCTGTTGCCATGACAGAGGAGCAGGAGGAAGAGTTGGAAAAGACAGTCATTCATAATGATAATGAGGAACTTATCAAGGTTGAAGGGACCAAGATTGTCCTAGGGAAACAGCTAATTGAGAGGTAAGAGATAACAGTGGGAGAGATCTGTTGGAGGTTGGCTTTATTAGTGGGTGGCAGGGGTGGATGTGATGTGTTCTCTGAAGTGGAACTGAGAACATAGGAACTTTAATGGATTTTCCTGAGTAATTGTTGCCAGTAATGGAAATTACAGTCTTGTAAAGCATTCATTAGGCTCCAACACACACTTGTCCTTGGGCATGCTATTAACTTCTCTGAGTCTTAAAGAGAAGTGAAAGTCACTCAGTCGTGTCCGACTCTTTGTGACCCGTGGACGAGTTATGGAATTCTCCAGGCAAGAATACTGGAGTGCTCGCTTTGGCAGCACATATCCTAAAATTGGAACGATTACAGAGAAGATTAACATGGCCCCTGTGCAAAGATAATATGCACATTCATGAAGCATACCGTACTTTTAGGTAGCAGAAGTGATCTAAACAACGGGAAAGTTGATTATAAGCCCAAGGGACAGCAGCAAATGGCCCAACCTTGGGAATCTGCTCCATACGACTTCCACATTCACCTTTATATCCAAGTATCCATCTGCACTGGCACCTAGGCACACTTTAAGACCCACCTAATAAACTGAAAACAGAGGAAAAAATAACAAAGAATTAACTGGAGTGAGTAGCCTTTCCCTTCTCCAGTGGATCTTCCCAACCCAGGGATCAAACCCAGATCTCCCACATTGCAGGTGGATTCCTTACTGTCTGAGCCACCAGGGAAGCCCAAGAATACTGGAGTGAGTAGCCTATCCCTTCTCCAGGGGATTTTTCTGACCCAGGAATCGAACCAGGGGTCTCCTGCATTGCAGGTGGATTTTTTTTTTACCACCTGATAGAAGGGAAGCCCTTCTAAGTCTTAGTTTCCCTATTTACAAAATAAAATCACTCTTACAAGGGTAGCTATGAAGGTAAAATGGGGGCGATTGTGTAAAGCAAGTAGTACAATATCTGGCATATACTCAATGCTCTTCCTATTCTACTTCCAGGCACTTACAATATTTGTAAGCTCCCTGATCTTGGATGTTCTGATAATGGACCAGCCAAAAAGATTGATGGGACAAACTATGCTTATACTTATTTATCCCTTGCCCTCAGAGGACTGGATAATTAAGTAGAATAGTTTTATTTTTTTAGTTTAATTTTTGCAATATTGTATTGATTTCTGCCATATGAGAAAAGTTTTAAATTAAAAAAAACATCCCCTGAGCTTTTTAGTTTGAAAATTTCAAACCTACAGAAAAGCTGAAGGACTAATCCAGTATGTTGTTCCTCTAAATTCACCAACTATTTTAATATTTGTTGCATTTGTTTCATTTTTATATATCTAAAGCATTTTCTTCTTTGCTGAAACATTTGGAAGTTGTAGACATCATGGCATTTCTCTCAAATTCTTTAGCACACATCTCTGAAGAATAAGGACATAACAACGTGATGTTATTACTATACCTAAGAAAATTAACATTAATTCAGTAGTATTTAATATTCAGTCTTTATTCAAATTTTTCCAGTTGCCTCAATATTCTTTATTGCCCCCTGTGCAAAGATAATATGCACATTCATGAAGCATACCGTACTTTTAGGTAGCAGAAGTGATCTAAACAACGGGAAAGTTGATTATAAGCCCAAGGGACAGCAGCAAATGGCCCAACCTTGGGAATCTGCTCCATACGACTTCCACATTCACCTTTATATCCAAGTATCCATCTGCACTGGCACCTAGGCACACTTTAAGACCCACCTAATAAACTGAAAACAGAGGAAAAAATAACAAAGAATTAACTGGAGTGAGTAGCCTTTCCCTTCTCCAGTGGATCTTCCCAACCCAGGGATCAAACCCAGATCTCCCACATTGCAGGTGGATTCCTTACTGTCTGAGCCACCAGGGAAGCCCAAGAATACTGGAGTGAGTAGCCTATCCCTTCTCCAGGGGATTTTTCTGACCCAGGAATCGAACCAGGGGTCTCCTGCATTGCAGGTGGATTTTTTTTTTACCACCTGATAGAAGGGAAGCCCTTCTAAGTCTTAGTTTCCCTATTTACAAAATAAAATCACTCTTACAAGGGTAGCTATGAAGGTAAAATGGGGGCGATTGTGTAAAGCAAGTAGTACAATATCTGGCATATACTCAATGCTCTTCCTATTCTACTTCCAGGCACTTACAATATTTGTAAGCTCCCTGATCTTGGATGTTCTGATAATGGACCAGCCAAAAAGATTGATGGGACAAACTATGCTTATACTTATTTATCCCTTGCCCTCAGAGGACTGGATAATTAAGTAGAATAGTTTTATTTTTTTAGTTTAATTTTTGCAATATTGTATTGATTTCTGCCATATGAGAAAAGTTTTTAAATTAAAAAAAACATCCCCTGAGCTTTTTAGTTTGAAAATTTCAAACCTACAGAAAAGCTGAAGGACTAATCCAGTATGTTGTTCCTCTAAATTCACCAACTATTTTAATATTTGTTGCATTTGTTTCATTTTTATATATCTAAAGCATTTTCTTCTTTGCTGAAACATTTGGAAGTTGTAGACATCATGGCATTTCTCTCAAATTCTTTAGCACACATCTCTGAAGAATAAGGACATAACAAACGTGATGTTATTACTATACCTAAGAAAATTAACATTAATTCAGTAGTATTTAATATTCAGTCTTTATTCAAATTTTTCCAGTTGCCTCAATATTCTTTATTGCCTACACCCCACTCTCATTCAGGATCCAATTTCAGTTCAAAGATTTAATATTTTGAGTTTCTTTTAATTTAGGACTGTCCTCCCCACCTTGTTTTTCATGACATTGGAATTTTTGGAGAGTCCAGGCCAATGGTCTCACAAAATACTTCACATTCTCAATTTGTCTGTTTTTGGATCATATTCAGAGTAAATATCATTGGGAAGATTGCAGCATAGGTAATATTATGTATTTACTGCACCACATGAGGAAGCATATAATGTTAGGTTTCCTCAGTATTTTGAGCATCTTATTAAAGTGGCAGTCTTCAGATTCCTCTATTCATAAAGATACATTTTTTTTCCATTGTAATTAATATGTGGATGAATATCCTGTTCTCTAACAGTCTTTCTCTCAATAGTTGTAACATCCATTGATGATTGTTACCTACATTATTACACTGGGTATTGCTTAATTGTTTTTCTAATTCTTTCATTCCTTCTGTACTGACATTCTGTAAAGCAGGACTTCCCCCTCCTTTATTTGAATATTGCTATAGATTCTGAAATTCTTTTCTTTTGTAAACTGTCATATAATAAAATATGTGAAAATCATTATTCATTTAGATGCCCAGATTGTCCTAAATTTAATCCCTTCAAACCAGATCCCATGTCCTTTAGAAATGACCCTATAAATTTTGAAAACTTCTTTGCTTTCTGGCACTAGATGTCAGGCTTTCCTTGAAATTTCCCTGTCCCAGACCCAGAATCAGTCATTTCTCAGGGAGTCCTAGTTCTTTTCTTTGGGGAATGGTATTTAGAAATGATGTGTAGGTGTTAGGTATGCTCATTGCCATTGAGATGTCATTGCTTCTAGGTTCTTAGTAGACAGAACTAGAAAATAAGCATATATTGTAAATCAAGGCTTCATATCAATACCTCCAATTCAAATTGTGCCTATAAATTCTTTCTCATCTTATTTTTTGCATTTTATTTTTTAGATCATACCTTTTAGGTTTTTGATTTAATTAAAATCAATGGGAAAACTTGAATCACTGCTATTTGTATATCATTAAATTTAATTCTTTTTTTGTTTTATATTTGTATTCTCTCTGGTTCCCAGCATCAATGTATTTATTCATTTGCACATCTTATGATGTGTCAGGATAGTTTGAGAATTTGGAGAAGGAAATGGCATCCCACTCCAGTATTCTTGCCTGGAAAATCCCATCGACAGAGAAGCCTGGCAGGCTACAGTTCATGGGGTCACAAAGAATCAGATATGACTGAGCACACATAATACTACCAACAACAAGCATGTAAAGTAGATTCAAGATATTGTCTAATTGGTTATCCTTGGATTATATGCCACTGAAGTTGTACAGTCAGGGTATTACACTGAAAATATATTTCACTTCTTTCTTCAGTATGTAATTTCTAATTAATTTGATATGCAGTTATATTCCTGTGATTCTGTTTCTGTTTAGATTTGATGATTTTTTTCCCCATCCTTTTTAATTTATCAGTATCTATAGTAGTCATGGTTTGAAGCACATTAGAAAAGGAAATAGTGTCTGATCTCATATGATGAAAGGGAAGAAGGCGGATAAGCTTTTAATGGTTGAAGGAAACTAACACTAGTCTTTTTTTCTTCTTTTTGGCCACTGCGAATGGCATAGGGGTCCTAGTTCTCCAACCAAGGATTGAACCCGTGCCTTCTGCAGTGAAAGCATGGAGTCTTAGCCATTGGACCACCAAGGAAGTCCCTAGTTTTTCTTTTCAAACCAACTTTAATTTCTTCCTTGTTTCTATTTGAATAAGTAAATTTCCTAGTCCTTTAATCCTAAGATAGAATGTTTGAGATGGAAAGATCTTCAAATTCCTTTAGCTTAGTTTCCTTATCTTCCAAATAGGAAACTGAGGCAAATTTGTGGCTTGCCTAGTTGTATACTAATTTAGTGATCCTATGTGGTCTTGCCTGATCTGAGCCTTAGGATGTGGATATCTGGCCTTTAGTTTGGCTTTTTCCTCCCCAGTCTCATGCTCAGGTATTTTGGACTTTATCATTGTGGTTGCTTTTTTTCTCTGGGGACTAGAAATAGGGACTGCATGCCATGAAAGTGTTAATTGATTACAGTGCTGATGAGGTTCGCAGAAAATCTCTGGTTCTCAAGTTCCCTAAGCAGCAACTTCCTCCCAAGAAGAAACGGCGAGTTGGAACCACTGTTCACTGTGACTATTTAAATGTGAGTATCTGCATTGCTGCTTTCTGACCAGATGGGGTTCTCACTAATTCCCCCAACCCTCTAAGCCATGGCCCTGTTACAGCCTTAGATTCTTCCAAAATTGGTACTTCTCATTACAAGGTTTCCAAAATGTATTTTTGTTTTAGTTTAAAGAGGCATTCTGATAGATATGACTGAGCACACATAATACTACCAACAACAAGCATGTAAAGTAGATTCAAGATATTGTCTAATTGGTTATCCTTGGATTATATGCCACTGAAGTTGTACAGTCAGGGTATTACACTGAAAATATATTTCACTTCTTTCTTCAGTATGTAATTTCTAATTAATTTGATATGCAGTTATATTCCTGTGATTCTGTTTCTGTTTAGATTTGATGATTTTTTTCCCCATCCTTTTTAATTTATCAGTATCTATAGTAGTCATGGTTTGAAGCACATTAGAAAAGGAAATAGTGTCTGATCTCATATGATGAAAGGGAAGAAGGCGGATAAGCTTTTAATGGTTGAAGGAAACTAACACTAGTCTTTTTTTCTTCTTTTTGGCCACTGCGAATGGCATAGGGGTCCTAGTTCTCCAACCAAGGATTGAACCCGTGCCTTCTGCAGTGAAAGCATGGAGTCTTAGCCATTGGACCACCAAGGAAGTCCCTAGTTTTTCTTTTCAAACCAACTTTAATTTCTTCCTTGTTTCTATTTGAATAAGTAAATTTCCTAGTCCTTTAATCCTAAGATAGAATGTTTGAGATGGAAAGATCTTCAAATTCCTTTAGCTTAGTTTCCTTATCTTCCAAATAGGAAACTGAGGCAAATTTGTGGCTTGCCTAGTTGTATACTAATTTAGTGATCCTATGTGGTCTTGCCTGATCTGAGCCTTAGGATGTGGATATCTGGCCTTTAGTTTGGCTTTTTCCTCCCCAGTCTCATGCTCAGGTATTTTGGACTTTATCATTGTGGTTGCTTTTTTTCTCTGGGGACTAGAAATAGGGACTGCATGCCATGAAAGTGTTAATTGATTACAGTGCTGATGAGGTTCGCAGAAAATCTCTGGTTCTCAAGTTCCCTAAGCAGCAACTTCCTCCCAAGAAGAAACGGCGAGTTGGAACCACTGTTCACTGTGACTATTTAAATGTGAGTATCTGCATTGCTGCTTTCTGACCAGATGGGGTTCTCACTAATTCCCCCAACCCTCTAAGCCATGGCCCTGTTACAGCCTTAGATTCTCCATTTGGCCTTGCAGAGAATTGTGTGTACTTCTCATTACAAGGTTTCCAAAATGTATTTTTTGGTTTTTTTTAGTTTAAAGAGGCATTCTGATATTTTGTTTCTCCTTAGAGACCTCATAAGTCCATTCACCGGCGCCGCACAGACCCCATGGTGACACTGTCATCCATTTTGGAGTCTATCATCAATGACATGAGAGAACTTCCGAATGTGAGTTCACTGCATTCAGGTCTTGCAGTATGGATAACGAAGCCCTTTGTTCTATCTGATTTCAGATAGAGGGCAGTATAGTCCTAGGAACTGCGAAATCCTAATTTTTTGGGATATAGTTTTGTGTTTATTTTTTAACAGCCGAGGAAACAGTCAGACCTGCTCCATCTACAGAGATTCCTTTGAGAGTTGATGACCAGGTAGAGATAGGTTAGATGTGAGAGAATCTTGAGGAGTTAGTTCTGACAAGTGTTCTTTGCTCACGGATGGTGCTGGCTCTTGTTTGCACAGACATACCCTTTCCACACCCCAGTCAATGCAAAGGTGGTAAAGGACTACTACAAAATCATCACCCGACCAATGGATTTACAGACACTCCGTGAAAATGTGCGTAAACGTCTCTATCCATCTCGGGAAGAGTTCAGAGAGCATTTGGAGCTAATTGTGAAAAATAGTGCAACCTATAATGGTAAGTCACCTGTTCTTTGACTGTAAAGGTCACCTTCCAAATCCTTTTGTATTCCATACTAGTTCTAAATTCAGACTAGATTGGACTGACAGAAAGGACCAAATTAGTGAATTTGAGGATTATAAAAATCAGCTAATATATGCTTTTAATCATTTAATCGATACTGCTTATTTTTTATTCCCACTTCTTAATGTATCCTCTAGATGGAACCCTTGCATAGTACGTGCTTGTGACTATGTTTGTCTTTGATTTGGTCTACACATCTGATATAGGAACTGTTATATGTCCACTTTGCTCAAACACTGGAAAGGCAAGGAGGAAGAAATCTAATTTCTGAATCTTCAAGAGTTCAAGAAACAGTACAGCTTCTGCATGTAGGGCATACAGTTTTCGGGTTTGTAGTTGTATCCTTGAGCAAATATTCATATAGAGATGAAGGATACAGATAAGAGTGTGAACTGTGGCATTTAGTAACTAAGTTACCTTAGATAACATATTTAATGTCTCATAGCCTCTTCGTTTTGTCACCTGTACACATGGGACAATAGTCGTACCTAGATTTTAATACCTTTCATGAGAAGGCCTGACCCATTTATCTAGTCTCATCTCCAGTGACTAGCTCCCATACCTGCCGTAGATATAGACTCCACACTCAGCATTGTATTTCACTAAATATCCTATACATGTTTTCATGGCTTTGCACAGTCTTCGCCCTTTGTAAGAAATGCCCTTTATTTCCTTTCTATTCACATTTCCAGACCAGCTCATTACTGTCTCTTCATAAAGAGGTATTCACATTGCCCACAATACCCATTTTTCAATCATCTGTGCTTCCCCAGCACAGTTAAATCAACTGTTACAGCTCTTTTTGTGTTATATATAATTGTTTATATATCTGATTTTCCCACCGCTTTGTGACCTCTTAGAGAGACTATTTATCTTGATATTCCAAAGGCCTAGCAGAGTACCAGATACATACAGAGGAAGAATAAATTTTTTAGGCCCCACTCTCATTCAGGATGGCAACCATAAATACATAAAAGAAAATCAGCTTGGAAGAGGAATGGGAAGGTAAGAGCTGACATTGAAAATGCAGAGCTTGAGGTACCTGTAGGTCATTTAGGTGACAGTAAAAATTTGGAAATTTAAATTATGATTTTCTCCTTACATCTCCCTCTAGTTCAGTCTTCTTTCTTCCTCATACCTGAATGATGCTAATAGTAGTAGTAATACCATCATCAGTAATATTACTATCCACCTGGTTGTATAACCTAGAAATACTGGTCATTGCTTATTCACCATCTCTCCTACACTCATAGATCACTAAGTTCCATAAATTTATGTACCTTCTAAATTTTGCTGAAACAAATTCCCTTCCTTTTGGACTCCATTGCTACTGTTTTAGTTGAAGCCCTTGTCATCTCTTGTTTGACCTCTTGCAATTGCTTCCAGATTTTGTCTCTGTATTTCCCTTAATTCTTCACATTGTAGACAGGGTATTTTTTTCTGATACACAAATTTGAAAAATTACTCTCTAGCTTGAAGTCTTCGGTGCCTTTGATCTTCTGTGAGACCATGGTAATATGCCCCGTCCAACCTTTCAAGTTCCCTTTTCAGTTTTTCTTCCCCACATATACCTACCTGTATTCCAGGTATACCAAACTACCTCTGAGTCCTGTTGTGAAATGTGTTGCTTTGTGTTTCCATGAATTTGCTTACTTACATGTTTTTGCACGCTTTTTTCCTCCCTCTGGAATGTTTTTCTACCCTACTATCTACCCAGTGGACTTCTCTTCATTAATGACACTGCCCAAATGTTAGTCACAACACAGATCTGAGTACCAATCCTCCCTGGTACTCAGATTTAATTGTTTTAAAATATGTTGTAATCCCTCCGTAGTTCATAGTAATCAGTATATTCCTCTATTTGCATTTACAGTCACTTTTTAAAAATGTTATTATGGAGATTGTTAGGCTTATGCAGAAGTAGAGAGAAAGTAAATAAACTTCTTTGCAACTGTTCACCCAGTTCAATGATTACCAGTGTGTGGCCATTGCTTATGTTTATTGTTTAGTCTGTATTTCCAGACTTCATATCATTTCATCCATGGATACTTAAAGCACTTACTTCACCTTGCCATGTTGTGATTTATTTTCATGCTATTTTCTTTGACTAAACTAAGAGCTCTCTAAAGTAGGACCTGTGTCTTATTTTCCCTTTATTCTCATCATTGAACGCATCACAGTCAGTCATTAAATGGTTGTTGAATGAATGAACAAATGCCTGCTAATTAATAAGCAGTTGAGAATAGAACTGAGGTTTAGGCTCTGGGGAGCACTTAAATGAAAGAATCAACAGGAAGATAAACAAAGGATACTGAAAAGAAGAATTCAGAATTACTGTTTAGATGAAAGTGTTTTAACTATCCCTGTGATGAGCTAAAATTAGGTAGCCATAAACAGGGAGTATAAAAGGTAGTTGGAGGAAGTTTGTGAAACTCTTGTTAGGGATTTCAGGGAGACTAAAGTAGTAGTCTGATGTAGGATGGAGATTCTTTCCTGCCTTATGTTGGGTGGGCATCACAAAGCATGAGTTCTACAAGCAAAAATTGCAGTCACAAATTTTGTATGCTAAGTATGGAGAGATTTTAAGTCATTCATTGATCTCCTTAGTTATCCTTAAACAAATGGTCATTTCCCCATTCATAGTATTATTTTCAAGGTATTAAAGGCAGTGGTGTCAATAGGCAGCACTACTTCATGTGGATATACACAAATAAGGGAGAAAATTAAAATTGTTTTATCCATATCATGCATCTGCTATGCGTTAGGCACTGAAAAATAGAGATAAGACTGATACATCTGTCTGACTTAGCAGCTAGGCTGGTGCAAGTCTGCAGAGATGTTAATACTCTTGCCTCCCATATTTCGTGGTCCCATCTCTTACTCTTCTTCTGTAATCTAGGGCCAAAGCACTCATTGACCCAGATCTCTCAGTCCATGCTGGATCTCTGTGATGAAAAACTTAAAGAGGTAAGACATTTAAAATGAGAAAAAGACAGTAGAATTTGAAGCTGTCAGGTACCAGAATTGCAGAAGTAGGGAATGTAACAGGAGAGTAGAAAAATGAGGAAGAAGCAAGTCTTTCATACGTTAGAGTCTGGTGGGGACCTTGGAAATCATGTAGTCTAACTCCCTCTTGTCTTGGGCATTGTGGCTATTAAATAGTAGAGCTAGGAATAAAATCTAAAATGCACATAACTTTAGAAAAGACCAAAGAAATTGATTTCTCAAAAAATCAGCTGAAGCTGAGAGACTGTTTTGGCAGGAGAATTTTAATTTTTAAAAGATAATCTATATTTTATTTTCTTAACAACAAAAAATATGGCAACTTTACAGGCCTAAAAAAGTATGTGTGATGATGATAATATTGAAGTAGAGATTTCATAAAAGATTACGAAATGGCCAATACACATGAAAAGATTATCAGCTTGGTTGACCATTGAGGAAATAAAAATTTAAACCAGTTAATACTTCATATCCACCTTAGTCATTAGGTAGCCATAAACAGGGAGTATAAAAGGTAGTTGGAGGAAGTTTGTGAAACTCTTGTTAGGGATTTCAGGGAGACTAAAGTAGTAGTCTGATGTAGGATGGAGATTCTTTCCTGCCTTATGTTGGGTGGGCATCACAAAGCATGAGTTCTACAAGCAAAAATTGCAGTCACAAATTTTGTATGCTAAGTATGGAGAGATTTTAAGTCATTCATTGATCTCCTTAGTTATCCTTAAACAAATGGTCATTTCCCCATTCATAGTATTATTTTCAAGGTATTAAAGGCAGTGGTGTCAATAGGCAGCACTACTTCATGTGGATATACACAAATAAGGGAGAAAATTAAAATTGTTTTATCCATATCATGCATCTGCTATGCGTTAGGCACTGAAAAATAGAGATAAGACTGATACATCTGTCTGACTTAGCAGCTAGGCTGGTGCAAGTCTGCAGAGATGTTAATACTCTTGCCTCCCATATTTCGTGGTCCCATCTCTTACTCTTCTTCTGTAATCTAGGGCCAAAGCACTCATTGACCCAGATCTCTCAGTCCATGCTGGATCTCTGTGATGAAAAACTTAAAGAGGTAAGACATTTAAAATGAGAAAAAGACAGTAGAATTTGAAGCTGTCAGGTACCAGAATTGCAGAAGTAGGGAATGTAACAGGAGAGTAGAAAAATGAGGAAGAAGCAAGTCTTTCATACGTTAGAGTCTGGTGGGGACCTTGGAAATCATGTAGTCTAACTCCCTCTTGTCTTGGGCATTGTGGCTATTAAATAGTAGAGCTAGGAATAAAATCTAAAATGCACATAACTTTAGAAAAGACCAAAGAAATTGATTTCTCAAAAAATCAGCTGAAGCTGAGAGACTGTTTTGGCAGGAGAATTTTAATTTTTAAAAGATAATCTATATTTTATTTTCTTAACAACAAAAAATATGGCAACTTTACAGGCCTAAAAAAGTATGTGTGATGATGATAATATTGAAGTAGAGATTTCATAAAAGATTACGAAATGGCCAATACACATGAAAAGATTATCAGCTTGGTTGACCATTGAGGAAATAAAAATTTAAACCAGTTAATACTTCATATCCACCTTAGTCAGGCTAAAATTTAAAAAAATAATAACCTTAAAAAAAAAAAAAGGACATGGTCTTCCCTGAGGGTTCTTTGCTTAAGAATCTGCCAGCCATTGAAGAGGACACAAGTTTGATCCCTAGTCATAGAAGATTCCATAGGCCCTGGAGCAATGAAGCCCGTGTACCATAACTGCTGAGCTCAAGCTCCAGAGCCTGTGCTTTGCAACACATTGCAATGAGAAGCCCATGCACTGCAACTAGAGAGTAGCCCCTGCTCACTGCAACTAAAGGAAGCCCCTGTGCAACAACAAAGACCCAGCACAGCCAAAAATAAATAATTTTTAAAAAGACTTGAGTTTTAGTGGGTTAGGACATGGAGCAATTGATACACAAACTTTTTCCTAGTATAATCTAAAATGAATTTATTGGGTTAGATTCCCTTATATAAAAATTGCTAATCAACAATAGTGTGCTCAGTGTTTCCAGTGATAGTTTTACAGCAAAAACAGTGTGATACTAAAACCTTATTTGGTGAAGATGTTTTTGTTGCAGGAGCTAAGCTACTGATGCCCAGGGGCATGTATTTTTGATGACCTACAAGAATAGAAGATAATATAACTAAAAGAGTGGTTGATGCATCTCTTTTGATCCTTTTACTGGAATATTATTTCTCTCATTGGAATTTTTGTCTGAAATTGATTAGTCGACAATTCAAAATTAGACTTTTTGAAACAAGGGGAATAGACAACTAACCCTTAAATTGTCCTTAGTACTCTATGGGGATTACACCTCAGGGAAACCTCTGCTTTTCCTTTGTTTTGTTTCATGTCAGAAAGAAGATAAATTGGCTCGTTTAGAGAAAGCTATCAACCCCTTGCTGGATGATGATGACCAAGTAGCATTTTCATTTATTCTGGACAACATTGTTACCCAGAAAATGATGGCAGTTCCAGATGTAAGTGGTCTGTATGTTGAATATTGTGAGGAGGGTACAAGGAAAAGGAAAGGAAGAGACAAAAGAGTGGGCATCATTGGGGAGTCTGGAGTTTGGTGTTTGTTGATTCAAACTGGTATGTGATTTTTTTTTTTCAAACTGGTATATAATTTTAAAAAGAACCTTTTTGCTCTACGAGTGCATTATCATTGAATTCCAGGAGGCCAGGAATCTGTGATAGAGAGTGATTCTTTATTCCCGTTGTTGGCATTCAGTATTTTAATACTCCTGAATAGCCCTGGAGAGGCTAGGATGTCAGGTAATATGGGAAACTTTGGACTTTCAGGAGCTGCTTGACAAATGAGAGTTTGATAATTGCCCAGCATTTGTTGACTTTTGTCTCATTTTTTTTGTCTTTTTCAGCTTTATGACGGGGCTGCCATGTTGATTCTCTGAATCGTTTTGTTGCAATAACCTCCCTAGGGAATTCTGAACTGAGTTTCCTTTTGTGTGGAGGCATATGTTGTGTATGCAGTAATGCTGTGAACCTTCTGCATGGGACTAGGGAATGAGAGATATTAATTGTGAATGTAAAACAGGAGTCCTTACCCTGTCAGAGTACATGAACCCTTAAAGGAATCCGTGGACCCCTTAAATTACATGCAAAGTTTGTGTGATTATGTGGCTTTCTGGGAAAAGGGTCCATAGCTTTTGCAGGGGAAGGAGGGGTTCTTAATGTTAATGACCCAGTGAACATTGAGAAACTCTGGTATAAAGAATGGTTTCCATTTAATTTCTTTTTCCTAGTCTTGGCCATTTCATCACCCAGTTAATAAGAAGTTTGTTCCAGATTATTACAAAGTGATTGTCAGTCCAATGGATTTGGAGACCATACGTAAGGTGAGTGACTTCACCTTACATTTTATGTCTTTTTGGAAGCAAGTAACTTTGTATGTGTATCTGGGTCCCTTAATTTCTTTTAATTACAGAACATCTCCAAGCACAAGTATCAGAGTCGAGAGAGCTTTCTAGACGATGTCAACCTTATTCTGACCAACAGTGTTAAATACAATGGTGAGTGTTTCTCCTGTCGTTCTCTGTCCAACAGTATATCCATCCAACATTATAAAGCAGGCTTTAGCTGTGATAGCCAGCAGAATCAATCAAGTGTCTGCATTAAAAAAAAAAAAGGCACATATTTTAGTGTGCTCAAGTTTGCTAATAATATTTAATGATAACAAAGCAATGCACATTTATTTTATAAGCTTCAAAAGCACAGAAAAATGAGATGAGAATAAAAATCAAATAGACGTCAGTTTGGGCCATCATTGCTTTTCATGAGTTGTGAAAATTCACATATACCCCAGGCTCTTAGATGGAGCTTAGGTAAATGTGTTAATGTAGACCATGATATGCTTCCTCAGAGTGTGGAATTCTTGCTCAGTGTATAAACTGATTCTGTACTAACTACTTAATCTACTGATAGGAAAAGATGCTACTATTCTCATGTAATTTGCAGTCTAGTCAATGAAGAGAAACTGTTAAAATGCAGCTTGACAGGGGCTGTATTAGAAGAATCACAAAATGCCCTAGAGAAGAGGAAGGAGCGCCTTCACCTAAGCGTTAGGAAAGATTCATGAACATTTTAATGTAAGTTCAGTTCTGAATGGCTCACTTGTTAAGTAAACATCAATTGAGCACCTAATATGTGCTGGCACTGATAGATATTACAAATATAAAGTCAAATTAGGTATGTTCTCTGCCCCCAAATTGGTTATAGTTTAGTTAGGAAAACAAAAGAAAAATTGCAAAATTTAAATATAATGCTAGATGCATGTGCAGAGTGCCAAAGGAAAACAGAAACAGGGTATCTCAGTCAGAGTGGGAATAGAGGAAGCTTTCTGGAAGAGAGTTGTGATAAGCTGAGTTCTAAAGGATCGATGGAGTTAGCTAAGCAAAGTATGTGGAGGAGAAAGCATTCTAGCTGGAGAGAATAGCAGTATGTGAAAGCACAGAGGCCTGAAATTACATCTTGACTTTAAGAAATAAGTTATTGGAGTTGCAGTCAAATGTACATGTTATATGTAGAGAAATAGACAGATGTCACATCTTAAGAGGGCCTGGTGTATTGCCATGTGCCATATTTAAGAGTTTTTGCTTTATCCTAAATGGAAAAACACTGAATGAATTAGCAGCAAAATGACAATCCCATGTATCTTGTGAAGCAAAACAGAAGAGGAAGCTGAGGGACCTGTCCCAACAGTATATCCATCCAACATTATAAAGCAGGTTTGCTGAGCAAATCAATCAAGTGTCTGCATTAAAAAAAAAAAAGGCACATATTTTAGTGTGCTCAAGTTTGCTAATAATATTTAATGATAACAAAGCAATGCACATTTATTTTATAAGCTTCAAAAGCACAGAAAAATGAGATGAGAATAAAAATCAAATAGACGTCAGTTTGGGCCATCATTGCTTTTCATGAGTTGTGAAAATTCACATATACCCCAGGCTCTTAGATGGAGCTTAGGTAAATGTGTTAATGTAGACCATGATATGCTTCCTCAGAGTGTGGAATTCTTGCTCAGTGTATAAACTGATTCTGTACTAACTACTTAATCTACTGATAGGAAAAGATGCTACTATTCTCATGTAATTTGCAGTCTAGTCAATGAAGAGAAACTGTTAAAATGCAGCTTGACAGGGGCTGTATTAGAAGAATCACAAAATGCCCTAGAGAAGAGGAAGGAGCGCCTTCACCTAAGCGTTAGGAAAGATTCATGAACATTTTAATGTAAGTTCAGTTCTGAATGGCTCACTTGTTAAGTAAACATCAATTGAGCACCTAATATGTGCTGGCACTGATAGATATTACAAATATAAAGTCAAATTAGGTATGTTCTCTGCCCCCAAATTGGTTATAGTTTAGTTAGGAAAACAAAAGAAAAATTGCAAAATTTAAATATAATGCTAGATGCATGTGCAGAGTGCCAAAGGAAAACAGAAACAGGGTATCTCAGTCAGAGTGGGAATAGAGGAAGCTTTCTGGAAGAGAGTTGTGATAAGCTGAGTTCTAAAGGATCGATGGAGTTAGCTAAGCAAAGTATGTGGAGGAGAAAGCATTCTAGCTGGAGAGAATAGCAGTATGTGAAAGCACAGAGGCCTGAAATTACATCTTGACTTTAAGAAATAAGTTATTGGAGTTGCAGTCAAATGTACATGTTATATGTAGAGAAATAGACAGATGTCACATCTTAAGAGGGCCTGGTGTATTGCCATGTGCCATATTTAAGAGTTTTTGCTTTATCCTAAATGGAAAAACACTGAATGAATTAAGCAGCAAAATGACAATCCCATGTATCTTGTGAAGCAAAACAGAAGAGGAAGCTGAGGGGATTTAGGTGAATTGCCAGCATACTGAGGTCTCAATTAACGTCCTCACGTTTGTATGACTTTCTCCCACAGTATTCAGTAGCCCAAGTAGTGTGAGTATAAGTTTGTCAGAAGGGACAGAAAATTAGGAGGAGGTGAAAGAGGGGACAACTGGAAAGACATGAGGAAATGGGTATTCTGGGTATAGAGAATAGAATATGTAGAAATTGAAATAATAGTGCAAGTTCAGGGAACTGTACTTGACTAGAACCTATATATTTCATTAAGACAAGTGGTAGGAGATAATCCTTTTATTTTTGTTCTGTCTAGAATCTGCTTTGTCCTTTGTACCCTTATTGCTAATTGGAAATGCAAGATATTTATCTCTCTGTTGTTGTCTTCTGAAACACCTAAAGCTAGTCAGCTAAAATTATGGTAATAGAAGTTGGCAGCCTCAAAGGTGTCTCAAAATGAGTATAACAAGTAATAAGCAAGCAAGAGTATTAACTGAGATTGTCCTTGGCCTGTCTTGGTGATAGCTGCCTTAAGAGAGAGGGCAAGTTTATGAGAAGCTTAGGTAAGGCAACAAGGAAAAACCCACAAGGTGTTAATTGGAATGAGCAGAGGGTTGGTGGACAAATCACAGAAGACAAAAATTAAATACCAAATGAAAATTAATAAATAGTTGTACCTAGTAATCAAAGAAATGCAAATTGAAGCAGATAAAACTTTTCTTTTTGCCTATTAGATGAGCTCAGTTTCTTTTTTAATGGAAGCGTTCAAAATGCTAGTGAGGCAGGTACTCTTACATACACTGTTGGCAGTATAAAATTGTAGACATTTCTAGAAAGCTCTTTGACAGCACTGAGACTTAAAAATATTAAGTGAATAGACTTTATAGTCAGGCAGACTTGAATTTGAATATTGGCCCCACTACTTCATAGCAATGTGACTTTTGACAAGTAACTTAGACTCTGCTTTCTTATCTGTAAAATGGGAAAAATAAAATACCCTAATTCTTTGTTGAGCACCTACTTTGCTGAGCAGATAGTCAGGGGGAGCAGGGTAAGGTAGATCCAGATAGAGAGTCAAATGCTAAAAAGATGAGAGTGCCTTGGATGGAGAAGTGCAGATGTTGAGTTTGGCTAAGGCACAGAGTGGGAGTTAGTTTTGCTGTTGAGAGAGGAGTTTTTAAAGTTAGATGGGGTCAAATCATGAAAGGCCTAGTATGTCTCACTAAGCCTTTAATGAAAGGACAGATCATTATAACGAGTGTCTTTTTGGTGGGGGCCACTTCTATTGGTCTTTCATTTATTTATCTTTGTTTTTTGGCCTGTGTGGGCCTCTTATTGCAGTGGCCTCTCTTGTCACAGAGTACCGGCTCTGGGCGCATGCACTCCAGAGCTCCGGCTCAGTAGTTGGACACATCGGTCCAGCCGCTCTGTGGCATGTGGGATCTTCCCAGGCCAGGGATCGAACCGGCACCCCTTGCACTGCAAAGTGGTGTCCTTACCCACTGGGCCACTAGGGAAGCCCTATAACAGGTATTTTTTAGTAAGATCATTCTGGAAGCTATCTGAAGAATAGATAGGAGGGGAAATGAAATATGGAGACTAATAAAGAAACTATTGACAATAGTCCAAGTTAAAAAGTACAGAGAGCTTGAACTAAGTTATGTAGCAATAAGAATGGAAAGATAGGGACAGATAGTACAGATATTGGTGAATTAGGATTGATAATATATGGTTGGAAATTGAGGATATGGGTAAAGGACAGGGAGAATTCAAAATGATGCCAAGTATTCCTATGCTCTTGATGAAAACATAAATTGGTACAAAACTTTTTTAGAGGACTATAAATGTGTATTCCCTTTGATTAAGCAAGTTCGTCTCAAAGGAATATTCCACACAAGTTTGCAAAGGCATATGTCCAAATGTATTTATGTTTGTAATTACAACATTATTTGTAATTGCAAAAACAGAGGAGCATTCTAAATGTCCAACAATAGGAAATTATTAATAGTTAAATTATGGTACATCTATAAATGGAATCTTATTTAGCCATCAAAATGGTAGATTAAGTAATAAAACTGTGTTGTATATACTGATACCAAAATAGATCCAAGATAGGTATTGTTGAAAACTAGATCACTCAACAGTATATACAGAAAGAGTTACAGATTTAGATGCTATGGAGGCCAGACAAATAACATAAATGAGTGAAATGGGCTCAGCAGGAATAGATAAACTGGAGAGCATGTCCCCTATCTGAAGGGCTCAGTCACTATTTAGTTCACTTGTCACAGAGTAGAATTACTAAAGGGAGAGGTAGAGGATTATCTTCACTTTATACAGTTTTGTACTTAGGTGTTTGAATTTTTAAATTGTGCATGAAGTACTTTTGTAATTTAAAAAAGTTTGGTTTTTAGAAGGATGGATAAGTCAGATGACATTCAGACTTCTGACTTGGGTAAACTGGTGGTGTTACTAATACAGTCGTCCCTTGGTATCCATAGGGAGTTGGTTCCATGACTCACATCAATACCAAAATCTGCTGATGCTCAGTTCACTTATATAAAATGGCATGGTATCTGCATCTAACCTTCGCACATCCTCCCATAAACTGTAAATCAACTTGTTTACTTACAATACCTAGTACAATGTAAATGCTATGTAAATAGTTATAAATACAATGTAAATAAATAGTTGCCAGTGTGCAGAAATATCAAGCTTTGCAATTTGGAGCTTTCTGGAATTTTTTTCACAAGTGATTCCCAATGAGTCCATCATTGTGGAACCCATGGATACAGAGGACTGACTATAATAGGAAATATAGGAGTGGTTTTGGAGGAAAAGTGGTCAAGTTCAGTTTGGGCTGTGTTGTATTGAAGTAGGACATCCAAGTGAAGGCTTTGAGTAAATAGCTATATAGAGGTCCAAAACTCAGAAGTCTGTACTGTTTGTATATTTAGATATTTTTTCAAATCATCAGCACATAAAAATATAAGTAAAAAGAAAAAAAATATATATATAAGTAGATTAGTTCAAATAGGGAGTCAGGTACATTCCTTGAACCCCCTGATGCTGTAGTTGAAATATGCTTGTGTGTTTTTCTAGGTAGTAAAACCAAAGCTTTATCAGATTATCAAAGTTGTATGTGACCCCTGCCCCCCCACCCCCCCAATTAAGAACCACTGTTAAGAGAGAACGTAGGATGAGAATATATTTAACAGATACCAAACCAACATTTAGGGGACCAGGTAGAGAATTCTGGGGAGTGACCAGGATGAAAGAAGGAAAACCAGAAAACGTCCTGGAATCCTAAAGAAGAGGGAAATGGCTAGCAGATCAAACTACTGAGAAAGTCAAAGAGAATGGTCATTAGCAGAGCTAGTTCAATGCAGTGGTAGAATCAAAAGCCAGACTACAGAGGATATGAATGAATGAGAATTAAGAAAGTGAAGACTGAAATTTACCTTCCTGGTTGGAAAAAGTTGTTTCATTTTTTTTTTTCCAGTTTTCTGGTTACAGTGGGGATACTAGTCAAATAGCAGTTACTTTATTGTGCCCAAGGTCTTTTAGGTTTATGGTATTTTCTGACATATAGAAACTTCATCTTTATGTAGTAATATTTATCAGTCTCTGCCGTTTAGATTTCTGTCTTTGATATAATTCTTTAAAAGACCTTCCCTACCCTGAGATATCCAACTGCATTTTCTTCTAATACATATAATATTTAAACATTTAAATGTTTGATTTTTAAAAATAGAATCTCAGAAGTTAAATACCTTATTTTCTCTTCCAAGACTTAGCCAAAGTGTCCAAACTGTACTTAAGGAATGGTCTGTCCTTTTGTGCATTAGTACAAAATGCTATCTTTATCATATCCCAAATTCTTATATACTCTTTGACCTATTTGGGGACTTTCTGTTTTACTTATATGTTTATCTAATCTGCATTGTTATCACCAGATACTGTCACTGATCGTCATTCAAACTTTATAATTTTAAAGTACTCTGCTATGACTATCTTTACCCAATTATCCTAAATAATCTCTAGGATCATTTTTGTTGAATTCTGACTTGTCGGTAACAGGTAGATGATAGTGAAATCTTAATTTGAGGGTTGGTTTGAAGAGAGTGTATATCCTGGTAATAATATGTTTCTTCATCCAGGAGCTCATTTATTCATGTGTTCTTTTTACCTCTCTCAATAAAGATTTCTAGGTTTTTTTTTGTATAATTTCTAGGCATCTTATATATATATATATATATATATATATATATATATATATTTTTTTTTTTTTTTTTTTTTGGCTGCACTGGGTCTTAGTTGTGGCCTGTGGGATCTAGTTTCCTGACCAGGGGTAAAACCCAGGCCCCCTGCATTGGGAGCATGAAGTCTTAGCCACTGGACCACCGGGAAAGTCTTTCTAGCATCTTTTATTTCTATGTTTTTTTAAATTTTATTTATTTGGCTGTTCTGGGTCTTGGTTGCAACATGTGGGATCTAGTTCCCTGACCAGGGATCAGACCTGGGATCTCTGCCTTGGGAGCATAGAGTCCTGGTCACTGGACCAGCAGGGAAGTTCCTCTTTCTGTGTTGTTTAGTTTTTTCATTTTTTTAAAGTTTTTATTGCTATTGAGCATCTACTTTTTGTTGTTGTTGAGTTTATTCCTAGGTTACTGAAAAGCTTTTCTACTATTGCACATATGCTACCCGCCCCATAAGTGGTTATTAAATCTAAAGGTTTCAATCAATTTAAAAGAATAGTATTGTTCACAGGTTAATATAATGCTTAAAGTATTTCTGTATACTAGTTTCTAAGTCTCTCTGTAAGTTTAGTCGTTAATAAATATTAAGGTTCTTTTTTCTGTCAGTGACTTTCCTTAGATTGGGGCCAAGACAAAAGTATTCCTACATACAGGTTAAATCTCACATCACTGAAGAGAATAAAATCTCTTTTGATTCCGCTTCAGCCCGTTACTCCCATCCTTTCTCTTCATGGTGGATTTTTTTGTTGATTTTTATTGTGGTAAAATATATATGACATAAAAATTGACCTTTTCAACCGTTTTTCAGTTTACAGTCCACTGACATTAAGTACACTCATAGTGTTGTGAAGCCATCACCACTCTCTGCTTCCAGAACCATTGCATTAGCCCAGACAGAAACTCAGTGTCCCCATCCTCCATTTCCCCTGTTCATAGTAATCTCGGTTCTACTTTCAGTCTGTGAATTTGCCTTTTCTAGATACCTTAAATGAGTAGAATCATACAATACATAGAATATTTGTCCCTTTGTGCCTGGCTTTTATTTCATTTTGCATAATGTTTCCAAGGTTCAACCATCCCACGTTAGAGCATGGATCAGAATTTCTTCTTTTTTTTGTTTTTAATGAATGTGTAACATCTCTCTCCTATTCTTTACCTACCATTCATGCCTCACTCAGCTTTAATCTGGCTTCTACCCCGCCCAACATACCAAGTGAACAGGATCACGTAATTGCCAGGTTTAGTGGGCACTTTTCAGTCATTATGTTAACCTCACCCCACTCTTTGACATCACTGAGCATTTCTTCCTTGAAACTGCAGTATGATTGACTTCATAACAACTTCCTGCTCTTACTTTCCTCCTACTGTTTAAACCATTCCTTTTCAGTCTCCTTTACTGAATGTTCTTCTGCCTGTTCCTGCAAGTTTAACTACCACCTCTTTCTGATGACTCTCAACTCTATTCTGGGCAAAGGTCTATATATATCCCAACCACCTGCTGAACATTTCTTCTTGGATGACCAAGTGGAACTTGAAACATGCTTCAGACTGAATGTTTTACTGTCCTTCTCTATTCCAGCTTTCTTCCTCTGTGCTTTACTTGACTCACTCCTTTACTGTTTCCAATTTGGGTTTAATGGAGTACTAGCATCAGTGAGTAGCATCTGGAAACAGAGTTATTTTTAATCTTCCTATTGAATAAATCCCTGACTTCCAGCATATCACTAAAACCCTCGTTATATTTTGCCTAGATTATTACAATAACTAGTCACCTGGCCAATGTCCCAGCCTCTAGACTTAACACTTTCTAACCCATCATTCACATTTTTGTCAAATAAACCTCTTTAATAAGTCATACTTCTTATTAAAAAAAATCAAAGAATATGGGAGTAAATATAATTAAATACTGAAACTTCTTCCAGAGACATGGCTTTGGGAAAGAGCCCCAGTGTTTTCCTTCCTTGCTGCAAGTAACAAATCCTTCCTGCTCCTGAAAAAAAAAAGAAACAGAAAAGCTTCTTCCTACCCTCACACTTCTATCTCCATAGTTTTATTCCCTAGAGGTAACAGTTTATATATCCTTTTATAATTTTTTTCTGTACTTACACAAAACATGCTAAATTAACTGCACATAGTTTTCTTAACTTGTTTTTATCTTTTTCTGGCAAGAATTGTCATTTTTATAGATAATTATTCTGTAATTTGCTCTCTTTGCTCATAAATATATCCTGATCCTTTTTAGCTTCAAAACTTATTTTGAAATAATTTTAGATTCAATAAATTACAAAAGCAGTATAGAATTCTTTATCTACCTTCCTCCAGTGGTGGCATCTTACATAGCTGTGGTTCAGTATCAAAATTAGATTGATGCATTATCGTTAACTGGATTACAGATGTTATTCAGTTTGCACCTGTTTTAAAAATCTATATTGGTGCGTGTGTATAGTTTTATGCAGTTTTATGCCATCATGGAACCACCACAATCAGGTTTATAACTAGTCTAACATCACAAAAGAACTCCCTGACGACACCTCTTTGTATTTGTGTTCCTCCACGTGCACCCACCTTACTCCTTGTTCTCTGGCAAGCACTTAGCTGTTTTCCATCTCTGTAGTTTTGAAACTTGAGCATATTACAAAAACAATAGTATAGTATTTTTGAGATTGACTTTTGTTTTCACTAAACAGTTATCTCTCGAGATCCATTCAAATTATCGCATGTGTCAGTAGTTCATTTTTTAAGTTGTTGAGTAGTGTTCCATCATACTCGAAGTTTGTTCAGCCAGTCATTGAAAGACATTCAGTCCTCCAGTATTTTTCTATTATGAATAAAGCTCCTGTGAACATTCATGTATAAGATTTTGTGTGAATATAAATTTTCCTTTCTCTGGGATAAATGCCCAAGAATGAGATGGTAGATATTTGTGTAGTTTTGTGAGAAACTGCTATTCTCTATTCCAGAATGCCTGTACCATTTTGCATGCCTACCAGCAATGAACGAATCATACAGTTTCTCTGCAGTATTTAGTATTACCACTATTTTAAAAAATTGAATCTAGTCATCTTTCTCATTGTGTTTTTACTTTGCATTCCCCTTCATGGCTGTTGATAGTAAGTGTCTTTTCATGTACTTATTTGCCACTCATATAATTTCTTTGGTGAAGTGTCTATTCATTTCTTTGCTCCAAGTTGTTTTTTTTTTGGCTGTGCTGGGTCTTTGTTGCTGCTCGGGCTTTTCTCCAGTTGCAGCAAGTAGGGGCCACTCTCTAGTTGCAGTGCACAGGCTTCTCATTGTGGTGACTTTTCATGTTGCAGAGCACAGGCTCTAGAGCATGTGGGCTTCAGCAGTTTTGGTGTATGGGCTTAGTAGCTGCGGCTCCTTGACTCCAGAGCACAAATTCAGCAGTTGTGGTACCTGGGCCTAGTTGCTCCGCTGAATGTGGGAATCTTCTCAGACTAGGGATCAAACACGTGTCTCCTGCATTAGCAGTCGGATTCTTTACCACTGAGTCACCAGGAAAGCCCTTTCCCAGTTGTAATTGCATTGTTTTCTTATGATTAGTGAGTTTTAAGGGTTCTTTATGTATTTTAGGTATAGATCCTTTATTAGATATATGATCTACAAAGAAATTGTCTAGTCTATATCCTTTCAGTGTTTGGACAGTATTTTTGGAAGAGCAGAAATGTTTAAGTTTGAAATCCAATTTAACAATTTTGTCTTTTTGGATTGTGCTTCTGGTATGTCTCTAAAATAATTTTTTTCATATATTTTCCTTTTTAAAAATTATATTATTTATTTACTTATTTATTTTTGGCTCTGCTAGGTCTTCGTTGCTGTGCATGCTTTTTTCTACTTTGGCAAGCAGGGGCAACTCTCTAGTTATGGTGTGCAGGCTTCTCATTACAGTGGCTTCTCTTGTTGCAGGACATAGGCTGTAGGACTCTTGGGCTTCAGTAGTTGTGGCATGTGGGCTCAGTAGTTGGGGTCCCCAGGCTCAGTAGTTGTGGTGCACAGGCTTAGTTGCTCTGCAGCTTGTAGGATCTTCCTAGACCAGGGATTGAACCCATGACTCCTGCATTGGCAGGTGGATTCTTTACCACTGAGCCACCAGGGAAGCTCTCTTATATTTTCTCTCTCTCTTTTTTTAAGTTTATAGTTTTAGTGATGTACATTTTAATCCATGATCCATTTTGAGTTTATATACAGTATGAAATTTAGGTTGAGATTTATTTTCTTTTTGCCTATGGATGTCCTATTGTTCCACTGTTGTTTGTTGAGAAGACTGTTCTTTCTCCAGTGAATTGCTCTGAGCACCTTTGTGAAAAATCATAAGTGTATGGGTTTGTTTTGGGGTTTACTGTATTCCACTGACCTGTGTATCTGTCCCTCTGCACACTGCTGTGATTACTAAGCTAGTATAAGTGTAGCTAAGCTACTGTAAGTGTTATCATCAGGTAGAGTGATTCCTCTCACTTTATCCTTTTGCTTTTGTTTTCTTATTCTTTTGCCTTTCCACATAAATTTTAGAAGAGTCTTATCTATATCTGCAGAAAGTCTGCTGGGATTTTGGTAGAAATTGAGTTAAACCTATAAATAAATTTAGAGAGAATTAGCATCTTTACTGATCCTGTCTTATTGTTAGTGCATAGAGATCTCTATCATTCTTTTTAATATATTCCATAGCATGTGTATATGTGTCATAATTGATCTCCTTGTACATTTGTAGAAAAGTTTGATAAATATTTTAAAATTGTGTTCTAAAAGGGTTGTATCTGTTAATAATAAAATAACAGTGAAGGAGAATGTCTGTTTCTCTGCAACCTCTCCAACCCTGGGAATTGAAAATCTTTGAAAAATTTTAAAAGGTTGTGCATGCTTAATTTTCTTTTTTTTTTTTTTTTTTTGGCTCTGCTGGGTCTTTGTAGCTGTGCATGCTTTTTCTACTTTGGCAAGCAGGGCAACTCTCTAGTTATGGTGTGCAGGCTTCTCATTACAGTGGCTTCTCTTGTTGCAGGACATAGGCTGTAGGACTCTTGGGCTTCAGTAGTTGTGGCATGTGGGCTCAGTAGTTGGGGTCCCCAGGCTCAGTAGTTGTGGTGCACAGGCTTAGTTGCTCTGCAGCTTGTAGGATCTTCCTAGACCAGGGATTGAACCCATGACTCCTGCATTGGCAGGTGGATTCTTTACCACTGAGCCACCAGGGAAGCTCTCTTATATTTTCTCTCTCTCTTTTTTTAAGTTTATAGTTTTAGTGATGTACATTTTAATCCATGATCCATTTTGAGTTTATATACAGTATGAAATTTAGGTTGAGATTTATTTTCTTTTTGCCTATGGATGTCCTATTGTTCCACTGTTGTTTGTTGAGAAGACTGTTCTTTCTCCAGTGAATTGCTCTGAGCACCTTTGTGAAAAATCATAAGTGTATGGGTTTGTTTTGGGGTTTACTGTATTCCACTGACCTGTGTATCTGTCCCTCTGCACACTGCTGTGATTACTAAGCTAGTATAAGTGTAGCTAAGCTACTGTAAGTGTTATCATCAGGTAGAGTGATTCCTCTCACTTTATCCTTTTGCTTTTGTTTTCTTATTCTTTTGCCTTTCCACATAAATTTTAGAAGAGTCTTATCTATATCTGCAGAAAGTCTGCTGGGATTTTGGTAGAAATTGAGTTAAACCTATAAATAAATTTAGAGAGAATTAGCATCTTTACTGATCCTGTCTTATTGTTAGTGCATAGAGATCTCTATCATTCTTTTTAATATATTCCATAGCATGTGTATATGTGTCATAATTGATCTCCTTGTACATTTGTAGAAAAGTTTGATAAATATTTTAAAATTGTGTTCTAAAAGGGTTGTATCTGTTAATAATAAAAATAACAGTGAAGGAGAATGTCTGTTTCTCTGCAACCTCTCCAACCCTGGGAATTATCAGTATTTTAAAATCTTTGCCAAATAACATCTGTAACATTCAAGTATATAACTTACATTAAATTTTTCCATCATAAAAATTACATACGCGTTAGAAAAAAATCAGTCCAAGTAGAACTGTATAAGGTGAAAAGGAAAAATCTCCCTTTCCTTCCCCTTTTCCCATCCCATTCTTCAGAGTAACGTTAGGTTTAGTGTAAAGCATTCTGGGTCTTGTTTTTGTTTTTGTTTTTTTTGACAAATGAAACTATATATTGTGCTGTACAAGTTTCACTTGACATTATGTTATGGACAGTTTTTCATTCATGTAAGTATGTCTTATTGTTTAAGTAAATTCTGTTCATTTGTGACTCAAAAAGGCAAAAGAATCAACTATCATTCCGAATGTTTCAGAAAAAAACCTAGATTTAGTTTCTATTTTGCCTTTAAAATTACTGTGGCTGCTCATTTTGGAAAACAGCATGGAGGTCCTTAAAAACTAAAAATAAACCTATTTGCAAAGCAGAAATAGAGACAGACATAGAGAACAAATATATGGACATCAGAGGGGAAAAAGGGGAAGGGGATGAATTTGGAGATTGGAATTGACATATATATGGTATTGATACTATGTATAAAAAAAATAACTAATAAGAACCTACTCTATAGCACAAGGAATTCTATTCAATGCTCAGTGGTGACCTTAAACGGGAAGGAAATCCAAAAGAGGGCATAGATGTATATATATAGCTGATTCATTTTGTTCTACAGCAGAAACTAATACAATATTGTAAAGCAACTATACTCCAATAAAAAAATTTTTTTAAAGAAAAGAAAACTAAAAATAGAGTTACCATATGATCCAGCAGTTTCACTCCTGGGCGTTTGTCTGGAAAAGATGAAAACTAATTCAAAAAAATACATGCACTCCTTATAACAGCCAAGACATGGAAGCAACCTAAATATCCATCAACAGATGCATAAATAAAAAAAGGAGTTCATAGACATATGCACACACACACATACACAGAGTTTGGTGAAGAGTATAGAAAGTCAAATGGGTGTAGAGAGACTTAGTGGCTTAAATCTAATAGTGATTGCTATAAACTCCATGGAGGTAGGAACCACATCTGTTTTATATCCCCAGTGTGTAGAATAATGCTTGGCTTATACTGAGGACTGAATATCTATTGAATGGACTAGTGGCCAGAGAAAGAGGTGCAGTACCAAGAAAAATTGGAGGGTGGCGCTATAGAAGCGTAAATTCAGAGAGTTTCAAGGAAGAAGTGAGTGTCAATTGCAAATGTAACATAGTACTTCTAGGGTTGAGTCTGAAATTTTTCAGTGGACTTGGCAGTTAGCATAGTTAGTGTTTGGTCACAGTCATGTCCTACTCATACAGTTTGTGTATATGTATCTCCCATGAAGCCATGAGAGGACATCAAGGACAAGGACTTATCTCTTGGGTTTTGTCTGTTGGGGTTTTGTTTTTTGGGCAAGGTTACATTTTTGGCCGAATTGATCAGATTTAGTTTCTATTTTGCCTTTAAAATTACTGTGGCTGCTCATTTTGGAAAACAGCATGGAGGTCCTTAAAAACTAAAAATAAACCTATTTGCAAAGCAGAAATAGAGACAGACATAGAGAACAAATATATGGACATCAGAGGGGAAAAAGGGGAAGGGGATGAATTTGGAGATTGGAATTGACATATATATGGTATTGATACTATGTATAAAAAAAATAACTAATAAGAACCTACTCTATAGCACAAGGAATTCTATTCAATGCTCAGTGGTGACCTTAAACGGGAAGGAAATCCAAAAGAGGGCATAGATGTATATATATAGCTGATTCATTTTGTTCTACAGCAGAAACTAATACAATATTGTAAAGCAACTATACTCCAATAAAAAAATTTTTTTAAAGAAAAGAAAACTAAAAATAGAGTTACCATATGATCCAGCAGTTTCACTCCTGGGCGTTTGTCTGGAAAAGATGAAAACTAATTCAAAAAAATACATGCACTCCTTATAACAGCCAAGACATGGAAGCAACCTAAATATCCATCAACAGATGCATAAATAAAAAAAGGAGTTCATAGACATATGCACACACACACATACACAGAGTTTGGTGAAGAGTATAGAAAGTCAAATGGGTGTAGAGAGACTTAGTGGCTTAAATCTAATAGTGATTGCTATAAACTCCATGGAGGTAGGAACCACATCTGTTTTATATCCCCAGTGTGTAGAATAATGCTTGGCTTATACTGAGGACTGAATATCTATTGAATGGACTAGTGGCCAGAGAAAGAGGTGCAGTACCAAGAAAAATTGGAGGGTGGCGCTATAGAAGCGTAAATTCAGAGAGTTTCAAGGAAGAAGTGAGTGTCAATTGCAAATGTAACATAGTACTTCTAGGGTTGAGTCTGAAATTTTTCAGTGGACTTGGCAGTTAGCATAGTTAGTGTTTGGTCACAGTCATGTCCTACTCATACAGTTTGTGTATATGTATCTCCCATGAAGCCATGAGAGGACATCAAGGACAAGGACTTATCTCTTGGGTTTTGTCTGTTGGGGTTTTTTTTGTTGGTTTTTTTTTGGGGGGGGGCACTTCTATTGGTCTTTCATTTGTTTCCATCTTTGTTCTTAGGCCCGTGTGGGCCTCCCTTCGAGGTGGCCTCCCTCTCCGCAGAGCACCGGCTGGGAGCACATGTGCTCCAGAGCTCCGGCTTGGTCGTTGGACACATGGGTCCAGCCGCTCCGCGGCACGTGGGATCCTCCCAGACCAGGGATTGAACCGGCGCCCCTTGCACTGCAGGACGGTGTCCTTACCCACTGGACCACCAGGGAAGCCCTGTCGTTTTTTTTTTTTTTTAATCTTTGTATCATCAGAGCCTGGCACTGTACCTGGCTTTTAGTAAGTACTTTAAATGAAGTGTTAAGCTATTATAAATTTTACTCTACAGGAAAAGGTTTGAAATGTCTGTATTGTTATTTTTCTAACTGTAGAAATATGAGATGAGTGTGTTTAGCCAAGGTTATGTACATATTTTTTAAATTGCTAAATGGAGTGGTCTATTTGGAGGAAACGAACATTCCATGGGGCTTTATCAAGTAAGTCCTGAATGTAAATACTACCTATGCCCAGTGAGATTTATTATTCCAGTTCCCCTTTGAATAGTTTCTAGCTTCTTGAGTTTCTAGTCCAGATTCTGAGTTCTGTTCCTCGGGTTTGAGAGGTCAGACCTCTTATCTTGGAAACAAACCATCTTAATCTGCATTCAATCCTAATGTAAAGAGCCTAGCTGCAGTCTGCAAGATTACATTCACTTCTCTTTTTACCTTTTCTGGACCTAGTTTGAGATAAATATCTAAGAATTAGGAGAGGCCAAGATTATCTTTTTGGAATCTGCAGACTATGCATAATTGAATCTAGTAATTCTAGTTTCTTCAGGAATTAGCTGTGCAGACTGTTTTGGGGGTGGGGGGGGTCGGGTTGGGGAGGGAGGGGAGCGAGCGGGCCACTTCTATTGGTCTTTCATTTCTCCATTTCCATCCGTCTTGGTTCTTTGGCTCCTGTGGGCCTCCCATCACGGTGGCGTCTGTCGTTGCAGAGCACCGGCTCTGGGCGCATGTGCTCCAGAGCTCCGGCTCGGTGATTGGACACATCGGTCCAGGTGCTCTGCAGCATGTGGGATCTTCCCAGGTCAGGGATCGAACCGGCGCCCCTTGCACTGCAAGGCGGTGTCCCTACCCACTGGACCACCAGGGGAAGCCCTGTGCAGACTTTTTTTCTTTCTTTTTTTCTTGTCAAATCAGCACTGTTAAATTAGCACTGATTTTTTTTTTTTAAGCTTTCTACGTCTACTGAGATTTTATTTTTTTATTTTAATGATTCATGTTGTAACACATGCATATCCCCCATACTGTTCTCTGTCAAGATAATCATTTATGCTTGTTTGGGCACAGTACTTGTCTTCTTAGGAGGAAGGCTATTTTTAGTATTTGTGGAAATGTTCTCAAAGGAAATGTGAGCTTAGGAGTGATCACAAACCCCCTTCTCTTGATGTGCAGGACTGCTTACTAACTCAGCTGGTATTTTTCTCTGAAACCTTTTAGATAGCAGTAATACTTGTTTTTTCTCTCACAACTAGAACCACAAAGTTTCTAACTTTCCTTTCTTCTCCTGACGTTACTAACAAGGGAAATTAACTTAGAAATGACAAAAGGAATTTTCTTTGAGTTTGATAACAGTTTTCCAAAGCTGTCACTGGAATTATTACTATTTAAGCACATTTGAATTTGAATCACCTGTGTTTCTATAGGCTATTGCCAATTCTTGTGAATGAGGCAAACTGTAAATATAAATTTTTTTTTTGACATTTGCAGTTGCTTTGCCATGATTTACTAAATGAGAGAGAAGAAAACCAAAATAGACTCAGAAAAGCATTTCTTTTTTTGCCTATGGGCCACTTGTTCTCCTGTAGGGCACAGTGGTAATACATAGACAGCCTTACCTTTCATATGCATTTTCATGCCATTCTGGAAATTACTCTTTCTAAATTCTGATTGTCTATATAGTAATCCTTTAGGAACTGGGAAATTGAAACTCAGTTTCTCTTTACTCTTATTCCCCCAATAATAGCCCTGGCATCTTATTCTTCCTGCAGAGGCCCTGTTGTCTGTGTATGCCTTTTTTTCTTCTTCTTCTTTTTTCTTTCTAGTAAAAAGACTTTATTAAGAAGGCTTTGAAGTAAAAAAATAAAACTCTTGATACAATTTTCTGAACCCTTAGGTCAGTTCAGTGTGTGTCATTTCACTGGATGACTCTGCTTCCTAAGCTGTGAAAGCTAAAGTTGATCATCCTACTTTTTAGCAAGCACCTGATTGCTGCAAAATATAGAGCAGTATTTTTAGCTTTATGGAGGTGGTTATGGACCCCTTTGAGAATCTGATGGAAACCCGTGGAACTTCTGCTCAGAAAAATAAATATTACGTGCAGAATTATGTTGATAGTTTCAGGAAGTTCATGGTTCTCTCGCTACCACCCCATTCAAGAATTTCTAGTATAGGTAAGGATATCTGGGTGTTTATATCTTCTTTTGGGGCCTCCCATCACGGTGCAAAGGTTTGCCTTCTCCTGTGGGCCTCCCATCACGGTGCAAAGGTTTGCCAACTTTACCATCATCTTTCATCAAAAATACTCCAGTGCTCTGGAGCTCTACTCAGTGTTATGTGGCAGCCTGGATGGGAGGGGAGTTTGGGGGAGAATGGATACCTGTATATGTATGGCTGAGTCCCTTCCCTGTTCACCTGAAACTATCACAGCCTTGCTAATCTGCTATACCCAGATACAAACTAAATCATAAAGAATAATAAATACTTCAGTGTTACTTTTCATATATAGTAGAGTAATAGAGTTAAGTGATTTCCTTTTATAGGCTATTGCCAATTCTTGTGAATGAGGCAAACTGTAAATATAAATTTTTTTGACATTTGCAGTTGCTTTGCCATGATTTACTAAATGAGAGAAGAAAACCAAAATAGACTCAGAAAAGCATTTCTTTTTTTGCCTATGGGCCACTTGTTCTCCTGTAGGGCACAGTGGTAATACATAGACAGCCTTACCTTTCATATGCATTTTCATGCCATTCTGGAAATTACTCTTTCTAAATTCTGATTGTCTATATAGTAATCCTTTAGGAACTGGGAAATTGAAACTCAGTTTCTCTTTACTCTTATTCCCCCAATAATAGCCCTGGCATCTTATTCTTCCTGCAGAGGCCCTGTTGTCTGTGTATGCCTTTTTTTCTTCTTCTTCTTTTTTCTTTCTAGTAAAAAGACTTTATTAAGAAGGCTTTGAAGTAAAAAAATAAAACTCTTGATACAATTTTCTGAACCCTTAGGTCAGTTCAGTGTGTGTCATTTCACTGGATGACTCTGCTTCCTAAGCTGTGAAAGCTAAAGTTGATCATCCTACTTTTTAGCAAGCACCTGATTGCTGCAAAATATAGAGCAGTATTTTTAGCTTTATGGAGGTGGTTATGGACCCCTTTGAGAATCTGATGGAAACCCGTGGAACTTCTGCTCAGAAAAATAAATATTACGTGCAGAATTATGTTGATAGTTTCAGGAAGTTCATGGTTCTCTCGCTACCACCCCATTCAAGAATTTCTAGTATAGGTAAGGATATCTGGGTGTTTATATCTTCTTTTGGGGCCTCCCATCACGGTGCAAAGGTTTGCCTTCTCCTGTGGGCCTCCCATCACGGTGCAAAGGTTTGCCAACTTTACCATCATCTTTCATCAAAAATACTCCAGTGCTCTGGAGCTCTACTCAGTGTTATGTGGCAGCCTGGATGGGAGGGGAGTTTGGGGGAGAATGGATACCTGTATATGTATGGCTGAGTCCCTTCCCTGTTCACCTGAAACTATCACAGCCTTGCTAATCTGCTATACCCAGATACAAACTAAATCATAAAGAATAATAAATACTTCAGTGTTACTTTTCATATATAGTAGAGTAATAGAGTTAAGTAGCTGAAAGTCTGAGCGCACAGACTGTCAAAAACAGAACAGACACAGCTAATAATCAAAACACACAGAGAGGTATATCAGCTATATAAATAAGTATATTTTATATTCTAGGGTATTATTAGTGGATATTTCTTTAGAGTTGTGTGTTACAAAGAAAATGGGAAATGAAGAGGTCACATCTCTAAAATGGTTTAAGGCAAGAGAAAACTTTGCAAATGTATATAACTAATTTTTCCTTGTATTATAAATGAACACATTGAGATATTGAAAGGCTTGGTTGATGTTTTGGTTTCAAAATGAAGAGCTGAATTCTTAGGTTGGCATTTTAACAGTGAGTCAGGTACCTCTAGGTTTACGAGCCAGGATACTGTAATCTGCTGATTTTCTGGTTCAGTGAAGGGAGCTTGTGGCCTATATGCACCCTGTTTTCTCTAGCATCATGCATTTCTAATCAACATGAAAGCATGTCTGATAACTTTTGCAGTCTTGTCTCCATCAGTACTTTGAGGACCAACCTACTGGTGGCCTCAGGAGATTAGAACTCAGAAATGTCAGCTGTGAACTCCTTATCACTCGAACTATTCCTGACTGTGAGCCAACTCTGGCTGTCTTTATGTCTTGAATATCTTCTGGTTGACTGAATTTTCTTTCTGGTTTGGCACAGTCAGCTTGTGTGAGGACACAACTTTATTTTGTACCTTTTATAAGTAATAGATAGACCTATACTTGTGAGAGGTTTTAACTGAAGTAATAGCTTATAATCAGAGTAGTTACAGCATGAAAAATTCACCTGCAATATATCTTTTATACTTTATATCTTGATAAATGATAGGTTTAGTTTAAGGATCACCTCTGTGAAAGCCTTTCCTAATTCTCCTTTCCCTCTTCCATCCAGACATTGGTCACTTCCTCCTTTATGTCTCTCTCTGCTATACCCTGTATGTATTTTTTTCACTACATTGTATCACTCCATTTGTTTATAGTCCATCTCACTGGGCTTACCTGGTGGCTCAGATGGTAAAGAATCTGCCTTCAATACAGGAGACCTGGGTTTGATCCCTGGGTCGGGAACATACCCTGGAGAACTCTGTGAACAGAGGAGCCTGGTTGCAAAGAGTTGGACATGACTGAGCAACTAACACACATGCTGTGCTAGACCATAAGCTTCTTGAGGATATAATCTGTATCTTACGCATTTCTCTGTTTTATGCCTGGTGTCTAGAGGTACTAAAATGTTTACGAATGAGTATGTGAATAAACAGTATATTAAAGAATATTGTAAAGCACTTAAGGCAGAGATAACAATTCTCATGGGGAAAAATTAAGACCTGGATATTGAAAGGCTTGGTTGATGTTTTGGTTTCAAAATGAAGAGCTGAATTCTTAGGTTGGCATTTTAACAGTGAGTCAGGTACCTCTAGGTTTACGAGCCAGGATACTGTAATCTGCTGATTTTCTGGTTCAGTGAAGGGAGCTTGTGGCCTATATGCACCCTGTTTTCTCTAGCATCATGCATTTCTAATCAACATGAAAGCATGTCTGATAACTTTTGCAGTCTTGTCTCCATCAGTACTTTGAGGACCAACCTACTGGTGGCCTCAGGAGATTAGAACTCAGAAATGTCAGCTGTGAACTCCTTATCACTCGAACTATTCCTGACTGTGAGCCAACTCTGGCTGTCTTTATGTCTTGAATATCTTCTGGTTGACTGAATTTTCTTTCTGGTTTGGCACAGTCAGCTTGTGTGAGGACACAACTTTATTTTGTACCTTTTATAAGTAATAGATAGACCTATACTTGTGAGAGGTTTTAACTGAAGTAATAGCTTATAATCAGAGTAGTTACAGCATGAAAAATTCACCTGCAATATATCTTTTATACTTTATATCTTGATAAATGATAGGTTTAGTTTAAGGATCACCTCTGTGAAAGCCTTTCCTAATTCTCCTTTCCCTCTTCCATCCAGACATTGGTCACTTCCTCCTTTATGTCTCTCTCTGCTATACCCTGTATGTATTTTTTTCACTACATTGTATCACTCCATTTGTTTATAGTCCATCTCACTGGGCTTACCTGGTGGCTCAGATGGTAAAGAATCTGCCTTCAATACAGGAGACCTGGGTTTGATCCCTGGGTCGGGAACATACCCTGGAGAACTCTGTGAACAGAGGAGCCTGGTTGCAAAGAGTTGGACATGACTGAGCAACTAACACACATGCTGTGCTAGACCATAAGCTTCTTGAGGATATAATCTGTATCTTACGCATTTCTCTGTTTTATGCCTGGTGTCTAGAGGTACTAAAATGTTTACGAATGAGTATGTGAATAAACAGTATATTAAAGAATATTGTAAAGCACTTAAGGCAGAGAATAACAACTCAGATGCCTTCAGACTCCGGGCGTAAACAAATTAAGCAGACCGGGTAGGGACTGTGGGGAACACAGGCCTTATCTAAAACGGCAGCTGCTACTCAGGTCCAGCCCATTGGTGCACCTGAGAAGGCTGACTGGGTGTTGCCACATCTGTTAATTTTTTGAGAGGAGCCAGACATTTGGGTTTTTATGTGAAATCTCTTGATTGTTAATTGTTACCAACTAATTAAACTCTTTTTAAACTTTTAATTGAGGTATAAATTTACATACAGAAAAGTGTATATGAGTGCATAGCTCGATCCATTTATACAAACTGAAGTCATTTTTTAATTAAAATATAATGGACCGACAACAATGTATTAGTTCCAGGTGTACAATACAATGATTTGATATTTTTTCACATCACAAAATGATCACCACCTGAACTGATTTTTTTCTGAGTCAAAAAACTGGATTGGCCTGCAAGCCACCAGTTTGCAGCTTATAATAAAAGCTGTGTGGGAAACTGTGTAGTTGGTTAAGAATCACCCAATAGGTTAAGTATCTTTTTTTTTTTTTACACCAAAAACATTTTTATTGGGGTATAGCCAATTAATAATTTTGTGAGGGCTTCCCCTGGTGGTCCAGTGGGTAAGGACACCGCCTTGCAGTACAAGGGACGCCGGTTCGATCCCTGGCCTGGGAAGATCCCACGTGCCGTGGAGCGGCTGGACTGATGTGTCCAATTGCTGAGCCGGAGCTCTGGGGCGCATATGCCCAGAGCTGGCACTCTGCGACAACAGAGGCCACCGCGATGGGAGGCCCATAGGAGCCAAAGAACCAAGACGGATGGAAATGGAGAAATGAAAGACCAATAGAAGTGGCCCGCCCGTCCCCCTCCCTCCCTACCCCACCCCCCAAAAGATAAATAAATGAAAAATAAATGTTTAAAAAAAATTTTGTGATAGTTTCAGGTTAACACATACATATACATGTATCCATCCTCCCCCAAGCTGGTACAGAACATTAAGCAGAGTTCCATGTGCTACGCAATAGATTTTTGTTGGTTATCCATTTCAAACATGGCAGTGTGTTTGTGACTTTCCCAAAGTCCCCAACCATCCCCTCCCCTTGCAACCATAAGTTCATTTTCTAAGTTTGTGAGTCTCTCTGTTTTGTAAATAAGTTCATTTGTATTGTTTCTTTCTGGAATCCACATAAAAGGGATGTCATTTATTTCTCTTTCTCTGACTTCACTCAGTATGACACTCTTTAGGTCACTGCATATGGCCTTATTTTATTCTTTTTAATGGCTGAGTAATAGTCCATTGTGTGTGTTTGTGTGTGTGTGTGTGTGTGTGTACACACATGACATCTTTATCCATTTCTCTGTTGATGGACATTTAGGTTGTTTCCATGTCTTAGCTTTTGTAAACAGTGCTGCAATGAACATTGGGAAGCATGTATCTCTTTGGGGCATATTTTTCTCTGGATATATGCCCAAGAGTAGTATTGCAGGGTCATATGGTAGCTCAGTGTTTAGTTTTTTCTTTTTTGTTTTTAATTTTGGCCTATTTTATTTTTATTTATTTTCATGCATCTTTATTCTTTGGCCTGTGTGGGCCTCCCATTGCAGTAGATTCTCTCGTTGCAGAGTACCAGCTCTGGGCACGTGCACTACAGAGCACTGACTCATAATTGGACACACTGGTCCAGCTGCCCCACAGCATGTGGGATCTTCCAGGGCCAGGGATCAAACTGGTGCCCCTTGCACTGCAAGGTGGACTCTTCACCTCCTGACCCACCAGGGAAGCCCTGTGTTGAGTTTTTTAAGGGACCTCCACACTGTTCTCCATAGTGGCTGTACCGGTTTATATTCCCACCAACAGTGCAGGAGGGTTCCCTTCTCTCCACATCCTCTCCAGCATTTGCTGTTAGTGGAATTTTTGATGATAGCTATCCTGACTGGTGTGAGGTGGTATCTCATTGTAGTTTTAATTTGCATTTCTCTAATAATCAGCAATTTTGAACATCTTTTCATGTGGCTGTTGGCCATCTGCATGTCCTCTTTAGAGAAATGTCTGTTTGGGTCTTCTACCCACTTTTTGAGTGGGGTGTTTGTTTTGATGCTATTGAGTGTCATAAGCTGTTTGTAAATTTTGGAGACTAACCCCTTACCATTCACATCATTTGCAGATATTTTCCGCCAGCCTATGGTTTGCCTTTTTGTTCTATTTATTGTTTCCTTTGTTGTGCAAAAACTTTTGAGTTTGAGTAGAACCCACTGGTTTATTTTTTGCTTTTATTTCCATTATTCTGGGAGACGGATTTAAGAAGATCTTGCTGTGATTCATGTCAGAGTGTTCTGCCTATGTTTTCCTCTAGGAGTTTTATTGTGTCCGGTCTAACATTCAGGTCTCTAATCTATTTTGAGCTTATTTTTGTGTATGGAGTTAATGAATGATCTGATTTCATTCTGCATGTGGCTGGCCAGTTTTCCCAGCACCATTTGTTGAAGAGACTGTCTTTCCAACATTGTGTCGTCTTGCCTGCTTTGTCATAGATTAATTGACTCTAGGTGCATGGGCTTCTTTCTGGGTTTTCTATGCTATTCATGTGTTCTTCGATTTCTTTCATCAGCACCTTACAGTTTTCAGAGTATAGGTCTTTTGTCTCCTAGGTAGGTTTATTCCTAGGTATTTTCTTCTTTTTGATGCAATGGGAAATGGAATTGCTTCTTGAATTTCTCTTTCTGATCTTTCAATATTAGTGTATAGAAATGCAAATGTATTAATTTTGTACCCTGCAACCTTACTAAATTCACTGACGAGTTTTTAGTAGTTTTCTGGTAGCATCTTTGGGATCTTCTATATATATATATATAGTACCATGTCATCTGCAAACAGTGACAGTTTAACTTCTTCTTTTCCAGTTTGGATTCCCTTTACTTCTTTCTCTTGTCTGATTGCTGTAGCTAGGACTTCCAGAACTATGTTGAATAAAAGGGGAGAGGGTGGACATCCTCGTCTTGTTCCTGATCTTAGAGGGAATGCTTTCAGCTTCTCGCCATTGGGTATGGTACTAGCTGTAGGTTTGTCGTATTGGCCTTTATCGTATTGAGGAACATACCCTCTATGCCCGCTGTCTTCTGTGCCCACTTTTTGAGTGGGGTGTTTGTTTTGATGCTATTGAGTGTCATAAGCTGTTTGTAAATTTTGGAGACTAACCCCTTACCATTCACATCATTTGCAGATATTTTCCGCCAGCCTATGGTTTGCCTTTTTGTTCTATTTATTGTTTCCTTTGTTGTGCAAAAACTTTTGAGTTTGAGTAGAACCCACTGGTTTATTTTTTGCTTTTATTTCCATTATTCTGGGAGACGGATTTAAGAAGATCTTGCTGTGATTCATGTCAGAGTGTTCTGCCTATGTTTTCCTCTAGGAGTTTTATTGTGTCCGGTCTAACATTCAGGTCTCTAATCTATTTTGAGCTTATTTTTGTGTATGGAGTTAATGAATGATCTGATTTCATTCTGCATGTGGCTGGCCAGTTTTCCCAGCACCATTTGTTGAAGAGACTGTCTTTCCAACATTGTGTCGTCTTGCCTGCTTTGTCATAGATTAATTGACTCTAGGTGCATGGGCTTCTTTCTGGGTTTTCTATGCTATTCATGTGTTCTTCGATTTCTTTCATCAGCACCTTACAGTTTTCAGAGTATAGGTCTTTTGTCTCCCTAGGTAGGTTTATTCCTAGGTATTTTCTTCTTTTTGATGCAATGGGAAATGGAATTGCTTCTTGAATTTCTCTTTCTGATCTTTCAATATTAGTGTATAGAAATGCAAATGTATTAATTTTGTACCCTGCAACCTTACTAAATTCACTGACGAGTTTTTAGTAGTTTTCTGGTAGCATCTTTGGGATCTTCTATATATATATATATAGTACCATGTCATCTGCAAACAGTGACAGTTTAACTTCTTCTTTTCCAGTTTGGATTCCCTTTACTTCTTTCTCTTGTCTGATTGCTGTAGCTAGGACTTCCAGAACTATGTTGAATAAAAGGGGAGAGGGTGGACATCCTCGTCTTGTTCCTGATCTTAGAGGGAATGCTTTCAGCTTCTCGCCATTGGGTATGGTACTAGCTGTAGGTTTGTCGTATTGGCCTTTATCGTATTGAGGAACATACCCTCTATGCCCGCTGTCTTCTGTGCCCACATTCTGGAGAGTTTTTATCATAAATGGGTGCTGAATTTTATCAGAAGCCTTTTCTGCATCTATTGAGATGATCATGTGGTTTTTATTGTTCAGTTTGCTGATATGGTGTACCACATTGATTGATTTGTGGATGTTGAAAACTCTTTGCATCCCTGGGATGAATCCCACTTGATTGTGGTGTATGATCTTTTTAATGTATTGTTGGATATGGATTGCTAGGTTTTTCTTTTAAGTTTTTTTTTTTTTTTTGGCCACTTTTATTGGTCTTTCATTTATCCATTTTCATCCATCTTTTTTTGTTGTTCTTTGGCCTGTGTGGGCCTCCCATCACAGTGGCCTCTCTCGTTGCAGAGCACCAGCCCTGGGCACATGTGCTCCAAAGCTCTGGCTCGGTAGTTGGGCACATTGGTTTAGCCGTTCCGTGACACATGGGATCTTCCCAAGTGAGGGTCGAACTGGTGCCTCTTGCACTGCAAGGCGGTGTCCTTACCCACTGGACCACCAGGGAAGCCCGGATTGCTAGTATTTTGTTGACGATTTTTGCATCTGTGTTCATTAGCAATATTGGCCTGTAATTTACTTTTTTGTGTGGTATCTTTGATTTTGGTATCAAGGTGATGGTGATGTCATAAAAGAGTTGGGAAGTTTCCCTTCCTCTGACTTTCTGGAACAGTTTCAGAAGGATAAGTGTTAATTCTCCTCTAAATGTTTGATAAAATTCACCTGTGAAAACATCAGGTCCTGGACTTTTGTTTGTTGGGAGGTTCTTAATCACAGTTTCAATTTCAGTGCTCTTGAAAAATGTGTAGTCTGCTGCTTTTGGATGCAATACTCTATAGGTATCAATTAAGTCGAACTCAACTAAAGTGTCACTTAAAGCCTGGGTTTCCTTATTGATTTTCTGTCTGGGTGATCTGTCCAATGATGAAAATGGGATATTAAAGTCCCCCACTATTATTGTGTCGATTTCTCCTTTTATATTTGTTAGTATTTGCCTCACATATTGAGGTGCCTCCTATGTTGGGTACATATATATTTTAAATTGTTATATCTTCTTCTTGGATTGAACCCTTTATCGTCATATGATGTCCTTTGTCTGTTTCTAAGTCTTTGTTTTAAAGTCTGTTTTGTCTGGTATGAGTAATGCTACTCCAGCTTTCTTATGAGTTCCATTTGTATGAAATACCTTCTTCCATCCCCTTACTTTCAGTCTGTAAGTGTCTCTTGGTATGCAATGGGTCTCTTGTAGACAACATATATATGGGTCTTGTCTTTGTATCCACTCAGCCAGTCTATGTCTTTTGATTGGTGCATTTAATCCATTTGCATTTAAGGTAATTATTGATATGTATGATCCTATCACTGTTTTGTTAATTGTTTGGGGTTATTTTTAGTAGATATTTTCCTTCTCTTGTGTTTACTACCTAGAGGAGATCCTTTAGCATTTGTTGAAAAATTGGTTTAGTGGTGCTGAATTCTCTTAACTTTTGCCTGTCTATAAAGCTTTTGATTTCTCCATCAAATCTGAATGAGAGTCTTGCTTTGTAGAGTATTCTTGGTTGTAGGTTCTTCCCTTTTGTTGCTTGGAATATATCATGCTGTTCCCTTCTGGCTCATAGAGTTTCTACTGAGAAATTGGCTGATAACCTTATGGGTTTTCCCTTATATGTTATTTGTCTTTTTTCCCTTGTTGCTTTTAATAAATTATCTTTGTCTTATCAGGTTGATTATCATGTGTCTCTATGTGTTTCTCTTTGGATTTATTCTGCCTGGGACTCTGCTTCTTGGACATGGTTGCCTATTTCCTTTCCCATGTTAGGCAAGTTTTCAGCTATCACCTCTTCAAATATTTTCTCAGGTTCTTTCTCTCTTTCTTCTTCTAAAACCCCTGTGATGGTATAATTGGTGTGTTTAATGTTGACAGCTCTTAGGCTGTCTTCATTTCTTTTCATTCTTTTTTCTATATTCTGTTTTGCAGCATTGATTTCCACCATTCTGACTTCCAGGTCACTTAAGCCATTCTTCTACCTCAGTTATTCTGCTATTGATTCCTTCTAGTTTATTGTTCATCTCTGTTTGCTTGTTCTTTAGTTCTTCTAGGTCCTTGTTAAACATTTCTTGCATCTTCTCCATTTTGTTTTGAATATCCTGCGTCATCCTCACTGTTGTTATTCTGAATTCTTTTGCTGGGAGCTTGCCTATGTCTACTTCATTTAGTTGTTTTTCTGGGGATTCATCTTGCTCCTTTGTTTGGGACATAATCTGATTTCATCTCAGGCATCTTTCTCTGATTGTGGTATTAGTTCTGAAGGCTGATGGGATTGTGGTTCTTATTCTGTCTGCCTTCTGGTGAGGATAAGAGGCTTATGCAAGTTTCCTGATGGGAAGGGCTGGCCATGGAAGAAAACTGGGTCTTGCTGTGTTGGGCAGGGCTGTGCTCAGTAAAAGTCTAATCCAATTATCTGCCCTTGGATGGGACTGTGATCCCTTCCTGTTGTTAGGTGTTTGGCCTGAAGCAACTCAGTCTTGGCGTCTATAGCCTTCTATAGACTTCTATAGACTGTAGGGTGACGTCCCAAGAGGGCCCATGCCATGACACAGCTCTTGAGTACTGTTGCTGTCAGTGCCCCCTTCCCTGTGACAGGCCACTGTTAACTCACGCCTCCCCAGGAGACCCTCAAACATTCACAGGTATGTCTGGCTCAGTCTCTTAAGGGGTCACTGCTCCTTTCCCTTGGGTCCTGGGGCGCAAAAGATTTTGTTTGTGCCCTCCAGGGACTCTGTTTTCCCCAGTCTTATGGAAGCTCTGGAGTCAAATCCTGCTGACCTTCAAAGTCAGATTCCTTGGGAATTACCAGTCCTTTGGCCAAATCCTGTGGCTGGGGAGCCTGATGTGGGGGGCCTGGAACCTTCACAACAGTGCGAGAACTTCTTTGGTGATATTGTTCTCCAGCTTGTGGGTTGCCCACTTGGCAGGCATAGGATTTGATTTTTATCACAGTTGTTCCCTCCTACCATTTTATTGTGGCTTCTCCTTTGTCTTTGGATGTGAGGTATCTTTTTTTGGTAGGTTCCAGTGTCGTCTTGTTGATGTTTGTTCAGCTACTAGTTGTGATCTTGGTGCTCTGGCAGGAAAAGATGAGTGCATGTCCTTCTACTCCTTCATCTTAATCTCATCTAATGGGTTAAATATCTTAAAGAGACACATCTGTCAAATGCAGTGTGTGGACTTTATTTGGATTATAATTCCAAAAAAGAAAATGTAAAAGCGTTTATAAAATGTGGGGGAATGTTGACTGACTGTTTAATAATATTAAACAATTATTGTTAGCTACCTTAGGTATAATAATGGTGGCTATAACAACTTTTATTTAAAATTTTTTAAACATTTATTTATTTATTTCATTGTGCTGAGTCCTAGTCGCATCATGTAGGCTCTTTGTTGCAGCATGTGGGTTCTAGATCCCCAACCAGGGATCAAACCCAGGCCTCTGCATTGGGAGCATGGAGTCTTAGCTGCTGGACCACTAGAGAAGTCCCCAGTTGTTTTTAAAACAGTTGTTGTGTTTTGTTTTTAGAGCAATTTAGAGCAAAATTGGACAGAAGGGACAGTTTCCATGTACCCTGTGCACCTGCACATGCACAGCCTCCCCTGTTATCATACCCCTCCACTAGCTGATACATCTGGTGCAGTTGATGAATCTACATTGATACATCATTAGCACCCAAAATCCATAGTTTACATTAGAGTTCACTCTGGGTATTTTGTATTTTATGGTTTTGACAACGGTATAATGAGATGCATCTATCATTATAGAATCACATATATTTATTTCTTTTAAAGAGCCCTTAAAGACACACATTGAGCAATTTATGGATAAAATGAAATACTAAAATTTGCTTCAGAATAATTTGGGAAGAGTGTCAAAAGTTGGTGTGTAAATGAAACAAGATTAACCATCTATTGATAATCATGGAAGATAGGTAAAAGGATACATGGGAGTTCATTATGGTAGTGTTCCTGGTTTTGTATATGTTTGACATTTTCCACCTCCAAAGGCAGAGCAAGAGTCCAAGTTAAAGCCAAAGCACGATTTGGACCTGACAATGGGACACCACTGCTGGTGACACAATGTGCATTTCTGGAGCTGTAGGAATGGCATTCTCTTTCTTTATTTATAGGACTTGAAAGTCAGTATACTAAGACTGCTCAGGAGATTGTCAACGTCTGTTACCAGACTCTGACTGAGGTAAGTGGAAAAGAGGACGTTCCCTTAGGATCTAGCTTTCTGGAATCCTTTTGTTCTCTGGAGTGATGAGGAGGCTTTCTCTGCCTATCCTGTTTTAAAATGTAATACTCCACCCCAACCCTCAACACGCCATCTGTATTCCCTTCCCTGCTCTATTTTCTTACCTAGGACTAAATGTTTTTAATAAACTGTAATAATTTACTTTAATTTCCATATGTGGCCTGTCACTAGAATAGAAACTTCATGAAAACAGGAATTTTTGTTTGCTCCTTTTACAACTTTTGTATCCTCAGTGTCTAAAACACATGTTGAGTGAATTCACTGCTTTTCATTCTCAGTACGATGAACATTTGACTCAACTTGAGAAAGATATTTGTACAGCTAAAGAAGCAGCTTTGGAGGAAGCAGAATTAGAAAGCTTGGACCCCATGACCCCAGGACCTTATACACCTCAGGTGAGTCTGAGGACTGTAAACCTCCTCTTAGATTTTTCTTATTGGTTTGGGATATTGGGAGCATGTTAACAGATGTATTTACTGAGATACCCTTCTTCTCTGTCCTTCCTCTTCATATGCCTTTCGTGTGCTTTCTTGTCTTCTCAAAGGCTAAGGTGAGTGAGGGCCATGGGTCTTGGTAGCTTTGTTGAATCCAGAAGACACAGGTGTGGGATGAATGAATGGGGAGGGGTCTTAGTTGTTTAGGCAGTATTTAGGGGTACCAGATTCCTGACTAGCATGGCCAGAGGCATCCTCTTGAGTCCTGGAGTTCCCTTGCCCCAAGCACTGGCGTTCTAGGACATCCCAAGAGTATAGGCCATGAGCCACATTATTCCCTCTGAGATGTCTTAGTATAGCTTAGTCATCACCCATTTTCCTAGGTTGACTCCCCCTCCCTGTAAATCAAGAAGGTAACATTTATAATGTTCTTAAATTTCCACATCAAAGACTAGAGAGCAAGATTAATAAATTTTTAGTCTTTCTGATCTGATCCTTGAATATACTAAGAATATTTAATCTATACTGTACTCTTAGAGGGCCAGCATATTTGAAGACTAAGACTTAACCACAATATAACTATATTGGAGGCACTATGGTAAAGTGGAAAATACATGAAGTTTGGTATAAAACAGTCCTGGACTTGAGCCTTAGCTCTGCTGCTATCTAGCTTTGTGAACTTGGGAAGTTAACCCCTCTAATCCAGTTTTAGTTTCTCTAAAATGTACTTTTCAAGATTGTCGTAAATATTAAACGAGGCTATTTACCTAGCACATAGTAGACATTCAGTAAATGTTTATTTCCTTATCTGTATGAAAGTCATCTACAGTCTCAGAGGTTCTTTCAAATTTACCCAAATGTTCTAATGCAAATTTCTCCCAATTTCCAGTGGAAAACTTTTTCATTCTGCTCAGGTTTCACTCTAAACTAATAATGCAGTCTGTGTGATCTTTGTTGGATAATTGCTAGTTATATCTCATTCATGCACTCTCCCTATCTATCTTTTGCTCTCTCTTTCATCCTAAAACCTAGGTCACTGAGGGGCCAAATACAAAGAGCCCTAAGATACTTCTTCCAGGCCCAGATCAAGGAAAGGCTCTAGGAATGTGTGGGCAGATTGGGTCAAGGGGGCTTGGGTGAGTGATGTTCCCCAGGAAGGTCCCATTTGCTAATAGGTCCACAGCTTCCACGAGACCCTTTCTGGTAAGTTAAAGCCTGAGTTTCAGCCATCGTTCCTCAGGAGAGTCTACCCAGTTGAGTGGCACATGGTTTGCTCTGATTGATGACAACATCAATATAGCCCTGTGGTGAGTCAGAGCCTTAGATCCAGAGGTCATCTTCCTTTCTTCCCTTTCCTTCCCTTCCCTCCCTCACTGTCTCAAATGGCTGAGGAAAACCTGGCAACTGTTCTCCCTCCTGAGCAGTAGCTGTTGTTAGGTGCAGTTAGAGGATCTCCTGTGAAGAGTAGGGTGTAGGTATGGCCTCTTCATTATTCCAGCTCACTCTCTCGTCATTGCCTTCACTCATACGTATACACATTTTAAAAGAGCAGAACCCGAGGAAGATGTGTGTGAATGATTGTCCTTTCTTATTTCCATGCTCAAACCGAAATGCTATTAAGTTTAACCTGTCATCATACAATTTTGTTGTCGAAATATGGTAGTAATCATGCTTTACTTCTGCCTTTAACTGGGTGATAATCAATGTATTTTCACTCAACTATTTCTAGCCAGCTTGTATTGTACCATACATTCAGCTTAATACTTGATCTAAAATGGCTTGCTTTATATTTTCCCACATAGCATTTCGTTCCCTAATTTTCTCTTCTTTGTTCCACAGCATTTAGCATTTTTCGTTCCTTATCTGTATGAAAGTCATCTACAGTCTCAGAGGTTCTTTCAAATTTACCCAAATGTTCTAATGCAAATTTCTCCCAATTTCCAGTGGAAAACTTTTTCATTCTGCTCAGGTTTCACTCTAAACTAATAATGCAGTCTGTGTGATCTTTGTTGGATAATTGCTAGTTATATCTCATTCATGCACTCTCCCTATCTATCTTTTGCTCTCTCTTTCATCCTAAAACCTAGGTCACTGAGGGGCCAAATACAAAGAGCCCTAAGATACTTCTTCCAGGCCCAGATCAAGGAAAGGCTCTAGGAATGTGTGGGCAGATTGGGTCAAGGGGGCTTGGGTGAGTGATGTTCCCCAGGAAGGTCCCATTTGCTAATAGGTCCACAGCTTCCACGAGACCCTTTCTGGTAAGTTAAAGCCTGAGTTTCAGCCATCGTTCCTCAGGAGAGTCTACCCAGTTGAGTGGCACATGGTTTGCTCTGATTGATGACAACATCAATATAGCCCTGTGGTGAGTCAGAGCCTTAGATCCAGAGGTCATCTTCCTTTCTTCCCTTTCCTTCCCTTCCCTCCCTCACTGTCTCAAATGGCTGAGGAAAACCTGGCAACTGTTCTCCCTCCTGAGCAGTAGCTGTTGTTAGGTGCAGTTAGAGGATCTCCTGTGAAGAGTAGGGTGTAGGTATGGCCTCTTCATTATTCCAGCTCACTCTCTCGTCATTGCCTTCACTCATACGTATACACATTTTAAAAGAGCAGAACCCGAGGAAGATGTGTGTGAATGATTGTCCTTTCTTATTTCCATGCTCAAACCGAAATGCTATTAAGTTTAACCTGTCATCATACAATTTTGTTGTCGAAATATGGTAGTAATCATGCTTTACTTCTGCCTTTAACTGGGTGATAATCAATGTATTTTCACTCAACTATTTCTAGCCAGCTTGTATTGTACCATACATTCAGCTTAATACTTGATCTAAAATGGCTTGCTTTATATTTTCCCACATAGCATTTCGTTCCCTAATTTTCTCTTCTTTTGTTCCACAGCTAGTTTCTCTGCACTTGTAATACTTTAAATTCAGTTGTGCCTCTCTTTCTCCAGAGCTCTGTTCTCAGTCAACCTTGTTTGTTTTAAAAATAACAAAACCAACAAGGAAGTAGCACACATGTGGGTTGATAGAAATAATGTGTTCATTGTGACAAATTGGAAAAGACAGAGAATATATAACCTACTTTAAAAATCATAGTCCACCACTCAGAAAGAAACAAACCACTGTGAACACAAATGTAATGTGTATATGTGTGTGTGTTTATAAAGCAAAACTAGTCATGAATCTTTTTGTGTCTTGTTTTTGCTTCACATTATATTATGAGCATTTTATTTCATTCAGTAGTCTTTGAAAACATTTTCAATAGCTACGTAATATTTCTACCCTTGGCCAGCTTTTTAGAGATCCCTTTCCTGCTTTGCCAGCCTGTTCTTTTTTAGTCCCTCCTGTCCTCCTTTCCCAGGTGGCGCTAGTAGTGAAGAACCTACCTATCAGTGCAAGAGACATGAGAGACTCGGGTTCAGAACTTCCCTGGTGGTCCAGTAGTTAAGACTCTGTGTTTGCAACGTAGGGAGCGTAAGTTTAATCCCTGGCCAGAAAACTAAGATCCCATGTGACTCATGGGCATGGACAAAAAATTAAAAAAGAGAGAGAGACTGGGTTCAATCCCTGTGTTGGGAAGATCCCCTGGATGAGGGCATGGCACCCTACTCCTGTATTCTTGCCTGCAGAATCCTTTGGAGAGAAGCCTAGCGGGCTACAGTCCAGGGGGTCACAAAGAGTCGGACATGACTGAAGAGACTTTTCACACCCTCCTTTCACTGAATAGTCCATTTGCTCAATCCCTCTTCCTTCTCCTAAAAGGAAGAGGGAAGGAAGGAATGATTTTTTAACTACAAGGCATTGGGTAAGGAGCATATATACATATTTCTTAATTTTCTCAACAACCTTTTGAGGTAGTAATCATGCTTTACTTCTGCCTTTAACTGGGTGATAATCAATGTATTTTCACTCAACTATTTCTAGCCAGCTTGTATTGTACCATACATTCAGCTTAATACTTGATCTAAAATGGCTTGCTTTATATTTTCCCACATAGCATTTCGTTCCCTCATTTTCTCTTCTTTTTTGCACAGCTAGTTTCTCTGCACTTGTAATACTTTAAATTCAGTTGTGCCTCTCTTTCTCCAGAGCTCTGTTCTCAGTCAACCTTGTTTGTTTTAAAAATAACAAAACCAACAAGGAAGTAGCACACATGTGGGTTGATAGAAATAATGTGTTCATTGTGACAAATTGGAAAAGACAGAGAATATATAACCTACTTTAAAAATCATAGTCCACCACTCAGAAAGAAACAAACCACTGTGAACACAAATGTAATGTGTATATGTGTGTGTGTTTATAAAGCAAAACTAGTCATGAATCTTTTTGTGTCTTGTTTTTGCTTCACATTATATTATGAGCATTTTATTTCATTCAGTAGTCTTTGAAAACATTTTCAATAGCTACGTAATATTTCTACCCTTGGCCAGCTTTTTAGAGATCCCTTTCCTGCTTTGCCAGCCTGTTCTTTTTTAGTCCCTCCTGTCCTCCTTTCCCAGGTGGCGCTAGTAGTGAAGAACCTACCTATCAGTGCAAGAGACATGAGAGACTCGGGTTCAGAACTTCCCTGGTGGTCCAGTAGTTAAGACTCTGTGTTTGCAACGTAGGGAGCGTAAGTTTAATCCCTGGCCAGAAAACTAAGATCCCATGTGACTCATGGGCATGGACAAAAAATTAAAAAAGAGAGAGAGACTGGGTTCAATCCCTGTGTTGGGAAGATCCCCTGGATGAGGGCATGGCACCCTACTCCTGTATTCTTGCCTGCAGAATCCTTTGGAGAGAGAAGCCTAGCAGGCTACAGTCCATAGGGTCACAAAGAGTCGGACATGACTGAAGAGACTTTTCACACCCTCCTTTCACTGAATAGTCCATTTGCTCAATCCCTCTTCCTTCTCCTAAAAGGAAGAGGGAAGGAAGGAATGATTTTTTAACTACAAGGCATTGGGTAAGGAGCATATATACATATTTCTTAATTTTCTCAACAACCTTTTGAGGTAGACATTATCATCCATGTTTTAAAGTTGAGAAAACCAAGGTGTAGAGTCATTAAGTTATTTGTTAAAGTTACTCAGCTAGCAATGGTGGAGCCAGGACTCAAACCTAGGGCAGTTTACTCCAAAGTGTGGTTTTTCGCCATGCCATGTTGCCTCGTAGCATCCTCTGGTGAGTTCATAAGCTATCACCCCATTTCACGTTTCTGGTTGGAATTAAAATTTTGTATGCCATCTTAGGTCTCTGTACACCAAACAGTCAGAATAGCACTGGTATGAAACCCTGGGCCTGAAAACAGTAAGACCAGACTTAGAAGAAATTAAGTTATTGACCAGAAAGGCTGTTAGGACGTAGAACTGTCCCATTGCTTGAATGCTTTTCTGCTTTAGGCTTCTGACCATATACATCAGATGCTTCTCTTCTAAGATGGGCAACATTTGTGAGATCCCCGAAACTTGTCCATAAAGCTGTGCCAAAACTGTGTTTTTTCCTTAAGTGGACTGTTCTGCATGACATTTTTCTGCAGTGAATGCTCTAAAGAGAAGTTCTCTGTATTTTTTTACTCCCTTTACTAAATAGAAGCTAAGTTGTGTGATTTGTGCCACAGCCTCCTGATTTGTATGATACCAACACATCCCTCAGTATGTCTCGAGATGCCTCTGTGTTTCAAGATGAGAGCAATATATCTGTCCTGGATGTTTCCACAACCACTTCAGAAAAGCAGGAGACACAGGTATGATAGTCTTTTTCTCTTGGTGAGATTGGTAGTGTGCTTGGGGGGAGCGGGAAGTGATGGTGGTGATCTGTGACATATGTCAGGGATGATGATTAGACCCCTTGACCCTGGGAATGAAGGCCTGGGAATGTGATTTCAAGGTGGGATGATGGCAGGTCAGATGACTGGCATTGTCTTCTGTCTGTCACCATGGGCAGAGTCAGGCACTGCAGCACTTAAGAGAAGTGTGAATAGTGTGTGAGGCGTCAGAGCAGTCTGATGGGTGACTGGAAAGATGAGCTTCATTCAGAGACAGAGTTCAAAATAGTTGCCCTGCTACTTCACTGTACACGTGTTCTGAAAGTTGTTTTTAAAATCAAGTTTTTAAATTTTTTTAATTAAGTTTTTTAAATTGGCCTTTTCTAAAGGTATCGGCAGGTACCCCTGATCTTGAAGCCAGAGATCTTATCTGCCAATTTCAGGCAAGGTTCCACTGGAGAGTGAAAAACCAGGAGGTTTTTTTTTTTTTTTTTTAAGTCCCACTAGAGTCCAACACCAGTGAGGGAAAGTTTGGTTAGAAAGTAAGAGTCTCCTTGTGATGCTATAGCAATAATAGACCCAAGGACCTTTCTATTCTTTGGGTTTATTTTTTTATTCTACCTGTGATTTCCAAAGAATGAAGGGGGAAAAGCACGCACATTCTTTTGAGCTGCGTAAACAGCCCCCACTAGCTGTGGGGTTGGCTGGGATATCAGGGAGGAGCGTCTGTCCTGGGTGAGAACCCTGGTTAACTCCTCCTACCGGCACGTCCCTCAATGATGTGCTATTTATGTTCCTTACTCAGATTCACCATGGCCAAGATAGGCTGGGCGAGGAAGACTCTGATGTAGATAATGAAGGGTATGAGGAGGAGGAGGAGGATGGGAAACCTAAGATTCCATTCCCAGTGAGTATGCTTATAGAAAGCTTATGGCTACATTATACCTTTATATGTAGGTGCCCCAGTAGTACGGGGCAGGCCAAATCCCCAGGCCATATACCATAGTGAGGCCCAGTATGACTTTAATCGTTGGAACCAGCTAACCAAGCCTGTCCACCAAAATCATTTAACTTCTTGTAAGGCAGCAAGGCGGTGGCTGGTGGTGTCTTCTGGTCTCTGTTGGTTCATAGTCTCAACCGGTCTCATTCAGGAAGGTGAAGATGCAGATGGTGATCTTGGAGATGAGGAGGAAGGAAGTGCGCAACAGCCTCAAGCCAGTGTCTTGTATGAGGATTTGCTTATGTCTGAAGGAGAAGATGATGAGGAAGATGCTGGGAGTGATGAAGAAGGAGATAATCCTTTCTCTGGTATGTAGCTCACCAGAGCATGCTCAGGACTCGGGAGGAAGCTCTGGGCCGTGTATGCTGTTATCGTAAGCTGTTGTGTTATTGAAGTCCCATTAACAGACCTCAGGGTGCTGAGCATTCACTCGTAAGGTGATCAGATTCATTAGTCTTACAAGAGGTAAAGAAATATGGCATAGATAGAAAAGAGGACAGTTAAAAAGGCAATGCCAAAGCAGCAAGTTGGATTTGAATACTTGGTAAAAATGACAAAGAGGTATTGTATGTGGCAATAGGGAAGGAAAATTTAAGAAAAATGATCTTGCTTTGAGATGTTTTGTGAATTAATTGCAGTGGTAGGGAAAGAGTATAGGAGATGATGGGGGGGGGGGGGGAACAGATTGCAATGAAATGGTTTTTTAATTCCATTTCCAAACTATAAATCTTGTCAACATTGACACGTCCTCCTCTGAGGTGAAGAGTTGAGGCCAGATACCTAGGTAGATGCATAAGCTTAACTGGTTGTGAAAGACTAAGACAAAGCTGTTCATTCTGTCAAGCTTATCTCGGGAACTCTCTCTTTTCATAGCTATTCAACTGAGTGAAAGCGGAAGTGACTCTGATGTAGGATCTGGGGGGCTAAGACCCAAGCAGCCCCGCATGCTTCAGGAGAACACACGGATGGGCATGGAAAATGAAGAAAGCATGATGTCCTATGAGGGAGATGGTGGGGAGGCCTCTCGTGGTTTGGAGGATAGCAATATCAGGTAATCAAGAACAACGTGCCACAAGGGCTGTGGCATCAGTTCCCAGCTGTGATGTCAGAGGGCTCAGCATCATATTACTTTCATCCATCAAACATGGCCTCAGCATCTACTGGTGTGAGGCACTGTGCTAGGCCCTTGGGGATACACAGAGGAGCAAGACATAGCCTGAACTTGAGGAGCACATAGTCTAGTAGAAGAGACAGATACAATATCATTGCAATACAGTGTGAGAAGACCTATGTCGTGTAAGTACAGAGTGCCATGTCGCCACTGAGGGGAGACTGTCTCAGTCTGCTTGGAGTAATCAGGGAGTCACAAATGAGGGGGCGTTTGAACTGGGCCTTACAGGATGAATAGGGGTCTACCAAGTAGAGAAGTGGCAGCAGGTAAGGAGATTCTTAGAGATGGAACAGTATGTTCAAAGGCAAAGAAATTCCAGACCAAAGGCAAGTTTTTGGGAGTTGTGACTCTAGAAGCAGCAAGGGATTATGTTGTTAGACAACCTTAATGGGCATGCTAAGACATCTGGATTGTGGTTAATGAGAATCATCACTTTAAGGAAAAGAAAGTAATGTCAAATTTAAGTGTTAAATAACTCAAGGAACATGATAAGAAATTCAGCTAGGATCTCAGTTAGGAGTGGAGGAAACAGAAGGGACATACTCAAGAGCAGTTCAGAGGGGCAGATCATTTGGATTTAGAAGGTAAGGAGGATTAGATACAGAATGACTGGGAATGTCACTGAGATAAGAAAGAGGGAAAACAGGTATTAGATGGAGTGGGAAAGGAGGCAAAAGATGAATTTGTCTTTGGACATGTTGAGGTCAGTATGATACATCTAAGCCAGAGGTATCCAGCAAGTGGTTAAGAGTCTATTTTTCCAGCAAATATGTATCACAAATATAAAAGCAACTAGGATGTTACCCCTTCCTTTGAAGAGTAAGAATAAAGCGAAGGGCATTCCAGAGACCAAAAAGAGCACGTATGAAGACAGAGGCATGAACCACTCTTTGAGAATTCAAGTAGCTCAGTGTGGTTGGTGCCTTTGATCATGTTCTATGTGATAGAGACAGTTTAAAAAAGTAGGTAAGGACCGAATCATGAAGGGCCCTGAAAATTTTGGGCAGTCATTAAAATGAATGATAATGCCCAGTGTTGGAAAAGACGTGAGTAAAAGGATATTCTGAAACCACTGGTTGGTAATATAAATCGATAAAATGGGGTAGTTGAGAGAGGTGTAGCAATTTATCTTATAAATCAGAAACTTAGAAATTGTGCACCTGCTTTGGCCCCCAAATTCTATATCTAGGAAGTTATTCCACAGGAATAGTAAAATAACCTTCATCCAGATGTTTATACAGGGTGTTTTTTGTTTTTTTAATTTTTATTTTACTTGTGCCGAGTTTTGTTGTTTACAGATACGTATGATTGTACAGGATGTTTATCACAGCATTGTTTCTAGTAGTGGGCAAATCGAAGACAGTTAAATATTCTAGTGTGAGACTGTGAAATAAATTGTGTTACAGCCACATCATAGAATACCATGCAGCTGTTACAATGATGCTATTGATGTATGTTTATTGGTATGGAAAGATGTTCATTATAAACATTAGGAAAAAGCAGATTTCTGAAGAGTATATAGAGCATTCCAATTTTGTAAATTAAAAAAAAAATGTTTAAGCATTGAAGTGAACTACATAGAAAAAAATTTAAAAGGTCATATACTAAAAGATTATCTCTAGGGCTTCCCCTGGTGGTCCAGTGGGTAAGGACACCGCCTTGCACTGCAAGGGGCGCCGGTTCGGTCCCTGGCCTGGGAAGATTCCACGTGCCGCGGAGCGGCTGGACCGATGTGTCCAATCACCGAGCCGGAGCTCTGGAGCGCATGCGCCCTGAGCCGGCGCTCTGCAACAACAGACGCCATCGCGATGGGAGGCCCACAGGAGCCAAAGAACAAAGACGGATGGAAATAGAGAAATGAAAGACCAATAGAAGTGGCCCGCTCGCTCCCCTCCCTCCCCAACCCGACCCCTGCCCAAAATAAAATAAATAAATAAATCTTTGGAAAAAAAAGAAAGATTATCTCTAGATGGTAAGAGTTATTGATGAATTTTTTCTTTTTTTTTCTGGTGTATATTCTAATTTTTTTTAAAGCCAGTGAATGTGCATTACTTGTATGATTTTTTTTTTTTTTTAAGTAAAATTAAGAATGAACAAACAAACAAAAATAAAGAGCCCTCTGGCAGAGATGTGAAGAATTGACTGAGGAGAGCAAGACTGGAGGCATGAAGACTGATTTTAGTGGTACAGGTCAGAGATCCCAAAGAGCAAAGCCAAGGCAGAATAGGGCTGGAAAGGGGGAGATAGAGATCAGATTTAGTGAAGAGGTAGAATCTTCAGGACTGATGACTAGTTGCATATGTAGATGAGTGAAACTTCAGATTCTTGCGTGTATGAAGTTGGCAAGTTGCTATTTTAGAATAGGATCATTTTTCTCTCAGGGACCCGTACAGCAGTCCAGAACCATCATTTCAGTGGACAGGGAATGTGAGATGGGCTGATCCTTTGATGGCACTGAGAATGGGACTGGTCAGTTACAGGATGGTGTCCAAGCTTGAGAGATGACATGTTTCTCTTCTCAGTTATGGGAGCTATGAGGAGCCTGATCCCAAGTCGAACACCCAAGACACAAACTTCAGCAGCATCGGTGTGTATGGGGTATCAGAGGAGGAAGAAGATGAGGAGGAAGAGCAGCGCTCTGGGCCGAGTGTACTAAACCAGGTTCGGCTGTCAGAGGATGAGGAAGACAGTGAGGATTTCCACTCCATTGCTGGGGACAGTGACTTGGACTCTGATGAATGAGGCTTCCTTTGGGCTCTTTGGTCAGCCTTCCCTCTTCTCTAGCCCAGGTGGCTAACATTTCCCTCATTTGTTTATATTATAACCAGTGTCTGATCCTGAAGCTACCAAATTAATGCTGTAGCCTTTTTTTAAAAAAATCCGTAAATGATAATAACTCTGGCGCAGTGCTACCCTTTGATTTAAAAACAAGCAGCCCTCTTCACCGTAACAGAAAGCACTTTCCTTCCCCAGTGCTCTCTTTTAACTCCATTCTTTGCTCTTGGTATCATTTTGTTCCTGAACATGGAAGAGAAATCATGAATTAATAACTTTGTGTCCTCTTGATGTATTAGAAGATTTCCAATGGAGATTTTCTAATATGCAGGCTGTAACCAGTGATGGCTCCCTGTTGGGACAGAGTATTGGATTCTGGTGAATCTGTACCACATTAAAAACATAAACTTGTTAGACAAAATGAAGTGCCCATTACTTCATTACTTGATTATGCAATGCTCTGTTCCTAAATGAATTAGAGGCAAATGTATGTATGTATGTATCTTTGAAACTGTCTGTATCAGAAATGATTATATCGCCATGTAAATTAAGACATTCATTTTATTGAACGATCTCACTGTTAAGTTGGAGGAGGTGAAGGGAATTCAAAACATGTTAATAGATCATTACAGTACTGTGAGGTAAGTGCAATTAAGAAGCTAGATATCAGGCATAGGAGAAAACATAGGAATAGTCATATCTGAAAAAATCAGGGAAGTCTTCCTAGAGATAATTTTTAAGCTGACTGTTGAAGAATTAGGGGGAGCCTGCCAGATGGACAAGTCCAGGCAAAGTGTAACACAAAATGAAAAGGCCAAACTCCCAGAAATGGAAGAGTATGTTCCTTGTTTGTTTGTACCGGCCTGTTCTAGAAGGGATTCAAAGTGTTTCAGTCCCTTCATGCTGGAATGGCCAGAGATGGGAATGAAAGATGAACAGGAAGCATATTATCTAAAGTTTTGAATTTGATGCTAATAATGTGAATTTTGTATTAACGAGAAACATTCTAGTTTAGTAATGTGACTTGTGTTCTAGAAATTCTCTTTACAATGAATGAAAAAATAAATAGGTAACAAGTGTGATTCCATTTTTATAAATTCCAAGACCATGTGTGTTTATGTGTTTATATATACTTGTATATCCAAAGGAAAAAGTTTGAAAGGATATACACAAAACTACAGTGATAACCTCTGGGCAATGTAATTGGAGGGGAAGGGACTATATGTTTGTTTGCATACTGGGTGGGGTATTGTGCTTTTATTTATGTGTTATTTGAATTTTTATAAGAATGTACTATTTTTGTAATAAAAAACTGTTTTTTTAATTCCAGTAGTAGTGTGGAGAATGATTTGGAGGGTGCAAATACAGTTGAAGTATTGGGTAATAGAGCCTGAACTAGGAATGTGGTGTTAGGATGGGGGGAGGAGGTGAATTTGAGAGATCTTTAGGACAGATCAATAGGACTTGACGACCAATTGGCATTTGGGGAGTGGAGAAGGGAAAATGGAAGATGGCTTCCAGAATTTTGGTTTAGGAGATTGGACGGGTACATGGTATTCATTAATTCACTCAGCATTTATTGAGCCACATATTTTTATCAAGCAATCTGTTAGATGCTGATACAAAAGATAGAGTTTCTGATTGCAGGGCACTTAAGGTCTAGAATAAAAGGTAGACACACAAATAAGTAATTTTAATAAAAAGTGATCATTGCAATAAATATTTCTAAAATTTCATGATAATAGGAAGGAGTTACCAATTCTGCTTGTGGAGTAAAGATGAGAAGGGGTTCAGATAGATCATGAAGAGTAGGAAGGAGTTTGCCAAGGGAGGGGTGTTGGGGAGGGTATCCTAGCAGAGGGAACGGAATGATCAGGGGCATGAAAGTACATGGTCTGTGGAACGATGAGTATTTCTGGATGGATGGAATATAGGAACGTATGTAATATATGATTATAAGACTCAAGATCAAATGTTCATTTTTAGATCACTGGCACAGTGTGAAAAATGGATGGACTGAGGAGAAGCTCAGTGATAAAGAACCGCCTGCCAATGCAGGAGATATAAGAGACTCAGGTTTGATCCCTGGTCAGGAAGATCCCCTGGAGGAGGGCAGGGCAACCCACTCCAGTATTCTTTTTTTTTTTTTTTTAAACTTTTACTTATTTATTTTTGACTGTGCTGGGTCTTTGTTGTTGTGTGGGTTTAGCTGCTCTGTGGTATGTGGGATCTTCCCGGATCAGGGATCGAACCTGGGTCTCCCACGTTGGCAGATGGGTTCTTATCCACTGAGCCACAAGGGAAGCCCCACCACTCCAGTATTCTTGCCTGAAGAATCCCGTGGAGGGCTGGATGGCTACAGTCCATGAGGTAACAGAAGAGGTGGACACAGTATAGCCACTAAACAATGACAGAGGTGTTTGGCATGATATGCTTCTGTGAGTAAGGTAGGATGTGGGTAGGATTCTTTTCACTGGAAACCCTTCTGTTAATGCTGGAAATTTTTCTTGTTTTTCTTTCTTTTTTTTTTAGTAGTCACGAGGGAAATGAGAGTTAGAGCTAAGGAGTCATAAAAGGATGGGTAGGTGTTGAATGCACAAATGAGGTTAAAGACCATTCGCCTAAAATGGTACCAATTTACTTTATTTTGTGATTTTTCTCCAAAGATCCTCAGCAACACAGCAGTCAGGGTATAGAAGCAGAAACAGTAAAGCAGTTTGGGGTAAAGACCTGGATGTAAGAGATTGATTGGTGGATTTCCTTTCAGTAACCATTTCTTGACAACTGTACCAAGCGCTGTGTTGGGTGCTATGAATACCATGTTGGAGGTGGAGAAGTCCACACAAGAGTATAAGTGAAGTGATAGAGAGTGTCCTGTTAGATACAGAGGAGCACATGTAACCTCAACTCTGGGACAAAGGGAGTCAGCCTCCCAAAGATGAAGGCATTAGGAGTAAGGAAGAGTCATCATTCCAGTCTGAGAAAACAGCATGTACAGTGTGTGACTATAAATAGTTAGAGATGATGAGAGTATTGTGTGTACGGACAGGGCTGGCAAGAGCTGAAACTAGAATCAGCCAGCATCCAGATCTTAGAGGGGCTTCCCAGGTGGCTCAATGGTAAAAGAGTCCACCTACTAGAGCAGGAGACACAGGAAACGCCAGTTTGATCCCTGAGTTGGGAAGATCCTCTGAAGGGGGAAATGGCAACCCCTCCAGTATTCTTGCCTGGAGAATACCATGGGCAAAGGAGCCTGGTAGGCTACAGTCCATGGGGTTGCAAAGAGTCAGATACAACTGAGCATGCATGCAGATCATGGAGAGCTCTATATGCTTTGCTAAAGAATCTGCACTTAATCCTAAAGGCAGTAGGAATCTTGAAGGATCTGGATCACTTTAGCAGCAATTTGGGCTATGGACTATAGAATAGGACTGGAGATGGTTGTGGCAGTCATTAAAGCAAACTATGATCATTTGTCAAGCAAGAACAGTAGGCAAAGATTTGAGAGAATTGAGAGGAGGTAGAACCTACAAGTGACTGATTAAATGTGGGTGATATTTCAGTTAATTAGTAAAGAAATATTAGTTGAGCCTAATGAGTGCCAGGCATTATTCTTCATGGTCTGAATATAGCAATGTAAGCAATGAAAGAACTACAAAAGATACTTTAAAAGACTGGCCAGAGAAGTGTGAGGAAACCAGGCTACACTGTTTTTTTGTCATTGTTATTCAGTCTCTCAGTTGTGTTCAACATTTTGCAACCTCATGAACAGCAGCACTCTAGGCTTCCCTATCCTTCACCAACTCCTGGAGTTCACTCAAACACATGTCCATTGAGTTAGTGATGCCATCAGACCATCTCCTTCTCTGTTGCTTCCTTTTCCTGCTGCCCTCAATCTTTTCCAGTATCAGGGTCTTTTCTAATGAGTTGTTTTTCAGGGAAACGAAAGGAGAATTTCAAAGGAGGGAGCGGTCAGCAGAGTCCAGTCTTTGCAGAAAGGTCAATCAAATAAAGACTGAAATTTGTCATTTGGACTTGACAGTTGGTAAGCCTTGCAAAAATAGTTTCTTTGGAATGGTGGGTGCAAAAACCAGATGGCAGGTGGGTTGAAAAATGTGAATAAGTAGAAACAGCTTGGTTTGATGAAGTAATAGCTGTCATTCACTGTGCCAGCCTCTGCACAGAGAGCTCTTCTTACCTGATCTCATCTGATCCTGAACCATCTGAGATGGGTAGTATTATTCCCATTTTACAAATGGGGAAACTTCCTCAGGAGCACCAAGGCTAGAAGTGATTAGCCTTGGACTGGAGAAGGGCCACCTTTAAAACCAGAACGGTGAGTATTGAATATAAAGGACCAGTGGGATGTACCGAGCATTTGTAGCCCCCGGTAAGACGTTTTGTCTGTATCCTGAAAACAATGAGAAATTTTTCAGTGAGAGTGGAATGAAGCTCGAGAAATTATCCCCAGGATTGTGTTTTCAAAGAATCAGTTTCATAGCAGTGTAAAAATAGCCTATCTTTGCCTGTTGGTAGTTTGAGCTTCTTTGGCAATTCCAGGGTCTTAGGTATTCTAGGACAAATATGATTGAATGTAATAATCTAACTTGTTTCCCCCCGACTTTGAAGATAAGCCACTGGTGTGCTTAAAGAACACTGATTCCTAGGCCCCAATTCAACCCTTCTTCAGTCAGAATGTCTAGGGAAGATTGGTGGTCTGTATATTTTACAGATAGCCCAAGTGATTCTTTTTTTTCCCAAGTGATTATTTTTCCCACACCATGTGGCTTACAAGATTTTAGTTCTCCAGAGAAGTGTGAGGAAACCAGGCTACACTGTTTTTTGTCTTGTTCCATTTTAACATTTTGCAACCTCATGAACAGCAGCACTCTAGGCTTCCTATCCTTCACCAACTCCTGGAGTTCACTCAAACACATGTCCATTGAGTTAGTGATGCCATCAGACCATCTCCTTCTCTGTTGCTTCCTTTTCCTGCTGCCCTCAATCTTTTCCAGTATCAGGGTCTTTTCTAATGAGTTGTTTTTCAGGGAAACGAAAGGAGAATTTCAAAGGAGGGAGCGGTCAGCAGAGTCCAGTCTTTGCAGAAAGGTCAATCAAATAAAGACTGAAATTTGTCATTTGGACTTGACAGTTGGTAAGCCTTGCAAAAATAGTTTCTTTGGAATGGTGGGTGCAAAAACCAGATGGCAGGTGGGTTGAAAAATGTGAATAAGTAGAAACAGCTTGGTTTGATGAAGTAATAGCTGTCATTCACTGTGCCAGCCTCTGCACAGAGAGCTCTTCTTACCTGATCTCATCTGATCCTGAACCATCTGAGATGGGTAGTATTATTCCCATTTTACAAATGGGGAAACTTCCTCAGGAGCACCAAGGCTAGAAGTGATTAGCCTTGGACTGGAAAAGGAGCCACCTTTAAAACCAGAACGGTGAGTATTGAATATAAAGGACCAGTGGGATGTACCGAGCATTTGTAGCCCCCGGTAAGACGTTTTGTCTGTATCCTGAAAACAATGAGAAATTTTTCAGTGAGAGTGGAATGAAGCTCGAGAAATTATCCCCAGGATTGTGTTTTCAAAGAATCAGTTTCATAGCAGTGTAAAAATAGCCTATCTTTGCCTGTTGGTAGTTTGAGCTTCTTTGGCAATTCCAGGGTCTTAGGTATTCTAGGACAAATATGATTGAATGTAATAATCTAACTTGTTTCCCCCCGACTTTGAAGATAAGCCACTGGTGTGCTTAAAGAACACTGATTCCTAGGCCCCAATTCAACCCTTCTTCAGTCAGAATGTCTAGGGAAGATTGGTGGTCTGTATATTTTACAGATAGCCCAAGTGATTCTTTTTTTTTTCCCAAGTGATTATTTTTCCCACACCATGTGGCTTACAAGATTTTAGTTCTCGGGCTTCCCTGGTAGCTTGGTGGTAAAGAGTTCACCTGCACATGCAGGAGACACTGGTTTGACCCCTGATCTGGGAAGATCCCACATGCTGTGAAGCAACTAAGCCCGTGAGCCACAACTATGGAGCCTGTGCTCTAGAGCCTCAGAGCCACAACTACTGAGCCCACGTGCCACAACGACTGAAGCCCGTGTGCCCTAGAGCCCAAGTTCCACAAGAGAAGTCACCGCAATAAGAAGCCTGCCCACCTCAACTAGAGAGGAGCCCTCCACTCCCTGCAACTAGAGAAGAGCCTGCAGCAGCAGTGAAAACCCAGAATAGCCAAAAATAAAAAAATAAATAGATACATTAAAAAAAAAAAAAAGATTTTAGTTCCCTGTTGTTCAGTCACTAAGTCATGTCCAACTATTTGTGACCCCACGGACTGCAGCACACTAGGCTTCCTTGTCCTTCACTGTCTCCTGGCATGCTTAATTAGTTGCTCAATCATGTCTGACTCTTTGAGACCCCATGGACTGTAGCCTGCCAGGCTCCTCTCTCCTTGGAATTCTCCAGGCAAGTAGTGGATTGCCATTCCCTTCTCCAAGGGATCTTCCGTACCTAGGGATCAAATTTCTGGATCTTTTGCATTGCAGGTGTATTCTTTACCATCTGAGCTACTAGGGAAGCCCCACTATCCCCAGGAGTTTGCTCAAACTCATTTCCATTAAGTCACTGATGCCATCCAACCATGTCATCCTCTGTCGCCCCCTTCTCCTGCCCTCAATTTTTCCCAGCATCATGGTCTTTTCCAGTGAGTCAACTCTTCCCATCAGGTGGCCAAAGTACTGGATCTTCAGCTTCAGCATCAGTCCTTCCAATAAAATATTCAGGGTTGATTTCCTTTAGGATTGACTGATTTGATCTCAAGGGACTCTCAAGAGTCTTCTCCAACACCACAGTTCAAAGGCATCAATTCTTCTGCACTCAGCCTACTTTAATGGCCCAACTCTTAACATTCGCATGACTCACATCCTACATGACAACTGGGAAAACCATAGCTTTGACAATACGGACCTTTGTTGGCAAAGAGATGTCTCTGCCTTTTTAATATACTGTCTAAGTTTATCATAGCTTTTTCTTCCAAGGAGCAAGCGTCTTTTAATTTCATTTGCTTATTGTAAATTTAAACTCCTGGGCCTGGAATGTGCATTTTTGATATATGGCTTCCTAGGTGGCACTAGTGGTAAAGAACCTGCCTGTCAGTGCAGGAGGTGGGGTGGGGGTGGGGGGCTTCCCAGGTGGCACTATAGGTAAAGAGATGCGGGCAGGTTTGATCCCCGGGTCAGGAAGATCCCCCGGAGGAGGGCATGACAACCCACTCCAATATTCTTGCCTAGAGAACCTTTATTGTAAATTTAAATTGCTATTTGAAATTGCTTATTGTAAATTTAAATTCCTGGGCTTGGAATGTGCATTTTTAATATGCACACCTATAAATCTGCTGCAGGTAGTACTTGCACAGCATTCATAATGATCGTTTGGTAAACATAAATGCTTTAGAAAAAATACAGAATCACAACTTTTTAATTATCAGATACATAGTATTAGAAATTTGCTTTTTGATTCATAATAACTTGATATTCAAGTTTTTAAAAAATAATCATAAATTACTCTGGGGAATGGGAAAGACCCTCAGGCTAGGAAAAATAGAAGGCAAAAGGAGAAGGGGATGACAGAGAACGAGATGGTTGGATGGCATCACCAATTCGATGGGCCTGAGTTTGAGCAGGCTCCGGAAGATGGTGAAAGACAGGGGAAACCTGGCATACTGCAACCCATGGGGTCACAAAGAGTCAGGCACGGCATTCAATCTTCACACATAAACTGACAATGCATAGTACGTATAAATTAAAAATTCTGCAAATTGGTTTAAATAAATGTAAGACTTTCAAAATCATTCCCTTTAAACTTTGCTTATATAAGTTTGGATTTCCACATTTTGGGGGTCTCGAAATGCTGTATTTTCAGTCAACTCTATATTATAGTTTTTCAATTTTTTTTTTTTGACCAGTTCTTTCAATTTTTGCACTCAGCCTACTTTAATGGCCCAACTCTTAACATTCGCATGACTCACATCCTACATGACAACTGGGAAAACCATAGCTTTGACAATACGGACCTTTGTTGGCAAAGAGATGTCTCTGCCTTTTTAATATACTGTCTAAGTTTATCATAGCTTTTTCTTCCAAGGAGCAAGCGTCTTTTAATTTCATTTGCTTATTGTAAATTTAAACTCCTGGGCCTGGAATGTGCATTTTTGATATATGGCTTCCTAGGTGGCACTAGTGGTAAAGAACCTGCCTGTCAGTGCAGGAGGTGGGGTGGGGGTGGGGGGCTTCCCAGGTGGCACTATAGGTAAAGAGATGCGGGCAGGTTTGATCCCCGGGTCAGGAAGATCCCCCGGAGGAGGGCATGACAACCCACTCCAATATTCTTGCCTAGAGAACCTTTATTGTAAATTTAAATTGCTATTTGAAATTGCTTATTGTAAATTTAAATTCCTGGGCTTGGAATGTGCATTTTTAATATGCACACCTATAAATCTGCTGCAGGTAGTACTTGCACAGCATTCATAATGATCGTTTGGTAAACATAAATGCTTTAGAAAAAATACAGAATCACAACTTTTTAATTATCAGATACATAGTATTAGAAATTTGCTTTTTGATTCATAATAACTTGATATTCAAGTTTTTAAAAAATAATCATAAATTACTCTGGGGAATGGGAAAGACCCTCAGGCTAGGAAAAATAGAAGGCAAAAGGAGAAGGGGATGACAGAGAACGAGATGGTTGGATGGCATCACCAATTCGATGGGCCTGAGTTTGAGCAGGCTCCGGAAGATGGTGAAAGACAGGGAAGCCTGGCATACTGCAACCCATGGGGTCACAAAGAGTCAGGCACGGCATTCAATCTTCACACATAAACTGACAATGCATAGTACGTATAAATTAAAAATTCTGCAAATTGGTTTAAATAAATGTAAGACTTTCAAAATCATTCCCTTTAAACTTTGCTTATATAAGTTTGGATTTCCACATTTTGGGGGTCTCGAAATGCTGTATTTTCAGTCAACTCTATATTATAGTTTTTCAATTTTTTTTTTTTTTTGACCACTTCTGTTGGTCTTTCATTTATTTTACATGCCTCCCACCGCAGTGGCCTCTCTCACTGCAGAGCACTGGTTCTCGGCGTATGCGTTCCAGAGCTCTGACTTGGTAATTGAACACATCAGTCCAGCCGCTCCGTGGCACGTGGGATCTTCCCAGGCCAGGGATCAAACTGGCGCCCTTTGCACTGCAAGGCAGTGTCCTTACCCACTGGGCCACCAGGGAAGCGCAGCTTTTCAATTTTTAAAATATATCCATCCTGATTTAGAGGAAAATAAAAATGTGTGCTTATATCCTGTGTTTGTGACTCTCTCACTAATACAGTACAAGTAAGACCTAGTATAAACCAAAAATTTGATTCAGTTATCTTTGCAAAGTGGTCACATAAGAGTAAGCAGAATTAAATTGCATTTTATTAGGCAGCCGGTGTGATGATTAATGGTAACAAAATCGTTCACTTTTCCCATATTTCCTTCTTATGAAATCAGGAATACTTTAAACGGAGGAAACAGTTATATGGGGAAACTAGAAGCAAATAAATGCTCAAAACTAGGGAAATAGTTAAATACTTAGGAAAAAGAATTTATCAATGAGAAATGAAGGCTGGTGGTGTGCCAGATATATTTTCCTTCAATTTTCACAAAAGTATATTAGAAGCTGTTTACTTTAGACAACTCACTTCCTAAATTTCTTTATGCTAAATTTGGAGTTTGCCTTTCTTTGAAAATAACACCAGTTTAGTGCTGGGCACATATGGCCCTGAAGGCAAGAGCTTAAACTAGTCGTTTTGTTTCTTTGTGTCTTTCTCAAATACACTGGGTATTAAGATAAGCTTTTATAATGGTTTGCCTTTTTGTTTAATCAAAGACTGGTGGATAAACATAAATACAGCAAATTACTTCAGATCATTCTTCATATTGTATGCACACAGACCAATGAACGTAATCTGAGAGAAACCTGCAGTCAGCTATGCACACAGCTTTTCCTTCCCTTGCTCAAAAAAAATTTTAAAAACACACAAACTTAGAATCTCATCAACACACACTCTCCTATGACAAGTGATTCAGACATAAAATAGTGGGTGCAAAGAAACTATATGGTAACATATGCATAATCTTTGTTAATGAAAAACAGAAGCAGCCATAATGATTAAGATACATTCAGTATCTTACTGATAACTAGCTGTGCCCTAAAGGGTATTATCAAAAGAGAAAGTGCGCTGCCGAGAAAAGCTATATATACATACAAGATGAGAAAATAAACTGCAAGATTAAAGCATACATGCTTAATATTGGGAAAAATCACAGCCCTCCAAAATTTCTCCACATTTGTTATAAAGGCCCTTTGCACTCAACTAAAATTAAAGTGATCTTAAAACTTGTAATGTTTACTCAAGTCTTTTTAGCCATGGAAATAAATGTTCTGAGTCATTTTCAAAACAAAAACAAAGATTGGTTCTTCACGCATGATTAGATACATTGCTCTACATTCCCAATGACTAGACAAAAACCCCAAAAAATCCTCAAGTCAGTTTAGTTTGCAGGTGGTCAAAGGATTTTGTATTCCAGCAGGAGTTTTTTTCCCAACAACTACTGGATTTTCTTTTCTGATTTTCTTAGCAGCATCCAAAAGTTGCATTCCTCTGGGTAATTCCAGCAGGAAGCAAATTCAAAATAATTAAATACTGGAAAAGAATTTATCAATGAGAAATGAAGGCTGGTGGTGTGCCAGATATATTTTCCTTCAATTTTCACAAAAGTATATTAGAAGCTGTTTACTTTAGACAACTCACTTCCTAAATTTCTTTATGCTAAATTTGGAGTTTGCCTTTCTTTGAAAATAACACCAGTTTAGTGCTGGGCACATATGGCCCTGAAGGCAAGAGCTTAAACTAGTCGTTTTGTTTCTTTGTGTCTTTCTCAAATACACTGGGTATTAAGATAAGCTTTTATAATGGTTTGCCTTTTTGTTTAATCAAAGACTGGTGGATAAACATAAATACAGCAAATTACTTCAGATCATTCTTCATATTGTATGCACACAGACCAATGAACGTAATCTGAGAGAAACCTGCAGTCAGCTATGCACACAGCTTTTCCTTCCCTTGCTCAAAAAAAATTTAAAAACACACAAACTTAGAATCTCATCAACACACACTCTCCTATGACAAGTGATTCAGACATAAAATAGTGGGTGCAAAGAAACTATATGGTAACATATGCATAATCTTTGTTAATGAAAAACAGAAGCAGCCATAATGATTAAGATACATTCAGTATCTTACTGATAACTAGCTGTGCCCTAAAGGGTATTATCAAAAGAGAAAGTGCGCTGCCGAGAAAAGCTATATATACATACAAGATGAGAAAATAAACTGCAAGATTAAAGCATACATGCTTAATATTGGGAAAAATCACAGCCCTCCAAAATTTCTCCACATTTGTTATAAAGGCCCTTTGCACTCAACTAAAATTAAAGTGATCTTAAAACTTGTAATGTTTACTCAAGTCTTTTTAGCCATGGAAATAAATGTTCTGAGTCATTTTCAAAACAAAAACAAAGATTGGTTCTTCACGCATGATTAGATACATTGCTCTACATTCCCAATGACTAGACAAAAACCCCAAAAAATCCTCAAGTCAGTTTTTAGTTTGCAGGTGGTCAAAGGATTTTGTATTCCAGCAGGAGTTTTTTTTTTACCCAACAACTACTGGATTTTCTTTTCTGATTTTCTTAGCAGCATCCGTTTTGTAATTGTAAGAGCAGTTGCATTCCTCTGGGTAATGGTGTACACCGCAGTAAACATTTCCACACCAGCATTCAAACCCAGTAAGTCCCACTTTCTTTCTGCACATGAAACAGTGAATCCTTTTCTGTTTTGGTTTTTCAAGGGACTTGCTTCGCTCTTCAGATGGCTGCTGTGCCACTTCTGATACTGAAGATGGCAGGTCTTCTGTTTCTTGTACGGCTTTGTCCACAGATGTACTGTTCACTTGGAAAGACGCTTCAGATTCTGATAAAAGTGACTGATGTGATACAGGGCTTGGCTCCGTAGATGAAGATATAGAGTCTAGTGTTGACTGAGTTTCTGGGACACTGCCATCTGCACTCTGGACTGGTAAAGACTCAGACAGAATAGTGACAGAAATTGCAGGTGGGCTTATTCTACCATTACTACTATTCTGCCTTTGAAGATGTTCTTTATAGCACACTGAACACATAACATTCGAACCAGGGGTTCCATAAAATCCACAGGCCGTGGAGCAAAGCATAGACATTTGGCTGTGATTAGGTTCTTTAACCATGGTCCTCTGTTGCACACCTGGTGGCGGCTCTCTCCGCTTGACATGCTGGCTGCCTCCGGCGGTCGTCGCCGCCGGTGAGTAGGCACAGGTGAGGCCCCGAGCCCTTGTTCTCTCCAGCCCCAGCGTGGCCCACCCCTCTGTCCGTTGTTTATTGAACTTTTCTGTTTTGTAGTTCAGCCTGTGAACGACTGCAGGGGAACGCTCTGGGGTTGGCTGGTGCTCTGTACTCAAGATAACCTTTTATGAGTAAACAAAGGCCCTGATTCTGGCTGGTTGAGGGTGGGGGGGACAGAGTAGGTGGGAGGTGTGCAGAGTGGCTCTCAGATACAGGGTGGTAGGGAAGCTCACCAGAATCTAGGAGGAGGATTGTTTTTTGGTTTTAGTTTTTGTGCTTTAAGGAGGTCAATTAGCCATGGGAGGAGCGGCACTCAGATGTTGCTCCACGGGGGCTCCTCCCGGGCCCACCCCCCAGGATTGTTTTTTAAAGCCTCCCAAGTGGGCTCCCCGATGGCTCAATGATAAAGAAACCACCTGCCAATTCAGGAAACATGGGTTCAATCCCTGGGTCAGGAAGTTCCCCTGGAGAAGGAAATGGCAACCCACTCCAGTATTCTTGCCTGGGAAATCCCTTGGACAGAGGAGCCTGGCAGTCCATGACATGGCTTAGGAAAAAAAAAGTGATAAGGAGACCTGTCCCCTACCTGTCTCATTGTCCCTCAATCCCTGATTTAGACAATTTGATAAAGTTTCTCCAATATTGTTGATATATTACAAAAATTCTTAGGTCACATTACTTAAAATTAAAATGAATTGATTTCTTATCAATAAGGAATTTTTAACCTTTTATATTTGTTCTCCTTCAAACAGTAGTTAAAGTAATAGATCTTAGAAAAATAAGAAAATAAAGTAATGAATCTTACCCAGTTTGGGGTGTATGGACAATTTTGAAAACGGTACTGTGAACTTTCTCTCCACAAAAATACAAATACACTTAAGTTTTTTGTTATTTTTTTACACCAAAAACATTTTTATTGGGGCACAGCCAATTAACATTTTTGTGACAGTTTCAGGTGAACAGTGAAGGGGCTCAACAATACATATGCATGTATCCATTCTCCCCCAAACCTCCTCCCATCCAGGCTGGTACAGAACATTAAGCAGAGTTCCATGTGCTATACAATAGATTTTTGTTGGTTATCCCTTTCAAACATGGCAGTGTGTATTTGACTTTCCCAAGGTCCCCAATTGTTCCTTCCCCTTGCAACCATAAGTTCGTTTTCTAAGTCTGTGAGTCTCTCTCTGTTTTGTAAATAAGTTCGTTTGTATCATTTCTTTTTAGAATCCACATAAAAAAGGATGTCAAATGATATTTCTCCTCTGTCTGACTTACTTCACTCTAGGTCCATCCATGGCCTTATTTCATTCTTTTTTTTTTTGGCCACTTCTATTGGTCTTTCATTTATTTGTTTTCATCCATCTTTGTTCTTTGGCCTGTGTGGGCCTCCCATTGCAGTGGCCTCTCTCGTTGCAGAGCACCAGCTCTGGGCGCATACACTGCAGAGCTCCAGCTCGGTAATTGGACACATCGGTCTAGCCACTGTGCAGCACGTGGGATCTCCCCAGGCCAGGCATCAAACCAGCGCCCTTGTACTGCAAGGTGGTGTCTTTACCCACTGGAAACATGGGTTCAATCCCTGGGTCAGGAAGTTCCCCTGGAGAAGGAAATGGCAACCCACTCCAGTATTCTTGCCTGGGAAATCCCTTGGACAGAGGAGCCTGGCAGTCCATGACATGGCTTAGGAAAAAAAAAGTGATAAGGAGACCTGTCCCCTACCTGTCTCATTGTCCCTCAATCCCTGATTTAGACAATTTGATAAAGTTTCTCCAATATTGTTGATATATTACAAAAATTCTTAGGTCACATTACTTAAAATTAAAATGAATTGATTTCTTATCAATAAGGAATTTTTAACCTTTTATATTTGTTCTCCTTCAAACAGTAGTTAAAGTAATAGATCTTAGAAAAATAAGAAAATAAAGTAATGAATCTTACCCAGTTTGGGGTGTATGGACAATTTTGAAAACGGTACTGTGAACTTTCTCTCCACAAAAATACAAATACACTTAAGTTTTTTGTTATTTTTTTACACCAAAAACATTTTTATTGGGGCACAGCCAATTAACATTTTTGTGACAGTTTCAGGTGAACAGTGAAGGGGCTCAACAATACATATGCATGTATCCATTCTCCCCCAAACCTCCTCCCATCCAGGCTGGTACAGAACATTAAGCAGAGTTCCATGTGCTATACAATAGATTTTTGTTGGTTATCCCTTTCAAACATGGCAGTGTGTATTTGACTTTCCCAAGGTCCCCAATTGTTCCTTCCCCTTGCAACCATAAGTTCGTTTTCTAAGTCTGTGAGTCTCTCTCTGTTTTGTAAATAAGTTCGTTTGTATCATTTCTTTTTAGAATCCACATAAAAAAGGATGTCAAATGATATTTCTCCTCTGTCTGACTTACTTCACTCTAGGTCCATCCATGGCCTTATTTCATTCTTTTTTTTTTTGGCCACTTCTATTGGTCTTTCATTTATTTGTTTTCATCCATCTTTGTTCTTTGGCCTGTGTGGGCCTCCCATTGCAGTGGCCTCTCTCGTTGCAGAGCACCAGCTCTGGGCGCATACACTGCAGAGCTCCAGCTCGGTAATTGGACACATCGGTCTAGCCACTGTGCAGCACGTGGGATCTCCCCAGGCCAGGCATCAAACCAGCGCCCCTTGTACTGCAAGGTGGTGTCTTTACCCACTGGACCACCAAGGAAGCCCTATTTCATTCTTTTCAATGGCCAAGTTATATTCCTGTATATATTTGGAGACTAACCTCTTATCAGGCACATCATTTGCAGATATTTTCTCCCAGTCTGTGGTTTGCCTTTTTGTTTTATTTATTGTTTCGTTTTCTGTGCAAAAGCTTTTGAGTTTGAGTAGAACCCACTGGTTTATTTTTTGCTTTTATTTCCATTATTCTTGGAGATGGATTTAAAAAGATTTTGCTGTGATTCATGTCAGAGAGTGTTATGCCTATGTTTTCCTCTAAGAGTTTTATTGTGTCTGGTCTAACATTTAGGTCTCTAATCCATTTTGAGCTTATTTTTGTATATGGAGTTAACGAATGATCTGATCTCATTCTTCTGCATGTGGCTGGCCAGTTTTACCAGCACCATTTGTTGAAAAGACTGTCTTTCCAACATTGTGTCGTCTTGCCTGCTTTGTCATAGATTAATTGACTCTAGGTGCATGGGCTTCTTTCTGGGTTTTCTATGCTGTCCCATTGATGTATATTTCTATTTTTGTGCCAGTACCACACTGTCTTGATGACTGTAGCTTTGTAGCATAGGCTGAAGTCCGGGAGCCTGATTCCTCCAGCTCCATTTTTCTTTTTTAAGATTGCTTTGGCTATTCGGGGTCTTTTGTGTCTCCATACAAATTTTGAGATTTTCTTTGTTGTAGGTCTGTGAAAAATACCGTTGGTAATTTGATAGGGATTGCATTGAATCTGTCGGTTGCCTTGGGTAGTATAGTCAATTTTAACAGTGTTGATTCTTCCAGTTCACGAACAAGGTATGTCTTTCCATCTGTTTATGTCTTCTTCGATTTCTTTCATCAGCACCTTATAGTTTTCAGAGTATAGGTCTTTTGTCTCCCTAGGTAGGTTTATTCCTAGGTATTTTCTTCTTTTTGATGCGATGGGAAATAGAATTGCTTCTTGAATTTCTCTTCCTAATCTTTCAATATTAGTGTATAGAAATGCAAATGTATTAATTTTGTACCCTGCAACCTTACTAAATTCACTGATGAGTTTTTAGTAGTTTTCTGGTAGCATCTTTGGGATCTTCTATATATATATATATAGTACCATGTCATCTGCAAACAGTGACAGTTTAACTTCTTCTTTTCCAGTTTGGATTCCCTTTACTTCTTTCTCTTGTCTGATTGCTGTAGCTAGGACTTCCAGAACTATGTTGAATAAAAGGGGAGAGGGTGGACATCCTCATCTTGTTCCTGATCTTAGAGGAAATGCTTTCAGCTTTTCGCCATTGGGTATGGTGCTAGCTGTAGGTTTGTCGTATTGGCCTTTATCGTATTGAGGAACGTACCCTCTATGCCCGCTGTCTTCTGTGCCCACATTCTGGAGAGTTTTTATCATAAATGGGTGCTGAATTTTATCAGAAGCCTTTTCTGCATCTATTGAGATGATCATATGGTTTTTATTGTTCAATTTGCTGATATGGTGTACCACATTGATTGATTTGTGGATGTTGAAAACTCCTTGCATCTCTGGGATGAATCCCACTTGATTGTGGTGTATGATCTTTTTAATGTATTGTTGGATACGGATTGCTAGTATTTTGTTGATGATTTTTGCATCTGTGTTCATTAGCGATATTGGCCTGTGATTTACTTTTTTTTGTGGTATCTTTGTCTGATTTTGGTATCAAGGTGATGGTGACTTCATAGAAGTGTTGGAAAGTTTCCCTTCCTCTGTGACTTTTTGGAACAGTTTCAAAAGAATAGGTGTTATTTCTTCTCTAAATGTTTGATAAAATTTACCTGTGAAGCCTGGTGTCCTGAACTTTGTTTTTGTTTGTTGGGAGGTTTTGTTTTTTTTTTTTAATTTTTATTTTATTTTTTACTTTTACAGAGTTTTGTTGTTTATAGATATGCATGATCCCAGATTAGTCATATGTATATCCCCCCCATCCCACCCCTCCAGGCCATTGCACAGTGCCCCTGCAGGATCCCCTTTTCTCACAGCGCAATGACAATAGCTATTTTTTTTACATATGGTAGTATAGGTTTTCATGTTGTTGGGAGGTTTTTAATCACAGTTTCAGTTTCAGTGCTTGTAATTGGTCTGGTCACATTTTCTTTTTCTTCCTGTTCAGTCAAGGGAAACTGTACCTTTCTAAGAAATTGCCCATTTCTTCCAGGTTGTGTATTTTATTGGCACACAGTTGTTCGTAGTAGTCTCTTGTAAGTTTTGGTGTTTCTGTGGTGTCAGTTGTAACTTCTCCTTTCTCATTTCTAATTTTACTGATTTGAGTCCTCTCCCTTTTTTTCTTGATGAGTCTCGCTAAAGGTTTATCAATCTTGATTATCTTTTCAAAGAACCATCTTTTAGTTTGATTGATCTTTGCGTTTGCTTTCTTTGTCTCTACTTCATTGATTTCTGCTCTGATCTTTATCATTTCCTTCCTTCTACTAACCTTTGTATTTGTTCTTTCTCTAGTTGTTTTAGGTGTAAGGTTAGGTTGTTTATTTGAGAGTTTTCTTGTTTCTTGAGGTGAGATTGTATTGCTATAAACTTCCCTCTTAGAGCTGCTTTTGCTGCACCCCATAAGTTTTGGACAATTGTGCTTTCATTTTCATTTGTCTCTAGGGTTGTTTTTTTTTATTTCTTCAGTGATCCAACAGTTGTTTAGTAGCATATTGTTTAGCTACCGTATGTTTGTGTTTCTTAAAAGTTTTTTTCTTGTAGTTTATTTCTAATCTCATAGCATTGTGATCAGAGAAGATGCTTGATATTATTTAGATTTTCTTACATTTATCATGGCTCACCTTTTGGCCCAGCATGTGATCAATCCTGGAGAATATTTCATGTGCACTTGAGAAAAATGTGTAGTCTGTTGTTTTTGGATGGAATGTTCTATAAATATCAATTAAGTCGAACTCATCTAAACTGTCATTTAAGGCATGGATTTCCTTATTGATTTTCTGTCTGCATGATCTGTCCATTGATGAAAGTACAAATACACATAAGTTTTTATTAAATTTTTCTTGCTTTATATTGGAAAACAGTTAACAATGTTGTGTTAAGTTCAGGTGTACAACATAGTGATTCAGTTATACATATACATGTATCCTTTTCAAATTCTTTTCCCATTTAGGTTATTACAGAGTATTAAGCAGAGTTCCCTCTGCTATACAGTAGATCCTTGTTGGTTATTTTAAATAGAGCAGTGTATACATAATTTTTGTATATATCAGGTGCTTCTTAGATGCCTGGTTAAGAAAGTAAAAAAAGATGTAATCTGAGATTTAATGTAATTTTCTCTCCAGAGTTGTCTAAATTGCAAACTATAGAGCATAGCTCCTAAATCTTAAGGCAAACATGTTACGGCCAGATCACCAGTTTACAATAGAAAAGTTAGAACAACAATAACAAAAAGTTAGGACAACACATTTTCATTCTCTTGGGATAAGTTTACAAGTCATTTGACTTCCTCCAGTCTTCTGATTGCCAGCTGTAACTCCAGATTCCAGTAGAATTTCTTTGTGGACTACAAGGAAAAAAATATTTCAACAACAACAAAGATGTGGATTTTAGATTCAAGTATCTTAGAAACGACTGGTTGGTTGAAATACCGGCGTTTTGTACTTGGCTTCCACAGCTTACTAGCAACTAAGGTACATTCAGTTTCCTGCGGTTGTAATGAGAGTTGAAGGAGAATAGTTCCTATGAAGTGCTCAGCACTGTGCCTGGTACATGGTTCACACACAATAAATGTTAGCTGTGGTTATTTTTTCTTCTGAATAAACAGTAGTTCATACATTTAGACCAATTTAAGTTATTCTAACTATTTAAAGTGAAATCCTGATCATAATGTGAAATTGCAAGCACCAGTTAGTCTCATATTCCAGGCTAAGTAGAAATCCTCTAGAGAGGAGGGTTTGTTAGAATTACTAGAGAGACCTTTTCAAACTCTCATTCCGTGTTAGTCTTCTCTCCCAACATGGAGAGTTGCTTTCACTCTCACCTAGAGTTACTGTTTTTTTAAATGTTTTCTTGCTTTAAATATTGGAAAATTTTCTGTCTGCATGATCTGTCCATTGATGAAAGTACAAATACACATAAGTTTTTATTAAATTTTTCTTGCTTTATATTGGAAAACAGTTAACAATGTTGTGTTAAGTTCAGGTGTACAACATAGTGATTCAGTTATACATATACATGTATCCTTTTCAAATTCTTTTCCCATTTAGGTTATTACAGAGTATTAAGCAGAGTTCCCTCTGCTATACAGTAGATCCTTGTTGGTTATTTTAAATAGAGCAGTGTATACATAATTTTTGTATATATCAGGTGCTTCTTAGATGCCTGGTTAAGAAAGTAAAAAAAGATGTAATCTGAGATTTAATGTAATTTTCTCTCCAGAGTTGTCTAAATTGCAAACTATAGAGCATAGCTCCTAAATCTTAAGGCAAACATGTTACGGCCAGATCACCAGTTTACAATAGAAAAGTTAGAACAACAATAACAAAAAGTTAGGACAACACATTTTCATTCTCTTGGGATAAGTTTACAAGTCATTTGACTTCCTCCAGTCTTCTGATTGCCAGCTGTAACTCCAGATTCCAGTAGAATTTCTTTGTGGACTACAAGGAAAAAAATATTTCAACAACAACAAAGATGTGGATTTTAGATTCAAGTATCTTAGAAACGACTGGTTGGTTGAAATACCGGCGTTTTGTACTTGGCTTCCACAGCTTACTAGCAACTAAGGTACATTCAGTTTCCTGCGGTTGTAATGAGAGTTGAAGGAGAATAGTTCCTATGAAGTGCTCAGCACTGTGCCTGGTACATGGTTCACACACAATAAATGTTAGCTGTGGTTATTTTTTCTTCTGAATAAACAGTAGTTCATACATTTAGACCAATTTAAGTTATTCTAACTATTTAAAGTGAAATCCTGATCATAATGTGAAATTGCAAGCACCAGTTAGTCTCATATTCCAGGCTAAGTAGAAATCCTCTAGAGAGGAGGGTTTGTTAGAATTACTAGAGAGACCTTTTCAAACTCTCATTCCGTGTTAGTCTTCTCTCCCAACATGGAGAGTTGCTTTCACTCTCACCTAGAGTTTTATTTTCCCCTTGGCTGAAAATCAGTGCTGTGGTGCGTCACTGTTAGATAGATGAGAATGTGTACAGGTAGAGGGGAAAGCTTCAGAACGATGTATTGACTTCATCTCCCTTTAGAATAAAAACTTGCAGTCATTTTTCTCCTCTTTCTCTCTCTCTCTCTCTCTCTTTTTTGGCTGTGCAGCTTGCAGGATCTTAGTTCCCTGACTAGAGATTGAACTTGGGCCCTCATCAAGCACTGAGTCCTAACCACTGAACCACCAGGGAATTCCCAACACTTGAGGTTTTAAAAGTTTTGCTTTTCAGTTCATTATCTCTTCCTTATGATTTCATTTTCTTTAAATTAGGATCAAATTATAAGTTATTGTATTTAACTCTCAGATCAACAACTAAGTATGCCTTCTCCTAACTCTGAGCAGCAAATACCAGACTGGGCATAATTTGCCAGAAAATATATATTTTAAAAGTTGAGATGAGAAATTTCTTGCACCTAAATCAGAAGTTGTTCCCTTTGACTCCCTCCTGGCATGATGATATTTTACAAAGTACTATGTCAAAGTAAGTTATTACACAGTAATACATGCCCCCAAATTATACACATTTTTTTAAACTTTTATTTTACTTTTAACTTTTGCAGAGTTTTGTTGTTTACAGCTATGTATGTTCCCAGATCAGTCATATGTATATCCCCCACCATCCCACCCCTCCAGACCATCACACAGCACCCCTGCAGGATCTCCTTTTCTCACAGAACAATGACTATAGCTATTTTCTTCACATACAACAGTACAGACCTTCATGCTCCTTCCTTTATGCCTCCTACCCACTGTTCATTCCCCACAATGTCCATATGTCCACTGTCCATGTCTGTTTCTCCATTGCTTCACTGCATGTGCCATCATCACCATCCTTCTAGATTCCATATATATGTGTTAGTGTATTGTACTTGTCCTTCTCTTTTTGATTGACTTCACTTTTTATGATAGGTTATAGATCCAGCCACCTCATTAGGGCTGATTCTTCTGCATTTCTTTTTACAGCTGTGTAGTATTCCATTGTATATACGTACCAGAGCTTTTGGATCCATTCATTCGTCGATGGACATCTAGGTTGCTTCCGTGTTCTAGCTATTGTATAGACAGCTGCAATGAACATTGGGGTACAGGTGCTTCTTTCAGATTTGATTTCATCAGGGTATAAGCCTAATAGTGCGATTGCTGGGTCGTATGGTGCTTCTATTTTTAGTTTTTAAAGAAATCTCCATGCTGTCTTCCATAGAGGCTGTATCAATTTACATTCCCACCAGCAATGCATGAGTGTTCCCTTTTCTCCTCATCCTGTCCAGCGTTTATTGTCTGTCGATTTGTTGATGATGGCCATTCTGACGGGTGCGAGGTGATACTTCATTGTAGTTTTGATTTGCATTTCTCTAATTATAAGCGATGTTGAGTATCATTTCATGTATACACATTTTTCATGCCAGTTTAGTCAATTAATTCCTAGTTTCAAGAGCTCTTCATCTTATAACACACAAATACTCAGCTTTTCTATGTAAACTTCTAACTATTCAAATTTCAAGCAATTAAGCTGCTTTCAATTCATTGAAAACTGTGTAGGGAGGAGAGCCTGGCACTTTCCCTAGGTGTCATGTCTTACCATAGATAGTGCCCAAGACTTAGAAAATAGCCTTTCAATATGCAGGTATATTGAGGCTGCACACTGGCCTGTCCCTTTCCCCTGGTACTCAATACAAAATAATAACTGAATTTCTATTAACTCTTCTGTTCTTCAACATATGCTACCCTTGTGCATTTTGCCAGTGACATACTTACTTGCCCAGTCTTTGTAATATGCTGTTGCAGAGCATAGAGATTGTACAGAGACTCTCCTTTCATGTGATTCACAAAATAAACCAGATGATGTATGGCTTTGTTTTCAGATGAAGATAATGTCTCCTACTGCCTATGAACGTGACTTTTAAAGTCAGACTCCTATGGCTCTTTAGGCAAGTTCCCTGTGCTTTAGTTTCCTCGTCTGTAAATGTAGGATAGAAGGATCATCATAAAGATTAAATGAAAAACATGTTGTGAATTGCTTTGAATAATGTCTGGCACATAGTAAACACTCAGCATATGTTAGCTCTTATTTTATTATTACAAATAGTAACGATGAGTAGGAGAAAAGAGGTGGACCTTCCCTTGTTCTAATTCTACAGCTCATCAATTCCTAAATCACAGTCTACCAATGTTGCAGTTCACGTAGAAAAGCAAGATACGCTGATAAAACAGTAAATGCACAACTGTTGGGAGGTAATACATCCACTCAAGGAAGATCAGTTGGCTACCCAATTAGTGGACCACTGCTGCATTCTTCCCAGCTCATGGTCTCTGCCTCACCAACTGGAAGCTGTGTCTAAACCTTAAATCAAACTAATACGTAAACATTTACTAATTTATCAACCAGCAGTGAGAAGTTTAATAAATAGGCAAGTACTCATATTTGCTTATCAGTACATCCTCTACTAGTTGACGAGTCTTCATGAGAAGACATTGTAATCAGAATGTTGCTCAGTGAGGAGACAGACCCAGGGGAATAAGTTGGATTTTACCTTTAAATTTTTACTATGGAAATTTCCTAATCTACCTAAAAGCAGAAAGAGGAATATAATGAACCCTCATGAACTCTTCCTCTATCTTTAACAGTTATTGACATTTTACCAATCTTCTTTCATCTATTTTTCCCCCTTTTCTTGGAGAGGTGCTTAGTGTGTGTGTTAGTTTCTCAGTCATGTCTGACTCATAGCAACCCCATGGACTATAGCCTACCAGGCTCCTCTGGCCCTGGGATTCTCTAGGCAAGAATACTGGAGTGGGTTGCCATTTCTTTCTCCGGGGATCTTCCCGACCCAGGTCTCTTGCATTGCAGGCGGATTCTTTACTGTCTGAGCCACCAGGGAAAGCTCTGGAGAGATGCTGCAGTATTTTAAAACAAATCCCAAACATCATATTTTGCCAGGAAATTCTCCATTATGCATCTCTTATGGATAAAAACTTTAAAAAACCTCCTCTACCTTTATCACACATCAAAAATAACAATCCCCTAATACTATCTAATATCCCGTGTATGTCTCAAAAAAGAAAAAAAAGGTATACTTTGGCTTGCTGAAATCAGGATTCAAACACTGTATTTGGCTCACATGCCTTTTAAGTTTTTTCTAAGCTTTAACAGTTCCACCTCTTCTTCTTCTTTTTTTTTTTTTTAAATGGCACTTGTTGAAAAACACAGGTCACTTTGACTTTCGCCCAGTGTGGCTGAACGCACCCCCAACAGTTTTCTATTCCCTGTATATCCTATAAATGGGCAGTTAGACCGGGAGGTTTAATTAGTCAAGTTCAAAATGTTTTTCTTTCCAAGGGAGAGGGAGGAACAAGATGTTTCATAAGGGATTGTGCGTGCTTCCTATTGCATCACATCAGGAAGCACATGATATTTGGTTGTTACATGGGCCAATTTGAGTGATTGGGATCAAGCTGTGATAACCTCATGCAACCAATCTTCTGGATAGGGATGGATTTGATACCCAGAACATCCCCCTAGACAATGCTGGAGAGTATTGATGACTTTGGCCTCTGCCTTAGATTCTCTTATCTGATGACTTGCAGGCTATCCTTATTCTGTTAATATCTCATTCCATCAGATGGAACTCAGTATGCTTGCTAATATAAAAGCTTCTTACCTACTGAAACAGTCCATCTTGAGCTTATCCCAAATCGATTTAGTTGAATTTGGAGTATTAAAAGTGTTGTATATCCCGGACTTCCCTGGTGGCTCAGTGGTAAAAAAAAAAAAAAAAAAAAAATCCACTTGCTAATGCAGGAGACATGGGTTTGATCCCTGATCCAGGAAGATCCCACGTGCCGCAGAGCAACTGAGCCTGTGCACCACAACTGCTGAGCCTGTGCTCTAGAGAGTGGGAGCCACAGCTGCTGAGCCCATGTGAGGCAACTGCTGAAGCCTGTACATCCTAGAGCCTGTGCTCCACAACAAAAGAAGCCATGGCAGTGTGAAGCCTGCACACTGCAATTAGAGAAGCCCCTTCTCACTACAACTAGAGAAAAACCTGGGTAGCAACAAAGACCCAGCAGACCCAGCACAGCCAAATAAATCTTTTTTTTTTTTTAATTTCATATATCCCTTCCACAGGTAGTTTATTTTAGACTCCTTACATTTTTCCTTTATTGGTTTTATGAAATAGTTGGTGTGTAGAAGAATATAATGGGGAGTGGGAGAGAGATGGATTAGGAGTTTGTGATCAGCACATGCAAACTATTATATAGAGAATGGATGAACAATAGGTCCTACTTATAGCACAAGTATCCTGTGACAAACCATAATGGGAAAGAACATAGTGGGGAGGGAGGTGGGAGGGTGGTTCAGGATTAGGGGGGACGCATGTATACCTGTGTCCAATTCATGATGATGTATAGCAAAAACCATCACAATATTATAAAATAATTATCCTCCAATCAAAATAATTTATTGAGAAAAAGAAGGTATATGTCTGTATAGTTGAACCACTTTTCTATAAAAGTGGAAATTAACATGACATTGTAAATCAACTATACTTACAAAAAGAATAGAATAGACGTATTAGATATAAAGAATAATAAAACCATTAAATGTGTACCAACCACACAAGAAGGTTGTCCCTGGTGGCTCAGCAGTAAAGAATCCAGCTGCAATGCAGGAGACACAGGTTTGATCCTTGGGTCAGGAAGATCCCCTGGAGAAGGAAATAGCAACCCACTCCAGTATTCTCACCTGGAGAATTCCATGGACAGAGAGAACCTGGTGGGCTACATATAGTCCATGGGGTCACAAAGAGTCAGACACTACTGAGCTACTGAGCATGCACCATGTAAGAAATTATATTGTTTTCTTCAATAGTTTTATGTTGAAATAAATTTGGATTAACGGTAGTTTCAAATATAGTACAGAGAGCTCACCCCATACCTTTACCTGGCTTCCCCTAATGCTAACATCTAACTATGATACATTTATCCAAATGTATTAGCATAGGTCCAGCTGTATTAACCAAACTTGTGTTTCTACTCAAATTTTACTATTTTTTTCTCTTAAACCTTTTTTCTTTTCTAGGATCCAATCCAGGATACCACGTTGCATTTAATCATTATGTCTCTGTGGTTTCCTCCAGTCTGTGAAAATTTCTCAGTCTTTCCTTGTCTTTTATGACCTTGATGGTTTGGAGCATTTAATACTCCAAATAATACTGGTCGAGTATTTTGTAAAATTGCCTTCATTTTGGGTTTATCTGATATTTTCCCTCATTATCCTGGTGTTATGCATATGGAGGAAGAAAGCCACAGCAGTGAAGTATATTTCTCGTCACATCATACCAGGTGGTGCACAGAATATCAGCAGGACTTATCACTGATGATATACACCTCAATCACTTGGTTAAAGAACTGTCTGCAAGGTTTCTCCTCTCTAAAATTACTAGGTCTTTTTTTCCCTCACATACTGTTCCTTAGAAACAAGTCACTAAGTCTAGTTCACACTCATGGTGAGGGGAAATTAAATTTCACCTCCTAGAGGGAGAAGTAGCAAATAAGTTGTGAACTTTTGATAGATTTCTTACCTTTCTTTTTTTAAACCTGTCTTTTTTAAAACATAAACTACATGAGTTTATGTAGGAATGGGAGAGAATAACAATTAAGGACGTGTAAACTATAGCAAACCAGAGACCAAGGAGAGGAATGTCACTTTATAAAGGAAAAAGGGAGGTTAGGAAAGGCTGCTTTGTATGAAAGTCCACTGAAGGTGTTCACCTTAAAAAAAAAAAAAAAAAAAAAAAGCCAGTTATTTTACCAGAAAACTGGATTCCTTCAGGAATAGCAGAGAATTATAATTTGGAGTAGCTGCTATAGAAGAACTACAGGTAAGTCTGCCAGACATCTTACACTTTTGACTCCTCTTAAGTTTAGTATTACTACCAATGTTGCCTACACAATCCATCAACCACTTCCTGTTTCTACATCCAGGAGTTAATTATGAATCTGTTATTGCCTTCTTGAAAGCTGTAGGTACTTGTATAGCAGTTTCCAGACTTGTCTGATTATCATAATGCCCTGAGGTACTTGTTTAACTATAAAGTTTCCCAGCCGTTCCACTACCACAAGGTTCAGTGTAACTGAGATGTAGGCTTGGAAATGAGCTTTAAAGCATTCCGGGTAATTCTAATTAAGAGGCCAAGCTTGAGAAACATTGGCTTACAGGATTTCTCGCTTCTGCCTGTTTTGCAATAGCTAAACATCCACTCAAAGTTTATTATTCTTTATGCTTATAGGTTTCTTATTTGTTTTAGCTTTCTTATGTATATAGTTTGTTTCCTTATTTCCCTTTTTTTTTCAAATTTAGGAAATTTGTACTGTCCCATCTTCCACAAAGAGAGGATATTTGAATGTAAATGACAAGAAATATTTCCAGTTGGGAAAGGGAGGATGGTCTCCCCACTCTTTCCCTCTAATTTTAGTCTCTTCTTCCCCTTTTTTCCTTTTATTCTTGGAGCCTCTACTTCTTTTGTAAAAATGGCCAGTAGTTTTTCTTTGAGTTTATCTCTATTTCTTTTAAGGCGGGGATGGGGCTGTGGGTGGGGGTGGGGAGTGGAGAGGGGTGCGGTGCTCAGTAGAGATGCCATTCATTTTTGTTATCCTACTTCCATAATAATAATTCCAATAACTATCATTTATTAACCATATAATATGCCAGATAGCATATTTTATGTATTAGGTTGAACCATATGAAAAATATTTTTGTAAGTCAAAAGGATTGAATGTTGGCAATTTAGGTTCAGCCTCATACATTATCTTCTTTAATCCTCATGGTAACCCTCAAGGTTGGTGATGGTAAATCCATTTTTACAGATGTGAAAACTGAAGATCAGAATAATTAGGTGACTTTTTGGTGGGTGAGGGGCCCCTTCTATTGGTCTTTCATTTATTTATTTTTGTTCTTTGGCCTGTGTGGGCCTCCCATTGCAGTGGCCTCTCTCACTGCAGAGCACCGGCTCTGGGCGCATGCACTCCAGAGCTCTGGCTCGGTAATTGGACACATCGGTCCAGCCGCTCCGCAGCACGTGGGATCTTCCCAAGCCAGGGATCGAACCGGCGCCCCTTGCACTGCAAAGCAGTGCCCTTATCCACTGGACCACCAGGAAAGCCCTAGTTGACTTCTTAAAGTCACATATTTATAAATGGTAGAGCCAGGATTTGGATACAGGGCTATCCGCTCTGAGATTCATATTTTGAACACAATACTGCTTGAAAGAAAATGTCAGCATAGGATTTCTCGCTTCTGCCTGTTTTGCAATAGCTAAACATCCACTCAAAGTTTATTATTCTTTATGCTTATAGGTTTCTTATTTGTTTTAGCTTTCTTATGTATATAGTTTGTTTCCTTATTTCCCTTTTTTTTTCAAATTTAGGAAATTTGTACTGTCCCATCTTCCACAAAGAGAGGATATTTGAATGTAAATGACAAGAAATATTTCCAGTTGGGAAAGGGAGGATGGTCTCCCCACTCTTTCCCTCTAATTTTAGTCTCTTCTTCCCCTTTTTTCCTTTTATTCTTGGAGCCTCTACTTCTTTTGTAAAAATGGCCAGTAGTTTTTCTTTGAGTTTATCTCTATTTCTTTTAAGGCGGGGATGGGGCTGTGGGTGGGGGTGGGGAGTGGAGAGGGGTGCGGTGCTCAGTAGAGATGCCATTCATTTTTGTTATCCTACTTCCATAATAATAATTCCAATAACTATCATTTATTAACCATATAATATGCCAGATAGCATATTTTATGTATTAGGTTGAACCATATGAAAAATATTTTTGTAAGTCAAAAGGATTGAATGTTGGCAATTTAGGTTCAGCCTCATACATTATCTTCTTTAATCCTCATGGTAACCCTCAAGGTTGGTGATGGTAAATCCATTTTTACAGATGTGAAAACTGAAGATCAGAATAATTAGGTGACTTTTTGGTGGGTGAGGGCCACTTCTAATGGTCTTTCATTTATTTATTTTTGTTCTTTGGCCTGTGTGGGCCTCCCATTGCAGTGGCCTCTCTCACTGCAGAGCACCGGCTCTGGGCGCATGCACTCCAGAGCTCTGGCTCGGTAATTGGACACATCGGTCCAGCCGCTCCGCAGCACGTGGGATCTTCCCAAGCCAGGGATCGAACCGGCGCCCCTTGCACTGCAAAGCAGTGTCCTTATCCACTGGACCACCAGGAAAGCCCTAGTTGACTTCTTAAAGTCACATATTTATAAATGGTAGAGCCAGGATTTGGATACAGGGCTATCCGTTTCTGAGATTCATATTTTTGAACACAATACTGCTTGAAAGAAAATGTCAGCATGAGGATATGATAAAGCAGAACTGACACACTGTGTGTGGGAGTGTAACTTAGTACAGTTGCTGAAAGCTATTTGACGCTGCATCAGGAGCCTTAAGAATTTTCATCCCTCTGCATCTAGCAACTCCAGTTTAAAACATTATCTTAAGGGAATAATCAGAGATGAACATGAAGATTTATGTAAAATATGCTCATTGAAGCATTCTATTTTTTTTAATTTTTTTTTTTTAATTTGGTTGCATTGGGTATGAGGGCTTAGTTGCACATGGGATCTTAGTTCCGGGACCAGGGATCGAATCTGTGTGCCCTTAATTGCAAGGCAGATTTTTAACATCAGACCACCAGGGAAGTCCCGAAGCATTCTATTTTTAATATTAAAAATTGGAGGGCATTCTCTGGTGGCATAGTGGTTAATATTCCGGGCTGTTACTGCTGCGGTGTGGGTTTAACCCCTAGTTGGGGAACTGAGATGAACTGAGATTTCACAAGCTGTGTGGCGTGGTGAAAAAAAAAAAAAAAGGAAACCATGAGTGTTCAACAATAAGGAATTAAGATACAGCCACAGGGCTTCCCCTGGTGGTCCAGTGGGTAAGGACACCAACTTGCAGTGCAAGGGGCGCCAGTTGGATCCCTGGCCTGGGAAGATCCCACGTGCCGTGGAGCGACTGGACCGATGTGTCCAATTATCGAGCCAGAGCTCTGGAGCGCATGCGCCTGGAGCTGGTGCTCTGCGACAATAGAGGCCACCGTGATGGGAGGCCCACACGGGCCAAAGAATGAAGATGGATGAAAATGGACAAATGAAAGACCAATAGAAGTGGCCCGCCTGCTCCCCTCCCTTCCCACCTCTCCCCCCCCACCAAAATAAATAAATAAATAAATCTTTAAAAAAAAAAAAGATACAGCCACAAAATGGACAGGGGAAGTGGGAAAATTCTTGTGATACAATGTCAAACAAGACAGTATACAAAATTAAGTATGACCACATTTTTTGTTAAAAGAGCAAGTATAGAAAAAGTCTGGAAGGAAATACAGGAAAATTATAACTTTTTATTTCTGCACCGTGGAACGAAGAGTGGTTTTGATTTTACTTTGTAAATTTTTCTATAGAGTATTTCCTATAATAAACATATGTTACTTCCATCAGAAAAAATGTTGAGAAAAGTTTTGATAAAAGAGAAAAGTCATTTATAACCCCACTATGCCAACATAATAACTGTCTTCATTTTTGAATATCACCACCCACTCTTTGGGGCTTCTCTGGTGGCTCAGATGGTAAAGAGTCTGCAGTGCAGAAGACCCAGGTTTGATCCCCGGATCAGGAAGATCCCCTGGAGAAAGAAATGGCAACTGACTCCAGTATTCTTGCCTGGGAAATCCCATGGACAGAGGAACCTGGTGGGCTACAGTCCGTGTGGTCGCAAAGAGTTGGACACGACTGAAGTGACTGAGCACACATGCAAGTATTATAAATCTAGAGATGATTTAGAGTATACAGGAGATGTGCATATATTATATGCAAATAAGGCACTTGAGCAGCCCGGGATTCTGGTGTTGGAGAGGGTGTCCTGGAATCAGTCCCCTCCACTAGGATATGAGGGACAACTATATGTGGAGATTGGTGATAAGTACTATGAGGAAACTGAAGTCAGGTATAGAGAATGTGTATGTGTGGAGGTGGGTGAGTTGCTATTTTAGACAGAGTGTTCAGGGAAGGCCTTTCTGAGAGGGTGACATTTGAGCAGAGAACTTAGTGCAGTGAAGAAATAAATCATGTGGCTCTCTGGGGGAAGATCATCCCAGGCAGAGAGAACAACAAGTACAAGGACAGTGAGATGGTTGAGGTGCTTGGCCTGTTCAAGGAACAGCAAGGAGGCCATTGTGTCTGGAATAGTGTAGCCATGGGGAGAGAATAGAAGGGGGTGAGGTCAGAGAGGTTTGTCAGGAGACAGACGATGTACTTCTTGTGGCATGAAAAGCTGTTCGAAGATTTTAGGCATGGAGTGACATGGTTTTTATTCATGTTTTTAAAGGGATCTCTTAAGCTTTGTGGTCAATATTAGGGGACAATTGTGGAAGCAGGAAGACTACTTAGTAGGGAGTTGTAGCAATCCCTATAGGCAAGAGGTGACAGTGGCGTAGATGAGGTTAGCAGCAACAGAGATGGTCAGAAGGGGTTAGAGCGGGGATGTGTTCTGAAGGGGGAACCAACAGGATTTGCTGATGGATTGGATGTGAGGTATGAAAGAAAGAGAAGAGTCAGGGGTGAGTCCCAGGCCTGAGAGACTGGAAGGCTGAAGGTGCTGTTTAGTGAAATGGAGAACACTGAGGGAAAAGAAAGTTTGGGGGGAAAAATAAAGAGTTCTGTTTTTGACATATTAGGTTGAGATGCCATTAAGTTTTAAATCTAACTTCTGGATTTATTTATTTTTTAATTGGAGGATAACTACTTACAGTGTTGTGTTGCTTTCTGCCATACAACAGTATGAGTTAGTCATAATTATATCCACCCCTCTGGAGCCTCTCTCCCCACTGAGATGCCATTTAGACCCCCAAGTGGAAATGTTGAATAAGAAATTTTCTCTATGGGCTTCCCTGATGGTCCAGTGGGTAAGGACACCGCCTTGCAGTGCAAGGGGCGCCAGTTCGATCCCTGGCCTGGGAAGATCCCACGTGCTGTGGAGCAGCTGGACTGATGTGTCCAATTACTGAGCCCGAGCTCTGGAGCGCATGCGCCCAGAGCCGGTGGTCTGCGACGACAGAGGCCACTGCGATGGGATGCCCACACGGGCCAAAGAACAAAGATGGATGAAAATGGACAAATGAAAGACCAATAGAAGTGGCCTGCCTGCTCCCCTCCCTCCCCACCCCCACCAAAATAAATAAATAAATAAATAAATAAATTTTCTCTATGAGTCTGGGGTTGAGCAGAGTGGTTGGGGCTAGATATATGGATTTGGGAATCATCACCATGTAGATGGTATTGAAGCCATGGGATTAGCAGAGACTGATGCCTAAAAATTGGTTAAAGGACTGAGCCTTGAGGTCCTCCCACAGAGTCCAGAGAGATGCAGAGGACTCATTAAAAGAACTCAAGGAGGGGCTTCCCTGGTGGTCCAGTGGGTAAAGAGTCCGCCTTGCAGTGCAAGGGGCACCAGTTTGGTCTCTGACCAGGAAGATCCCACGTGCCATGGAGCAGCGGGACCAGTGTGTCCAATTAGGAGCCAGCGCTCTGGAGCACATGTGCCCAGAGCCAGTGCTCTGCAGCAAGAGAGGCCACTGGAATGGGAGGCCCACACAGGCCAAAGAATAAACGATGGATGAAAATAAATATTAAAAAAAAATGAAAGAAGCCAAAATTTAAAAAAAGAAAAAAAAAAACTCAAGAGAGAACAGATTGTGAAGTAAGAAGAAAACTAGAAGATGGGAGTACCATTCCTAGAAGCCAAGTGAAAAGAATTTTAAAAAGGAAATCATCTAGAGATTATCAGCAGGTCAGAGGAAAATGAATATCATATGATATCACTTATATATGGAATCTAAAAAAATGATGCTAACAAACTTACTTACAAAACAGAAACAAACAGACTCACTGACAGAGAAAACAGATTGATAGTTACCAAGAGGGAAAGAGCAGGAGGGATAATTTAGGAGTTTCAGAGTAGCAGATACAGACAACAGTATATAAAATGGATAAACAACAAAGGACCTACTGTATAACACAGTGAACTGTATTCAATATCTTATAATAAGCCATAATTGGAAAGAATGAGACAAAGAATATATATATGTATAACTGAATCACACTGCTGTATACTAACAACTAACACAACATTGTAAATCAACTATACTTCAGTTAGAAAAAAGGAAGTCATGATCAGCTATATAAAACTGCTGCTCAGAGGTCTAGTCAGTGCTATCTGAGAACTGAGACAAAACATATTTGACAAAATGAAAGTTATTGTGTTATTGACAAGAACAGTTTCCATGGAGTGGTGATACTGAAAGCCTAGTTAAAGATGGTTTAAGAGAGAATGCATGGTGAGACATGGAGACAGTGAGTAATAGACACTTGAGTTTTGCTATTAAGGGGAGTAGAGAAAGGAGACAGTATCTCAGAGGGGATATGAGGATCTAGACGTCTTGTGTGTGTGCATGTGTGTGTGTGTGTTAGACAAGAGTCCAGAAGAGATGCCCAGAGAAACTCATAAAAGAACTCAAGGAGGCTTCCTGGTGGTCCAGTGGGTAAGAGTCCGCCTTGCAGTGCAAGGGGCACCAGTTTGGTCTCTGACCAGGAAGATCCCACGTGCCATGGAGCAGCGGGACCAGTGTGTCCAATTAGGAGCCAGCGCTCTGGAGCACATGTGCCCAGAGCCAGTGCTCTGCAGCAAGAGAGGCCACTGGAATGGGAGGCCCACAGGCCAAAGAATAAACGATGGATGAAAATAAATATTAAAAAAAAATGAAAGAAGCCAAAATTTAAAAAAAGAAAAAAAAAAACTCAAGAGAGAACAGATTGTGAAGTAAGAAGAAAACTAGAAGATGGGAGTACCATTCCTAGAAGCCAAGTGAAAAGAATTTTAAAAAGGAAATCATCTAGAGATTATCAGCAGGTCAGAGGAAAATGAATATCATATGATATCACTTATATATGGAATCTAAAAAAATGATGCTAACAAACTTACTTACAAAACAGAAACAAACAGACTCACTGACAGAGAAAACAGATTGATAGTTACCAAGAGGGAAAGAGCAGGAGGGATAATTTAGGAGTTTCAGAGTAGCAGATACAGACAACAGTATATAAAATGGATAAACAACAAAGGACCTACTGTATAACACAGTGAACTGTATTCAATATCTTATAATAAGCCATAATTGGAAAGAATGAGACAAAGAATATATATATGTATAACTGAATCACACTGCTGTATACTAACAACTAACACAACATTGTAAATCAACTATACTTCAGTTAGAAAAAAGGAAGTCATGATCAGCTATATAAAACTGCTGCTCAGAGGTCTAGTCAGTGCTATCTGAGAACTGAGACAAAACATATTTGACAAAATGAAAGTTATTGTGTTATTGACAAGAACAGTTTCCATGGAGTGGTGATACTGAAAGCCTAGTTAAAGATGGTTTAAGAGAGAATGCATGGTGAGACATGGAGACAGTGAGTAATAGACACTTGAGTTTTGCTATTAAGGGGAGTAGAGAAAGGAGACAGTATCTCAGAGGGGATATGAGGATCTAGACGTCTTGTGTGTGTGCATGTGTGTGTGTGTGTTAGACAAGAGGTATACTTTTAAAAAATATATATTTATTTCTGGCTGCACTGGGTCTTCCTTGCTGTGCATGGGCTTTCTCTAGTTCCGGTGAGCAGGGTCTACTCTCTAGTTGTGGTATTCGGGCTTCTCATTGTGGTGGCTTATCTTGTGGCAGAGCACAGGCTCTAGGGTGCGCAGACTTCACTAGTTGTGGCAACTGGGCTTAGTTGCCCCCTGGTATATGGAATCTTCCCAGACCAGGGATTGAACCTATGTTCCATGCATTGGAACCAACCACTCAGGATTCTTTATTTTTTTTTTTTAAAGATTTATTTATTTTATTTACGGGGGAGGTGGGGAGGGAAGGGAGCGGGTGGGCCACTTCTATTGGTCTTTCATTTGTCTGTTTTCATCCATCTTTGTTCTTCGGCCCATGTGGGCCTCCCATCACGGTGGCCTCTGTTGTCACAGAGCACCGGCTCTGGGCGCATGTGCTCCAGAGCTCTGGCTCGGTAGTTGGACACATCGGTCCAGCCGCTCCACGGCACGTGGGATCTTCCCAGGCCAGGGATTGAACTGGCGCCCCTTGCACTACAAGGCAGTGTCCTTACCCACTGGACCACCAGGGAAGCCCAACAGGTGGATTCTTAACCACTGGGCCACCAGGGAAGTCCAAGAGGTATGCTTTCTTTTTACACTTAATATATTGTATCTACGTATAATGCATATAATGTATCTCATCCTGTCTCTCTCTACACACACACACACACCTCATTCTTTTTAAAAATTTTTTGACTGTGCCCCACAGTGTGTGGGGTCTTAGTTCCCTGACCAAGGATCAAACCTGTGCCCCTTACACTGGAAGCATGGAGTCTTAGCCACTGGACTATCAGGGAGTTCCTACCTCATTCATTTTTTTCCTTTTTACATTTTAAAATTTATTTTTATACAATTTTTAAAGGTGACTTTTCCATTTATAGTTATTACAAGATATTGGCTATATTCCCCATGTTGTATAATACATCTTTGAGTCTGTCTTGCCCTCAATAGCTTATATTTCCCAGTCCTCCACCCCAGTCTCCCAACCCCACTGGTAAACACTATTTTTTTCTCTTTTTCAGATTTCGTCAGTTTTCTCTTTATTTTTTGACAACCTATTGATCGACATTTAATTTTCCAATTTTTTACTTGAGCCTCCGGACTCTATTCCATTCTGTTTAATCTTTTTGTTTATTTCTAGGCCACTGTAAAACTTTTCATTACTATGTACTTAGTTATATCTGGTGGGTCAACAGACTTTATTATTCGTCCTTTAAGTTATTTTCTTTGGCTGCTGTGGAAAACAGATGGCCTCCAATGATTCTTTCCTCCTAGTATTCATGCCTTTGTATAATTGCCTCCTCTTGACTGTGACCTGGACTTTTTGACTGAACAAATAGAATATAGCAAAGGTGACAGGATGCTGCTTCCAAGACTAAAATACAAAAGACTATATGGCTTCCATCTTGTGGGCACTCTCTTGCTTACTTGCTCTGAGGAAACCAGCAGCCATGTTGTGAGCTGCCCCATGGAGAGGCCAAAATGGCAAGTAACTGAGCCCCTCAGTCCAACAGCCCACAAGGAACTGAATCTTGCTGACAACCACAGAGTGAATGTGAAAGCAGACCTTTAATGAAGACAGTCTTGGCTGACACTTTGATCAAAGCCTTGTGAGAGACCCTGAGCTGCAGAACTTAGTTAAGCAGTGCCCAGTTTCCTGACCCATAAGAAACAGTGAGTGGATAAATGTATGGTTTAGGGATTTTTTTTTTTCTCTTGAAAGTTTTTCCCTTTCTTTATTTTTAAATAAATGTATGGTTTTAACTTCTTAAGTTTGAGGTGAGTGTAGATTCACAGACAATTGCAAAAAAAAAAAAAAAAAGGAATACAGCGATCCCAACACCCTTCACATAGTTTCTCCCAGTGGTAACATCTTGCATAACTATGGTGCACTGCACAACCAGGAAACTGACATAGATCCATAAACCTTATCATAGTGCACCAGCCCTCCCTATGCTCATCTGGGTGTATGTTTGTATGTGTATTTAGTTCTATACAATTTTATCACACGCGTTTAACAGTTACCAATACTTTTTAAATTTCATTGACGTATACTTGATTTACAATGCTGTGATAATGTCTGCTGTACAACAAACTGATTCAGTTATATATATATCTATTCTTTTTTATATTCTTTTCCATTATGGTTTATCACAGGATATTGAATATAGTTCTCTGTGTAGGACTTGTTATTTATCCATCCTGTCGAAACTAGTTTGTATCTGCTAGGTTGGGATTAACAAATGCAAACCAATGCTTTCTTTTTTTTAATTTATTTTTTAATTGGAGTATAATTGTTTATCAGTGTTGTGTTAGTTTCTGCTGTACAACGTGATCACCCATGAGTATACATATATCCCCTCCCTCCTGAGCCTCCCTCCCTCTCCCCCATCCTACCTCTCTAGATCATCATAGAGCACCCGGCTGAGCTTCCTGCCCCATGTCACACAGCAGCTTCCCACTAGCTATCTATTTTACACATGGTAGTGTATATATGTCAGTGCTATTCTGTTTGTCTCACCACTGTCTCCTTCCTCTGCTCACACATGTAGTTTTGTGTAACCACCACCACTGTCAAAATACAGAGCCATTCCAGCTCAGGATGGCTCATGCTATCCTCCCCTTTACCCCACCCTTTTTTTTTTTTTTTTTTAAATTTTTGGCTGTACTAGGTCTTCATGGCTGCACGGGCTTTTCTTCAGTCGCAGTGATCAGGGGCTACTTGCTAGTTGCAGTGAGCTGGCTTCTCATTTTGGTGGCTTCTCCTGTTGCTCGGCATGGACTCTAAAGTGCTTGGACTTCAGTAGTTGCTGCTTCTAGGCCCTAGAGCTTGGTAGTTGTGGTGCTCAAGCTTAGTTGTTCTGTTGCATGTGGGATCCTCCCAGATCAAGGATCAAACCCATGTCTTCTGCATCAGCAGGAGGATTATTTACCACTGAACTACCAGGGAAGCCCTCCTGCTGCCCCTTTATAGCCCCCGAGCCTAGAATTTTAGGTTAGCAGGGTTTTTTTTTTTTTTTTTTTTTTTTCTTTCTTTAAAGATGTTGCTCTGCTGACTTCTGGTTTACATCTAGTTTACATTTCTCATAAGAAACCTGTCGTCATTTTTATCTTTATTTCTCTGTGCATATCTTTTTTCTCTGGCTGCTTTTAAGATTTCTTTCTTTATCACTGGTTGTATACAACGTGATTATGATGTGCTGTGGTGTGTGTGTTTTAAATCGTGGTAAATATACATAAAATTTGCTGTTTTAACCATTTTAAGCGTACAATTCACTGGCATTAACTACATTCACAATGCTGTGAATCCATCATCACTATTTCTGATACCTTTTGTCTCCCGAACAGAAATGTTGTACCCATTTAGCAATAACTCTCCACTCCCTTCTCTGCCCCTAGCCCCTAGTAACCTCTATTCTACTTCCTGTCTACGAATTCAACTTCTCTAAGTATCTCATATGAATGGAATCATACAGTATTTTTCCAATTGTGACTGGCTTCTTTCACTTGGCATAATGTCTTCAAGATTCATCCATGTTGTAGCATGTACAGAAAAGCCCGGCTATTGTCACACAGCAGCTTCCCACTAGCTATCTATTTTACACATGGTAGTGTATATATGTCAGTGCTATTCTGTTTGTCTCACCACTGTCTCCTTCCTCTGCTCACACATGTAGTTTTGTGTAACCACCACCACTGTCAAAATACAGAGCCATTCCAGCTCAGGATGGCTCATGCTATCCTCCCCTTTACCCCACCCTTTTTTTTTTTTTTTTTTTAAATTTTTGGCTGTACTAGGTCTTCATGGCTGCACGGGCTTTTCTTCAGTCGCAGTGATCAGGGGCTACTTGCTAGTTGCAGTGAGCTGGCTTCTCATTTTGGTGGCTTCTCCTGTTGCTCGGCATGGACTCTAAAGTGCTTGGACTTCAGTAGTTGCTGCTTCTAGGCCCTAGAGCTTGGTAGTTGTGGTGCTCAAGCTTAGTTGTTCTGTTGCATGTGGGATCCTCCCAGATCAAGGATCAAACCCATGTCTTCTGCATCAGCAGGAGGATTATTTACCACTGAACTACCAGGGAAGCCCTCCTGCTGCCCCTTTATAGCCCCCGAGCCTAGAATTTTAGGTTAGCAGGGTTTTTTTTTTTTTTTTTTTTCTTTCTTTCTTTAAAGATGTTGCTCTGCTGACTTCTGGTTTACATCTAGTTTACATTTCTCATAAGAAACCTGTCGTCATTTTTATCTTTATTTCTCTGTGCATATCTTTTTTCTCTGGCTGCTTTTAAGATTTCTTTCTTTATCACTGGTTGTATACAACGTGATTATGATGTGCTGTGGTGTGTGTGTTTTAAATCGTGGTAAATATACATAAAATTTGCTGTTTTAACCATTTTAAGCGTACAATTCACTGGCATTAACTACATTCACAATGCTGTGAATCCATCATCACTATTTCTGATACCTTTTGTCTCCCGAACAGAAATGTTGTACCCATTTAGCAATAACTCTCCACTCCCTTCTCTGCCCCTAGCCCCTAGTAACCTCTATTCTACTTCCTGTCTACGAATTCAACTTCTCTAAGTATCTCATATGAATGGAATCATACAGTATTTTTCCAATTGTGACTGGCTTCTTTCACTTGGCATAATGTCTTCAAGATTCATCCATGTTGTAGCATGTACAGAACTTCCTGCTTTTTTTGTGGTTGAAAAATATCCCATTGTATGTATATATCACATATTACTTAACCATTCTTCTGTTGATGGATACTTGGTTTGTTTTTACCTTTTGGCTATTGTGAATAATGCTGCTATGATTTTGTGTACAAGCATTTGTGTCCCTGCTTCCAATTCATTTGGGTGTATATGTGGGTATGGAATTGCTGGATCATATGGTAATTCTATGTTTAACTTTTTGAGGAACTGCCAAACTGTTTTCCATAGCAGCTGCACAATTTTGCATTCCCACCAGCAATGCACGAGGGTTCTAATTTCTTCATATTCTCGACCACACCGGTTAGTTTCTTGTTATATATAGATATAGATATAGATATATTTGCCTTCTTTTTTTTTGGCCACTTCTACTGGGCTTTCATTTATCTATTTTCATCCATCTTCGTTCTTTGGCCTGTGTCATCCTCCCATCGCAGTGGCCTCTGTCGCTGCAGAGCACCAGCTCTGGGCGCATGCGCTCCAGAGCTCCAGCTCGCTAGTTAGACACATTGGTCCAGTCACTCCGCAGCACATGGGATCTTCCCAGGCCAGGGATCGAATGGACGCCCCTTGCACTGCAAGGTGGTGTCCTTACCCACTGGGCCACCAGGGAAGCCCTATAATAGCCTTCTTAATTGATGTGGACTGGTTGTTATCTCATTGTTATTTGGACTTTTCTTTCTCTCATGGGTAGTGCTGTTGGGCAAAACCTCACGTTTCCATTTATATGTCTTCTTTGAAGAAATGCCTATTCAAGTCCTTTACCAGGTTTGTAATTTGCTGTCGGTGGTGGTGGCTAAGGGTTTTATAGTTTACGTATTTGATCTGTTTTGAGTTACTTTTGTATATGGTGTAAGGTCTAACTTCATTATTTTGCATGTGGATATCCAGTTGTTCTATCAAACTTCCGCTGGCGATGGGAAACAGGGGAGTGGCTAGTCTTGAAGTCACCTCCCCAGGGAAGAATCAGCTGTGGGAGAAAGCCAACACTATTTCTACTTTTTTTTTTTTAATTAAAAAAAAATTTTTCCCCCTGCACCATTTCTTAATGAGACTGTCCTTTCCCAATGAATGGTCTTGGCATCCTTGTCAAAAATCAACTAATCGGGGCTTCCCTGGTGATCCAGTGGGTAAAGAGTCCACCTTGCAGTTCAATCCATGGCTCGGGAAGATCCCACGTGCCGCGGAGCAGCTAGACAGATGTGTCCATTTATGAGCCAGCACTCTGGAGCACGTGCCCACAGCCGGTGCTCTGAGATGAGAGAGGCAACTGCGATGGGAGCCCCACACAGACCAAAGAATAAAAAAGATGGATGAAAATAAATATAAATAAAAGAGGCATGATGGGGAAAAGAAAAAAAAAAATCAACTAATGGTATGTGTGAGGGTTTTGGGGAGGGGCTCTCTATTCTGTTTCATTATACCAGTACCACACTGTTTCGATTGCTGTAGCTTTGTAGTAAATTTCAAAACCAAGAAATGTGAAATCTCTAGCTTTGTTATTTTTCAAGATTGTTTTCACTCTTTGGGAGTTCCTTGAGATTCCCTATGAATTTTAGAATGAGTTTTTCTATTTCTGACAAATTGCCACTGGCATTTTGTTTTGTTGTTTGTTTCACCTTTTTTCCTGACCATGTGACATGCGGGATCTTAGTTCCCTGACCAGGGATCAAACCCACACCCCCTGTAGTGGAAACTGGGAGTCTCAAGTACTGGACAACCAGGAAAGTCCCCCTGCTGGCATTTTGATAGAGATGAAATTGATCTGTAGATTGCTGTGGGGAGTATTGTTTTCCTAACAATTTTGGATGCCAGATGTTGTAAATTTTGGATTTTCTTTCTCTCAGGGGTGCAAAACCTCACGTTTCCATTTATATGTCTTCTTTGAAGAATTTTCCAAGTCCTTTACCAGGTTTGTAATTTGCTGTCGGTGGTGGTGGCTAAGGGTTTTATAGTTTACGTATTTGATCTGTTTTGAGTTACTTTTGTATATGGTGTAAGGTCTAACTTCATTATTTTGCATGTGGATATCCAGTTGTTCTATCAAACTTCCGCTGGCGATGGGAAACAGGGGAGTGGCTAGTCTTGAAGTCACCTCCCCAGGGAAGAATCAGCTGTGGGAGAAAGCCAACACTATTTCTACTTTTTTTTTTTTAATTAAAAAAAAATTTTTCCCCCTGCACCATTTCTTAATGAGACTGTCCTTTCCCAATGAATGGTCTTGGCATCCTTGTCAAAAATCAACTAATCGGGGCTTCCCTGGTGATCCAGTGGGTAAAGAGTCCACCTTGCAGTTCAATCCATGGCTCGGGAAGATCCCACGTGCCGCGGAGCAGCTAGACAGATGTGTCCATTTATGAGCCAGCACTCTGGAGCACGTGCCCACAGCCGGTGCTCTGAGATGAGAGAGGCAACTGCGATGGGAGCCCCACACAGACCAAAGAATAAAAAGATGGATGAAAATAAATATAAATAAAAGAGGCATGATGGGGAAAAGAAAAAAAAAAATCAACTAATGGTATGTGTGAGGGTTTTGGGGAGGGGCTCTCTATTCTGTTTCATTATACCAGTACCACACTGTTTCGATTGCTGTAGCTTTGTAGTAAATTTCAAAACCAAGAAATGTGAAATCTCTAGCTTTGTTATTTTTCAAGATTGTTTTCACTCTTTGGGAGTTCCTTGAGATTCCCTATGAATTTTAGAATGAGTTTTTCTATTTCTGACAAATTGCCACTGGCATTTTGTTTTGTTGTTTGTTTCACCTTTTTTTTTCCTGACCATGTGACATGCGGGATCTTAGTTCCCTGACCAGGGATCAAACCCACACCCCCTGTAGTGGAAACTGGGAGTCTCAAGTACTGGACAACCAGGAAAGTCCCCCTGCTGGCATTTTGATAGAGATGAAATTGATCTGTAGATTGCTGTGGGGAGTATTGTTTTCCTAACAATTTTGGATGCCAGATGTTGTAAATTTCACCTTCCTGGGGGGCTGATATTCTTGCCCTCCTATAGATGTGCTTAAAGCTTTCTCCTAGAAAGAGAACTCTCAATATTTTACTCAGCGTCTTGTGAATTATGAAGTTTTCTCACTCAGGCTATGGGAATACAAATGATCTGGTCCTTTGGTGAGCTTGGAATATTTTCCCCTCTAATTCTTTCAGATGATTCTTCCTCCAGCTTGAGGTAGTTTCTTGACGTGTATTCACTAACCAGCACTCAGTTGGAAAACTCTAGAAGGATTCTCTGCAGATCTCCACAGCACTCTCTATGTGCAGCCCAATTCTCTCTAGTACTCTGCCCTGTGAATTTTAGCTAGCTTGTCCTCCCTGGACTGCCAGCGCTCCTCAGCTCACAGAAGCTGCTAGGCTCTGCTTGGATTCCACAGTAGCCTAGAAACTCTGTTCCAACGGTATGCTAGGACAGTCATGAGACTCAGCTTGTTTGTTTCTCCTCTTTCTGTGATTATTATCATGTGCTCCCTGAGGTCCGCTATCTGAAAACTATTGTTTAATAGAGTCAGTCCATTTGTCTTTGGAGCAGCAGGGTGAATTATTCTATCTTGGCCACAAGTGGAAGTCCCCTTTGACTTTTTGTGAGACCGGGGTGGATAGGATTTTGAAAGTCCTATTTTTCTGGGTAATGAAGAAGCCCAGGATGTGGCTCTAAGAGTGGAGGTTGAAAGGGCATGGAGAGCAAAGATCCTGGAGTAAAGGCAGAATAGGAACTGGAAGGCTGGATTGTTAAATGAATCATTCATATGGATGCTCAACTGGCAAACTAAGTAGGGTGGAACTGGCATTACTGACAGAAGGAGGAGATGGCAAAGGGCCTGGAGGAATAAATTAGCAGTAGCTTCCTTTTGTTGTTTGTTTCACCTTTTTTTTCCTGACCATGTGACATGCGGGATCTTAGTTCCCTGACCAGGGATCAAACCCACACCCCCTGTAGTGGAAACTGGGAGTCTCAAGTACTGGACAACCAGGAAAGTCCCCCTGCTGGCATTTTGATAGAGATGAAATTGATCTGTAGATTGCTGTGGGGAGTATTGTTTTCCTAACAATTTTGGATGCCAGATGTTGTAAATTTCACCTTCCTGGGGGGCTGATATTCTTGCCCTCCTATAGATGTGCTTAAAGCTTTCTCCTAGAAAGAGAACTCTCAATATTTTACTCAGCGTCTTGTGAATTATGAAGTTTTCTCACTCAGGCTATGGGAATACAAATGATCTGGTCCTTTGGTGAGCTTGGAATATTTTCCCCTCTAATTCTTTCAGATGATTCTTCCTCCAGCTTGAGGTAGTTTCTTGACGTGTATTCACTAACCAGCACTCAGTTGGAAAACTCTAGAAGGATTCTCTGCAGATCTCCACAGCACTCTCTATGTGCAGCCCAATTCTCTCTAGTACTCTGCCCTGTGAATTTTAGCTAGCTTGTCCTCCCTGGACTGCCAGCGCTCCTCAGCTCACAGAAGCTGCTAGGCTCTGCTTGGATTCCACAGTAGCCTAGAAACTCTGTTCCAACGGTATGCTAGGACAGTCATGAGACTCAGCTTGTTTGTTTCTCCTCTTTCTGTGATTATTATCATGTGCTCCCTGAGGTCCGCTATCTGAAAACTATTGTTTAATAGAGTCAGTCCATTTGTCTTTGGAGCAGCAGGGTGAATTATTCTATCTTGGCCACAAGTGGAAGTCCCCTTTGACTTTTTGTGAGACCGGGGTGGATAGGATTTTGAAAGTCCTATTTTTCTGGGTAATGAAGAAGCCCAGGATGTGGCTCTAAGAGTGGAGGTTGAAAGGGCATGGAGAGCAAAGATCCTGGAGTAAAGGCAGAATAGGAACTGGAAGGCTGGATTGTTAAATGAATCATTCATATGGATGCTCAACTGGCAAACTAAGTAGGGTGGAACTGGCATTACTGACAGAAGGAGGGAGATGGCAAAGGGCCTGGAGGAATAAATTAGCAGTAGCTTCAGAGAACTGTAAAATATTTCTTATAGTTGGAATCTAAAGTACCCAAGAAGTCATGCCAGGAAATAAAGTAGACTGGTGACTATATTTGAAGGATGCTGTCTATCATCCTAAAGAATTTGGATATTTTATTGAAGGCAATTGAGAAAGTCAAGAAATTGGGAAGCCAGGGAGTCACATGGTCATCTGGATTAATTCTGGAATCGCCTCGCTGATGACAGGACGTGGGGTAGAGAGGGAAACTGAAAGCTAGATTCAAACATTCTTGCTTAATAAACAAGGCTGGAATCATAGGCTTCCCTGGGTGGCTCAGAGGTAAAGAATCTGCCTGTAATGCAGGGGTTGCAGGAAATGCAGGTTGGATCCCTGGGTCAGGAAGATCCCCTGGAGGAAGGTATAGCAAACCACTCCAATATTCTTGCCTGGAGAATTCCATGGACAGAGGAGCCTGGTGGCCTATAGTCCATAGGCTTGCAAGAGTCAGGTACAACTGAAGTAACTTAGCACACACATGCATGCAGACAGTTATAAATCCAGATATAGCCTCAAAGGAATAGAAATGGTTCACCCACAAGTGGTGGACTTGGCAACAGGGAGCAAGGAGAAAGCTTCCCTTATTCCCCCAACTCCCCCTCATCTTTGTGGTAGTCAGAGTGTGAGAGAAGAAGCATTCTCCTGGAGAGGAGCAGAAAAGCAGGAGCCGTAGGAGAGAACCCCGGATCAGTTAAGACAAGGGCTAGAAGGACAAGTTCAGCAAAGGCAGCCAACGTGTAGGGCAGTTAGTCCCTCATGGAACAGGAGCTCCAGAGGACACAGTGGAAAGGGCTCTGAAAAAAGCAGATAGCAGCAAAACCAGGTTGTGGGTGTATGTGGAGGAAACAGAGCATCTGGGGCTCTAATATCAGTCTTCAGCTCTTTTCCAATCTTGCGAAGGTGGTGACACCTCCTCTACTGTCATATTCGCTTTTAATGTCATTCTTAATGTGTTCCATTATAACCGATTTCAGTTTCCTTTGAACATATTTCCAACTCTTACTTTGCTTTCTGTTTAAAAAATTCATATGATCAGATTGGCATGTCTCCAAGGAAATACTTTCTCTAGCCCTCATGAAATGTGCTCTCCCTGTAGGGAAAACCCTGTCATTCTAATATATTAAGTCTTGGTCCAAAAAGGCCAAATTGCTTTCTCTGACACTATCAAATCCTCCACATTCTTCTCAGTGCCCTTCTTTCAGTTGGATGAAGAAACGGCAGTGCCTCCTTTCGCTCCCAAGGTCTTCAGCTTTTGCCCAAACATCCTTCCACAGAATGGCTTTGCAAGTTATTCACATATGTGCCCTTCGGCCCTTTTGGAGGTATCAGGGGCAAATAGAGGTCACAAAGTTTGATAGATCCTATGACCATACTCCACATTCACAACAGGAAGGCAGCACCTCTTTCAGCATTACTTGATATACAGTATTCAGTTTTTGTATGTCTAATGTATTTTACAAAAAGTAAAATCTCCAAAAATGTATATGGTAAAAGAGTAAGTTTCTTGGGCTTCTCTGGTGGTCCAGTGGGTAGGGACACCACCTTGCAGTGCAAGGGGCGCTGGTTCGATCCCTGGCCTGGGAAGGTCCCACATGCCGCGGAGCAGCTGGACTGATGTGTCCAGTTACTGAGCCAGAGCTCTGGAACACCTGTGCCCAGAGGTGCGTGCTCTGTGGCAAGAGAGGTCACTGTGATGGGAGGCCCACACAGGCCAAAGAACAAAGATAAATAGATGAAAGATCAATAGAAGTAGCCCCCACAAAAAACAATTTTTTTAAAAAATCCTTTAAAAAAAAGAGAGTAAGTTTCTCTTTTTTATCTCAAATTCACTTCCCCCCCTTGTCGTGAGTTTCTTGAATATGCTTCTAGAAATAGTCTATGTATTTATCAATTTATATCTATATATTCCTCTTTTAAAACGACAAATTGTAGCATTACATAGCCACAGCTTTGCTTTTGTCTCATAACACTATATCCTGAAGCTCTTTCTAGGTCAGTCCATATATAGCTGCTCATTGTTTTTGTGACTGTGTAGTATTACACTGCTAGCTATACCATAGTTTAACCGATTTCCCACTGGCAGACTTTTAGGCTACTTCCAATTTTTGGCTCTTGCAAACAATGTTTCAGTGAGTACTTTTGCACGTGTCATTTCAAATATATAGATAGATAGATAAAATATATGGGATAGGGGCTTCCCTGGTGGTCCAGTGGGTAAAGAGTCTGCCTTGCAGTTCAAGGGGCATTGGTTCGATCCTTGGCTCCGGAAGATCCCACAATCTAAGGAATGGCTGGGCATTACGAGCCAGCGCTCTGGAGCCCATGTGCCTAGAGCCAGTGCTCTGCAATGAGAGAGGCTGCTGCGATGGGAGGCCCACACAAGCCAAAGAATAAAGATGGATGAAAAATAAACGATGACTTAGAGGCCAAAAAAAAAAAAAAAACCTTAAAAAAACATATATGGGCTATATATAGAATACTTCCTTTGAAGTGGAATTTCTAGATCAGACTATGGCACTATTGTTTTTTTTTTTTTTTTTAATTTTGGCCACTTTTATTGGGCTTTCATTTATTTACTTTCATCTGTTGGCCTGTGTGGGCCTCCCATTGCAGTGGCCTCTCTCCTTGCAGAGCACCGGCTCTGGGCACTGGCGCTCCAGAGTGCTGGCTCATAATTGGACACACCGGTCCAGCCACTCCACGGCATGTGGGATCTTCCCGGGCCAGGGATGGAACCGGTGCCTCTTGCACTGCAAGGTGGACTCTTTATGCAGTGGACCACTGGAGAAGCCCTTTTGTTCTTTTTAATATTTATTTATTTGGCTATGCCAGGTTTTAGTTGCAGCAGGTAGGACCTTTAGTTGTGACATGTGGGATCTAGTTCCCTGACGAGGGATTGAACCTGGGCCCCCTGTATTGGGAGCAAGGAGTCTTAGCCACTGGACCACCAGGGAAGTCCCAGCACTACTGCTTTTGATTAGTCCTGAGGAAGCTGGATCTAGTGATCTCTTGAACACGATGGCAGCAAGCCATCTACTTCCATAGTATCTGCAACTGCTGCCAAGGGCAACTGTTTTCACTTTTTTTTGTTTCCACTTACAGAATCCTCTCTCTTCTGTGGAGTATGTGATAAAACATCTTGTCTAGTGAGTCTGTCAAAGACTTAATGGAGTAATGGGGCTGGTTCGACTTGTTTTTCTTTTCACATTTTTCTACTTATCATCATAACCTTGGTTATGGAAACCTTCTGCTGACCTCCTGCTGTCTTCCTTCTCCATTTCCTCTTTTTTCCTATACCTTCCTCCCCCCACCTTTCTCTCCCTCCTCTTTATTGTCCTTTTCCTTCTTCTTTTTCTCTTCCACTTCTCCCCTCTTCCTCTTCTCTGTGATGGTTTTCATCTGTCAGCTTGGCTTAGGCTACAGCCCTCAGTTATTGAATGAAAATAATCTTGGTATTGCTGTGAAAGTATTTTGTACACCTCAAGTTTTTATTGAATGAAAAAGGACTGCTGCGATGGGAGGCCCACAAGAGCCAAAGAACAAAGACAGATGAAAAATAAACGATGACTTAGAGGCCAAAAAAAAAAAAAAAAACCTTAAAAAAACATATATGGGCTATATATAGAATACTTCCTTTGAAGTGGAATTTCTAGATCAGACTATGGCACTATTGTTTTTTTTTTTTTTTTTAATTTTGGCCACTTTTATTGGGCTTTCATTTATTTACTTTTATCTGTTGGCCTGTGTGGCCTCCCATTGCAGTGGCCTCTCTCTTTGCAGAGCACCGGCTCTGGGCACTGGCGCCCAGAGTGCTGGCTCATAATTGACACACCGGTCCAGCCACTCCACGGCATGTGGGATCTTCCCGGCCAGGATGGAACCGTGCCTCTTGCACTGCAAGGTGGACTCTTTATGCAGTGGACCACTGGAGAAGCCCTTTTGTTCTTTTTAATATTTATTTATTTGGCTATGCCAGGTTTTAGTTGCAGCAGGTAGGACCTTTAGTTGTGACATGTGGGATCTAGTTCCCTGACGAGGGATTGAACCTGGGCCCCCTGTATTGGGAGCAAGGAGTCTTAGCCACTGGACCACCAGGGAAGTCCCAGCACTACTGCTTTTGATTAGTCCTGAGGAAGCTGGATCTAGTGATCTCTTGAACACGATGGCAGCAAGCCATCTACTTCCATAGTATCTGCAACTGCTGCCAAGGGCAACTGTTTTCACTTTTTTTTGTTTCCACTTACAGAATCCTCTCTCTTCTGTGGAGTATGTGATAAAACATCTTGTCTAGTGAGTCTGTCAAAGACTTAATGGAGTAATGGGGCTGGTTCGACTTGTTTTTCTTTTCACATTTTTCTACTTATCATCATAACCTTGGTTATGGAAACCTTCTGCTGACCTCCTGCTGTCTTCCTTCTCCATTTCCTCTTTTTTCCTATACCTTCCTCCCCCCACCTTTCTCTCCCTCCTCTTTATTGTCCTTTTCCTTCTTCTTTTTCTCTTCCACTTCTCCCCTCTTCCTCTTCTCTGTGATGGTTTTCATCTGTCAGCTTGGCTTAGGCTACAGCCCTCAGTTATTGAATGAAAATAATCTTGGTATTGCTGTGAAAGTATTTTGTAGATGTCATTGAAGTCCATAAGCAGTTGGCTTTATGAGAGATTATTTTAGGTAATCTGGATGGGCCTGATTTAATCAGTTCAAAGGCCTTAAACTGGAATCTAGTAGGATAGTCTTGATAACAGACTCAGTGAACACATGGAAAAACAGACAGAGCATAGACATAGGGACATTGTGGGGAAGAAATAGGGAGGGGGAAGCATGGAGGGAGTAACATGGAAACCTATACTGTCGTGTGTGGAAAAGATAGCTAGTGTCATTGTGCTAAGGGAATAGGAGTGCTCACAATGGCTTGGGGCGATGGTCTGGAGGGGTGGGATGGGGGGAACTAGGGGGATGGGGACCAGGGATATGCATATGACTGATCCGGGAACATACATGTCTGTGAACAACAAAACTCTGTAAAACCTTTAAAATAAAGAATAAAAAAAAAAAATGAAACAAACAAAAAAAGGCCTTAAGCTGAGGCTTCCCTGATGAAGAAATTCCTCCTGTGAACAACAGTTCCAGCCTGTTCAAGAGTTCCAACCTGCCCTTCTTGACCAACTGCCGTATGGGATTTGGACTTGCCTAACCAGCCGCTGTAACTATGTAAGCCTATTTCTTGCAACAGGTCTCTTACTATATACCTTCTACTGGTTCTGTTTCTCTGGTTGAACTCTGACTGATACATTCTTCAAAGTATTTTCTCCATCCAGTCTAGGAAGTCCTCACTTCATTGACAGGTTTAGGGAAGTACTCCCCAAACTCTTTTATTTGTCCCTCGGGGGGTGGGGGAGGAATATCAGCTTCAGCAAATACTTACAGAAGGCCATTATTGCCTCTGATTGGAAGGAAACCATTCTCCAGGTCCCAGGAAAGGATCCCCAGCATCAGGAATGATGTGCTAGGGTTGTCAAGAGAACTGTTATTGGTTGGTTGGTTGCTTGAATCCAGACTACTGTTAATTGCATTAAGAAGAAAGTAAAAATGACTGAACATAAAACTGAGAGTTGGCAAAGTGTGAAATAAATATGTATGTGTCCATACTGATATAAATAAGCGATTGACTGAATAACAGATAAATAAATGGAAGAAAGAGGCAAATCTCCTAGGCAGAAGAATTTTGAATAATTTACATAGATACTGTGTCCTCAAGGAGGTGGATCATTACTGTCTATTTCCTAAGACTGAGTATGCATAGTGACTTCCTTTCAAAAAGTACAACGTGGAAGGAGGAAGGGAAGAGTAACTTTATAATAGAGAAATCTAACAAATTTTACCTCATTTAGGCTAACAAGTTCAATATCAGTAGTGAAAAGTCATGTTGATATTATGTATCTCAGCTATGATGCAATGAAAATGGTACTTAACCACTGTGGTCTTCTCCCTCAAACCCATAATCCTAGTCTAATCATGAGGAAAAATCAGAAAACTTCCAGCCAAGGGACAGTCTGCAAAGTAGTTGACCAGTACTTCTCAGAACCATCAAGGTCATCAAAAACAAGAAAAGTCTGAGAAACTATCACGACCAAGGAAGATCCTAAGGTAAGGCATGATGACTAAAGGTGATCTGGGGTCCTCCATGGGGTTCTGGAACAGTAAAAGGACTTTAGGTAAAAACTAAGTAAGACTGAACAAAGTGTGGACTTTGGTTAATGATGATGTACCAATATTCGTCCATTACTGGGGGGCTTCCCTTGTAGCTCAGGTGGTAAAGAATACACCTGCAATGCAGGAGACCCCAGTTTGATTCCTGGGTTGAGAAGATCTCCTGGAGAAGAGATAGGCTACCCACTCCAGTATTCTTGGGCTTCTCTGGTGGCTCGGATGGTAAAAAATCTGCCTGTAATGCAGGAGACCTGGGTTCGATCCCTGGGTGAGGAAGATGTCCTGGAGAAGGGAAAGTCTACCCACTCCAGTATTTTTGCCTGAAGAATTCTAAGGCTCGTCCATGGGTTGCAAAGAGTTGGACATGACTGAGCGACTTTCACACACACAATTTTAACATGTGTCACGGTAATGTAGGGTGTTAGTAATAGGGATGGATGCTGGGCATATGAGAGCTGTCTGTATTATCTTCTCAGTTTTGCTACACACGCATGAGGGTTCCAGTTTTCCCACATTCTTACCAACATTTGTTACTTTCCTTTTAAAAAATTATAGCTATTCTAGTGGGTGTGAAGTGATACCTCATTGTGGGTCTGAGGTGCATTTCCCTAATGACTAGTGATGTTGAGCAACTTTTCATGTGTTTCTTGGTCATTTGTATGTCTTCTTTGGAAAAATGTCTAGTCAAATCCTTTCTTCATTTTAGTAGACAGTGTTTTAGTACAGTTTAGGTTTACAAAATAATTAGGCAGACATTACATAGAGTTCCATATACTCACCCCATCCTCCTTTCCATCCTCATCCACTCCTGCTCCTGCATGCAGTTGAATACATATGAATGAATATGAATTCAGGTCTCATTTGCCCCCTCAGGGAGCTCACAATCTGGCTGGGAGAGGCAGACACATGCACAGGCAATTACAGTGCCTTGTAGTAAGTGCAGTGATAGATGTGTGCACAATGTATTGTGGAAACACACCCTTGGAGTGTTTGAAAGGATAGGCAGGTAGTGGCCAAGTGAAGAGCAGGAAGGAAAATAATTTTAGTAGAGGGAACATAATAAGCAAAGGCATGGGACCAACATAGAAAGGGTGTGTGTATATGTGTATATGTGCATATATGTGTGTGCATGGGGAGTAATCACAAGTGGTTCCATGTTGTAATAGCAAAATTTTTCAAAATAGGAAGTGGCAAATGAGATTCAAAGCAAGAGAATGACAGTCGGGCTTATGTTTTAGATAAATCCCTCTAATAACAGTGGAGGCTGGTATTGGAAGGGTTTCAGACTAGAGGCACGCGGACTATTAGGAGGCTGTTGCCATAAATCTGATCAAGAAATTAACTGGGCCTGAGCCATGGAAATGGTAAATGGGATAAAGAGGAAAGATCAGAATCAAGAAATGCTTAGGACATAAAATTAACAAGACTTGAGGACTGAGTGGATGTTGGTAGTGAGGGAGAATCAAGAGCAACTCCAGGCTTCTGTTTTGTGTGATGGGCTGTGTATCTGTCACAGGTATTAGTTGATAGCAATAAAGGCTGATTCCAGTCGACTAAACAGAGAAGTCATTAAAAACAAAACAAAACAAAACAAAACAAGGGGCTTCCCTGGTGGTCCAAGTGGTTAAGAATCCGCCTGCCAATCCAGAGGACATGGGTTCAATCCCTGGTCCAGGAAGATCTCACATGCCACGTGGCAACTAAGTCCATGGGCCACAACTACTGAGCCTGAATCCCTAAAGCGGACACTCCTCAATAAGAGAAGCCACCACAGTGAGAAGCCCACACACCACAATGAAGAGTAGCCCCCGCTGACTGCAACTAAAGAAAACTCGCAAGCATCAGTGAAGACCCAGCACAGCCTAAATAAATAAATATAAAAAAAGGGGTACTGAGGTGCTCCCACAAGTCTTGGGAGGGCTGGAGGACGAGCTTGAAGGCTAAGCTTCCAGGAACAATGCCTCAAACCATACAGAAGCAATCAGATGACACAGGTGCCCCACCACAGAGCCCCAAAGGAAACCGCTACTGATGCTGCTGCAAGAAGTCAACCTTGAAAATACTGGGAATTTCCTGTTAGCAAAAATGGAAGCTCTGCATACAGCTGGTTTCTCCATGGTGCTCAGTTCCGAATCAGTCTCATGGAGGTGTTTCTCAGTGGAGAAGCCTAAGTCCTAGGAACATGTCCTAGCTACAGGAGAGGCCAGCAGAGAGTCCTGACTCTTACATAAAGGAGACAGAGCTCATAATGTGGAAATTCTTCCATATATAGAAAAGTAGTCTAATAATGCAGACAGCTATAACACTGTCAACTAACATAGAGGATAGAAGAGTTTGAGACTTCCCTGGTGATCTGGTGATTAAGACTCTGCCTTCCAATGCAGGGGGTGTGGGTTTGATCCCTGCTAGGAAACTAAGGTCCCACATGCTACAGGTTTCGACCAAAACACATGTTTTAAAGTATTTTGGTGCAGGGGTGATGAGTTCCATTTCAAATCTATGTAGTTAGAACAGTCAGCTATACATGTCTAGAAGGTGGTTGGGGTGTTTGAGGGTCCTAGCATAGAGGTAGCAGTTAAAAAATCAAGAGGAGATGAATTGGTCCAGGGACAGCATGTAGAGCGAGATGAAAAGACAGAAGATAGAATCCTGGTGTGGGAAGGAAAACTTCCTTAGATTTCTCAGTGCCCCTATAAAAAGCCTGTGACACAGGAATGTACACAATGTACAGATGGAGAATGTTTGCTCTCACTTCCCCTGCATTCCACTTTTCACATACCTTGAGGATATCTCTAGTCATTTGTCTAGTTCGCTGCTCTGATTCAAAGGGATGATAAAACTTCTCTTATCTCTCCAAGAGCTCCAAGCAGTTACAACCAGGAGCAGGTTCCCAAGTGAAGCGCCCAAGATTCCAGGGAGACTGAGCACTATTTCTCTAAGGTAGTAACACTTTAAAAGGGATAAAGCCCAAACTTTGGAGACATCTCTAGGCTGTAAAAGCTGGAGACACAGGACTGATCTGGCTTTTGGAAGGACATGCTGACCTTACAAAAGACTGAGGTAAGAACCAGGGTCCTTTTCAACTCTTCTCCGAGCTCCTTCTTTTTGGAAGGGAGTAGGATGGCTTTCTCTCTCCCATATATAAATGAAGAAAATCCACTCTTCTCTATCCCTTATCTCTGGAGTGAAACCAGCTGTTCACATAGAAAGTTTCCATCAGTTCTCACCCTATCACCTGTGGGGCTAGGTGTGGGGATTGACATGGAAATGTTACTCTGGTTGTGAGTATTTGGAAAAAACAAACAAACAAACAAACACAAAACTTAGCCCTGATCCAGGTGTCTTGTGCTTCTTTAGTATCCATACATATAATGTACATAAGTGTGCTAGTAGGATAACATCTCTGACCCCTTGAAATTCTTGACAAAACACTGGGAAACATGAGAATTTAAATGGTGGCAGGAGAAAGATTTTAAAAAGAGAGAAAAAATGAAACAATGTTATTTGCAGTGACATGGATGGACCTAGAGATGATTGATTATACTAAGTGAAGTTAATCAGAAGAAGACAAAGATCATATGATGTTACTTATATTTAAGACCTTAAAAGTGATACAAATGAACTTATTTATGAAACAGAAATAGAGGGCTTCCTGGTACCTCAGTGGTGAAGAATTCGCCTGCCAATTCAGGAGACATGGGTTTGATCCCTGATCCAGGAAGATCCCACATGCTGCCCGTGAGCCACAACTATGGAGCCTGTGCTCTAGAGCCTCAGAGCTACAACTATTGAGCCCATGTGCCACAACTACTGAAGCCCATGAGCCCTAGAGCCCGAGTTCCACAACAAGAGAAGTCACTGCAACAAGAAGCCTACTCACCTCAGCTAGAGAGTAGGCCCCACTCCCTGCAACTAGAGAAGAGCCTGCAGCAGCAGTGAAAACCCAGAAGAGCCAAAAATAAATAAATAAAAATTAAAAAACCTTTCCTATAAAAACAGAAATAGGGAATTCCCTGGTGGTGCAGTGGCTAAGACTCTGTGCTCCCAGTGCAGGGGACCTGGGTTCGATCCCTGGCCAAGGAACTAGATCCCTCATGCTACAACTGAGACCCAATGCAGCCAAATAAATATAAATAAAATATTTAAAAAAAAACAGAAATAGACTCACAGACATAGGAAACAAATTAATTGGGAACTTCTCTGGCTGTCCAGTGTTTAAGACTCCATGCTTCCAATGCAGGGGCCCTGGGTTCGAGACTTGGTTGGGGAACTAAGATCTCAGATACTGTGCAGTGGGGCAAAAAAACAAAAAGAAAAAGAAAAAATTTGTGGTCACCAAAGGATAAAGGAGGGGGGATAAATTAGGAGGTCGAAATGAATAGATACATAGTACTATACATAAAATAAACAACAAGGACCTACTGTAGAAGGGGGAGGAAATTATCTGCAGTGTCAGATGCATAGAGAGATCCGATAACATCAAGACTGAAAAGTTTTGAGAGTTTGGAAGTCACTGGTGACTTTTGCCAAAAGAAAATTCAATGGAAATTATTTTTGAGTAGTTTGAGGCATGAATGGATTTAAGGAAGTAGAGGCAGCAGACATAGACTACTATTATTTGTAGAAGTTTAAGCTGAGAAGATAGGGGGGGTAATTGGAACCTCATGAAGATTTGGGGTCAAGAAACAGTTTAAAACAAACCAACAAAGAGGAGAGATCCAAGCAAGTTTAAGGATGAGAAATGGTATCACAGATTGAAATCAAAGACAGAAGGGATAATCAATGGAGCAAGTTGCTAAAGGAGATTGAAAAAGATGGCACATGGGGCCCAAGTGGATGAGTGGACCTTGAACAGGCAGATGGGGATGGAGACAAGGATGGGTGTGAATGTAGGTTTGTGTGTAGAAGAGATTAGATGATGGATTTGTATGGTTGTATGGATTTTGTCTGGCAGTGACATGGATGGACCTAGGGATGATTGATTATACTAAACTATACTATACTAAACTGGAAACAGCTAGGTGAAGGAGGAGAGAAGGGTGGTTGGTAGTACTGACACAGAGTGAGAAGTTTGTGGGGCTGGTTTGGCAGACAGGAAAAGGGAATTGAGGCTGCCTGGGGTGAGAGTAGTTCAGGTGATCAAGCATGACATTAAGGAAGGTTGGAAAAAGAAGGAAATGAGGCCGGGAGGGGCAGGGAGACTTGGAGAATATGGAGGGCTCAAAGCACTGAAGGGGTCCATATGAAGTAAAAGAAGAAGGGTCCTGCGAGGCCCTTACATCTGAGGGAGCAGGTTGGAAAGGAGATTGTCACAAAATGGAAAAGTGAAGGGTTCAATGTTAGGGGTGAGCAATTCTGAGCCGCGGTGGTAAAGTTCAAGATGTGGTGCTTTGGGTGCAGGTGGCTTAAGAGGAATGGAGGAGGTAATTGAGAGAGTCAAGGGACCCAGAGGTTGCTGGTCGTGTCATCTCCATGGTAATGAGAGTCCCTAGTATGAATACCAGGAATTAGGGTGGAGTGGGAGGTCATGGGCCAAGTGCCAGTCTCCTTTTTTAAGGAGGAAGAAATGAAGGATACATAAGAATTTTCTCAGCAGACTGGGATGGAGGGAATGACCAGTCTCGATAGAGAGAACAGATTTTTGAGAAGTATGAGGCGGGGGCATGAATGGATTTAAGGAAGTAGAGGCAGCAGACATAGACTACTATTATTTGTAGAAGTTTAAGCTGAGAAGATAGGGGGGGTAATTGGAACCTCATGAAGATTTGGGGTCAAGAAACAGTTTAAAACAAACCAACAAAGAGGAGAGATCCAAGCAAGTTTAAGGATGAGAAATGGTATCACAGATTGAAATCAAAGACAGAAGGGATAATCAATGGAGCAAGTTGCTAAAGGAGATTGAAAAAGATGGCACATGGGGCCCAAGTGGATGAGTGGACCTTGAACAGGCAGATGGGGATGGAGACAAGGATGGGTGTGAATGTAGGTTTGTGTGTAGAAGAGATTAGATGATGGATTTGTATGGTTGTATGGATTTTGTCTGGCAGTGACATGGATGGACCTAGGGATGATTGATTATACTAAACTATACTATACTAAACTGGAAACAGCTAGGTGAAGGAGGAGAGAAGGGTGGTTGGTAGTACTGACACAGAGTGAGAAGTTTGTGGGGCTGGTTTGGCAGACAGGAAAAGGGAATTGAGGCTGCCTGGGGTGAGAGTAGTTCAGGTGATCAAGCATGACATTAAGGAAGGTTGGAAAAAGAAGGAAATGAGGCCGGGAGGGGCAGGGAGACTTGGAGAATATGGAGGGCTCAAAGCACTGAAGGGGTCCATATGAAGTAAAAGAAGAAGGGTCCTGCGAGGCCCTTACATCTGAGGGAGCAGGTTGGAAAGGAGATTGTCACAAAATGGAAAAGTGAAGGGTTCAATGTTAGGGGTGAGCAATTCTGAGCCGCGGTGGTAAAGTTCAAGATGTGGTGCTTTGGGTGCAGGTGGCTTAAGAGGAATGGAGGAGGTAATTGAGAGAGTCAAGGGACCCAGAGGTTGCTGGTCGTGTCATCTCCATGGTAATGAGAGTCCCTAGTATGAATACCAGGAATTAGGGTGGAGTGGGAGGTCATGGGCCAAGTGCCAGTCTCCTTTTTTAAGGAGGAAGAAATGAAGGATACATAAGAATTTTCTCAGCAGACTGGGATGGAGGGAATGACCAGTCTCGATAGAGAGAACAGATTGGGAAAAGGCATGGTTGAAAGTGTGAAACAGTCTGATCTTTTCAGGGAACTGAAACCAGTATGAGCGTGATCACAGAGATGTGGCAGCAGAGGAGGCTGGATTAGCAAGTTGAGCTGACATTGAAGGAAGGGGTCTTAAGCGGAACAGTGACATCATTCTGTGATTTGTGTTTTAGACTTTTTTGAGGTGAAGTGTGGAAAACTAGAGTCAGATAGAGTTAGATACAGTAGTGTACTATTAATATATACATAAAATAGATATAACTAATAAGGACCTATTGTATAGCACAGGGAACTTTACTCAATACTCTCTAATGGCTTATATGGGAAATGAATCTAGCAAAGAGGGGATATATGTATATGTATAGCTGCTTCACTTTGCTGTACAGCAGAAACTAACACAATATTATATATTAGTTATACTCCAATAAAAATTTTTTAAAAAGAAACAAACAAACAAACCAGTTAGAGGGTTTTGGCAGTTGCCTGGGCCAGTACCAGGGAAATGGCACTGGCAGAGGAGGTGGAAGATGAGTTCCAGAGCTATTTTGATATCACACTTGTGTTTTTGCAGCTCTACACCCTTTCACCTATTTTCAGCACATGCAATATGAAACCTGTTAGGGTTATCCTTTCAGTTTATGTTTGTGTGATATTATCCTAGAACTTTTTTTAAATTTATTTTATTTCTTTATTTTTGATTGCACTGGGTCTCCATTGCTGGGTACAGGCTTACTCTTTTTTTTTTTTTTTTAATTATTTATTTGGCTGGTTTGGGTCTTAGTTGCAGCGTATGGGATCTAGTTCCCTGACCAGGGATTGAACCCAGGCCTCTAGCATTGGGAGCCTAGAGTCTTAACCCCTGGACCACCAAGGAAGTCCCCAGGCTTACTTTTAATTGTGGCACATGGGCTTCTCATTGTGGTAGCTTCTCTTGTTGCAGAGCACAGGCTCAGTAGTTGCAGTGCACTGACTTAGTTGTTCCACAGCATGTGGAATCTTCCCAGACCAGGGAACGAATCTGTGTCCCATGCGTTGGCAGGCGGATTCTTAACTACTAGGCCACAAGGGAAGCCCTATCCTAGCACTTTTAATACTATCAGTAATATCTCCACTTTGTGTATGCACTTATCAAAAGCTTTTGGTCTCAACTAATTTACTTTTCTTTGCTTGACCCCCCCCTCCCCCCGCAATCCTTCAGTTAATCTGAGGCTAGAATTTGATATCTTGGACATTATGGGATGGGGCTGTTTTATTCTTTTTCAGTGCTCTCTTACCTGGAGCACACATGTAGCAAATTGGAAGGGCTAGTATGGTATATGAGAGTTGGGCTCAGTATGTGAAACTGACAGGCTCTAGTGAGCATTTTGCCCCCTTTTGCAGGGTTACTCTGCCATTTGTGGCAGGTAGAATTCTAATGTGGCTTCCAGGATTCCTGCTCTCCTGGTGAATACAAACCTTCTCCCAGTTCATTGTTGCTCAGTCACTCAGTCATGTATGACTCTTTACAACCCCATGGACTGCTTTCTGATACGCTGTCAAGGTTTGTCGTAACTTCACTTCCAAGGGGCAAGCATCTTTTAATTTCATGACTGCAGTCACCATCCACAGTGATTTTGGAGCCTCTGCAAAACAAAATCTGGCATTGTCTCCATTTTTCCCCCATCTATTTGCCATGAAGTGATGGGACTGGATGCTGTGATCCTAGTGTTTTGAATGTTGAATTTCAAGGCAGCTTTTTCACTCTCCCCTTTCACCTTTATCAAGAGGCTCTTTAATTCCTCTTCACTTTCTGCCATTAGGATGGTGTCATCTGCATACCTGAGGTTATTGATATTTCTCCCAGGAATCCTGATTCCAGCTGGTGCTTCATCCAGACCAGCATTTCACATGATATACACTGTATACAAGTTAAATAATGAGGGTAATAATATACAGCCTTGATGTACTCCTTTCCCAATTTGGAACCAGTCCATTGTTCCATGTCTGGTTCTAACTGTTGCTTCTTGTCCTGCATACAAGTTTCTCAAGAGACAGCTAAGGTGGTCTGGTATTCCCATCTCTTTCAGCATTTTCTACAGTTTGTTGTGATACACACAGTCAGGCTTTAGTGTAGTCAGTGAAGCAGAAGTAGATGTTTTTTCTTGAATTCATTGCTTTTTCTATGATCCAAGGGATGCTGGCAATTTGGTCTCTGATTCCTCTGCCTTATGTAAATCCAGCTTGTACCTCTTGAGGTTCTTGGTTCACATACTTTTTGAGCCTGACTTTGCTGGCATGTGAAACGAGTGCAGTTGTATGGTAATTCAAACATTCTTTGGCATTGCCCTTCTTTGGGATTGAAATGAAAACTGACCTTTTCCAGTCCTGTGGCCACTGCTGAGTTTTTCAAATTTGCTGGCATATTGAGTGTAGCACTTTAACAGCATCATCTTTTAGAAATTTAAATAGCTCAGCTGGAATTCCATCATCTACTTTACTCAAAAACTAATTGGGTGCTGCTGTGAAGAGATCATGCTGATGTAATTCAGATCCAAAATCAGCTAGCTTTTAAAAAATAAAAGATTATCCTAAGTGAGCTGACCTAAGCAGTTAGACCTTTTTTTTTTTTTTAAAAGATTTATTTATTTACTTATTTTTGGGCGGGGGTTGGGGAGGGAAGGGAGCGGGCGGGCCACTTTTGTTGCTCTTTCATTTTTCTATTTTCATCTGTCTTTGTTCTTTGGTTCCTGTGGGCCTACCATCGCGGTGGCGTCTGCCGTCGCAGAGCACCGGCTCTAGGCGCATGCGCGCCAGAGCTCCGGCTCGGTAATTGGACACATCGGTCCAGGCGCTCCGCGGCACGTGGGATCTTCCCAGGCCAGGGATGGAACCGGCGCCCCTTGCACTGCAAGGCGGTGTCCTTCCCCACTGGACCACCAGGGGAAGCCCGCAGTTAGACCTTTTTTTTTTTTTTCCATCCATCTTTGTTCTTTGGCATTTGTGGGCCTCCCATTGCAGTGGCCTCTCTCCTTGCAGAGCATAAGTGGACACACTGGCCCAGATGCTACATGGTGCGTGAGATCTTCCCTGGCCAGGGATCGAACTGGTGCTCCTTGCATTGCAAGGTGGACTCTTTACCCACTGGACCACCAGGGAAGCCCCCAGAAGCTGGACTCTTAAAATGGATTTGGCTCTTTAGTCACAAAAAGACAGATGTTGTATGATTGCACTCATATCTAATGTAGCCAAATTCATAGAAATAGAAAGTAAAATGATGGTTGCCAGGGGATGGGGAGGGGGAAATGGGGAGTTGTTTAGTGAATCTAGAGTTTTAGTTTTGCAAGATCAAAAAATTATGGAGATCTGTTGCACAATAGTGTGATACTATCTAACACTACTGAACTGTACACTTAAAATGGTTAAGATAGTACATTCTATGTTATTTTTTAATCACAATTTTTAATAAGTGGGGGGGGGACTTTCTGGTGAGATTCAAAGTAAGAGAGGAATTTGACACAAGGGAGATTCTGCATTGCTGACTATGAAGATGGAGGGACCACGTGGCAAGGAATGTGGGTTGCCTCTCCCAGTTGAAAGTAGTTTCCCAGATGACTACCATCATAGATGCAGGAACTCTGGCCCTGTGACCATGAGGAAGTCAAATTATGCCACAACTATGTGAGTTTGGAAGAGTATCTGAAGTCTCAGATGAGTCTGCAGCCTGACATCTTCATTTCAGCTGGTGAGACCCTGGGCAGAGGACTCAGTTATCCTATGCCTGGATTTTTCTCTCTCTCTTTTTTAAAAAAGTCACTTATTTGGCTCTGCCAGGTCTTAGTTGTGGCATGTGGGATCTAGTTCCCTGACCAGGGATCAAACCTGGGCCCACTGAATTGGGAACACAAAGTCTTAGTCACTGGACCATCAAGGAAATCGCTGTGCCTGGATTTCTGATCCATGGAAACTGTCAGAAAATATATGTGTGCTATGTGTGTGTGTGTGTGTGTGTGTGCGCGCGCGCTTGGTATATGTTTTTAAATGAAAATTTTATTTATACACTGTATATATTAGATACATAAATTCTTGTACAGTTTATTTCCAGAAGTGTGCGAGAAACTGGTATTTGTTTACAAACCAAACCACATATTACTGTCAGTGGACTTGGGATGATTCAAGTGAGGTTCTAAATACAAATGATTTTTCACAACCTGATTTGAAATATAGAGAAAAAAGCATAAACTATAGCAGTCTGGTTTTCAAATATTAATCTCATGACACTCCAACGTGACTATAAGAATTCTAACCCAACATGTATAGTTATCACAGATTCTTTTTTTTTTAAACTTTTATTTGCAGTTATTTTTTGCAGCATTTATTCTCGGGCCATAAGTTTTTGTTTCTTCAGTTTCTTCTAGGATATCTTTTTCTTCTGTGCAACCTCCTCTTCTGGTTTAAGAACAATCTGTTCTTTTTCAGTGAGGATCATCTCAGTGTGGCAAGGAGAGCTCATATAGGGGTTGATCCGACCACGAGCTCTGTAAGTCCTGCGTCACATCTTGGGGGCTTTGTTCACCTGGATGTGCTCAGTGACCAGAGAACCTACATCTAAGCCTTTAAGTTCAGCATTACTCTCTGCATTTTGGCACATGTGCAGTAAAAATTCAGCACTCTTTTGGGGCCACTGACCCTGCATCCAGTCCCACTGTTTGGCCTGGGCACACCTACCAGCTCCACTGTTGTAATGACAGGATGGTACACATGACTTCTCTAAAGTTGCCCCACTGCATGTGGAATCTTCCCAGACTAGGGATCAAATCCTTGTCCCTTGAGCCACCAGGGAAGTCCTCTGAAGGCAATTAAAACAAAATGTTTAAACTTTTAGCTTTAGCAGAGACATTGCACATAACCTATTTATGATTTTAGTATCCTTTTATCCAGTTTCAATAATACTGGCTCAGAAATTATAATATATATTTACTTTTTTTGTCTGTGTAGCTTGTGGGATCTTAGTTCCCCAACCAGAGACAGAATCTGGGCCTTGGGCAGTGAGAGTGGAGACCACTGGACCACCAGGGAGTGCTTGCTTCAGCAGCACATATACTAAAACTGGACCACCAGGGAATTCCTTCCCTTCCATTTTTGATTAAACTCTTTGAGTACCACATAAAATTAATCTTTTACATTCTGTTGTATTGCCTGTGTCTAATGGCTCACTTTATATATTAGTACAAAAGTAGAAAATACTGTAATAACCCTTTCTGTTTATGCATTTAATAATTTTTTGGGCCAAACTACTCATTCATACACTATCAGAACCTAATGATTTTAGATTGAATTATAACACGGCCTATTTCTTGAAAGTATCATAATATGACTTCACAAAGACACATTAAAAATTGTCTTTCTTAATAGAACAGTATTAACATTTGCCCTCTAAAACAATACAAAATAAAAATTTTAAACATTTAAATGACCATGTAAAAAATGGGTAGAAGACCTAAATAGACATTTTCCAAAGAAGACATAGGATGGCTAACAGGTAAAATAAAAGGTGCTCAACATCTCTAATCATCAGGGAAAAGCAAATAAAAACCATAATGAGATATTACCTCATACCTGTCTTAGTGGCTATCATCAAATAGAACACAAATAAATGTTGGCAAGGATGTGGAGAAAAGACACTGTTGGTGGGAATGTAAATTGATAAAGCTGTTGTGGAAAACAGTGTGGAGGTTTCCCAAAAAAGTTAGAATAGAACTATATGATCCAGCAATTCCAATCCTGGGTATGTATCTGAGGACAATGAAAACACTATTTGACAAGATATGTGTATCTCAATGTTCATAGCAGCACTATTTACACTAGCCAAGGTATAGAAGCAACCAAAGTGTCCATCAACAGGTGAATGAATAAAGAAGATGTGGTATGTAGACATGCAATGGAATACTACTCAGCCATACAAAAAGAGTGAAATTTTGTCATTGGCAAAATGGAAGGACTTGGAGGCTATTATGCTTTGTGAAATAAATCAGAGATAGAAACACAAATACTGCATGATATTGCTTGTATGTGGGATCTTAAAAATAAAACAAATGTACATAATGAAACAGAAACAGACTCACAGATATGAAGAACAAACTAGTGGTTACTACTGGGGAGAGGGAAGGGGGAGAGGCAAGATAGGAGATTAAGAGGTACAAATTACTATGTATAAAATAAATAAGCTACAAGGATATATTGTACAGCACAAGGAATACAGCCAATATTTTATAATAACTATAAATGGAATGTAGCCTTTAAAAAGTGTCACTATATTGTACCTTAACGATATCTGAATAAAACATAGTAAAATAAAAGAAAAATAAAAGCTTACTGTGTGAATTTTTTTTTAGTTTTAAAACATTTAGATAAAAATCAGATAATCTAATCCTGACACTGAATAAATACTTAGATTTCAAATATATGTATCACATGAGGAAAATATGAGGAACAAGCTACACACCCAGGACAAAACGAGTTTCAGGCAAGTACCAAGACTTCTGTGCACCATGCCTTCACACAAAGTACATGTCAGTGCTTCGAGAAACATGGAAAAGTCATTCCAGCAGTTATTATTAATATACATTGGCTAAATACAGATGTACACGTCTTTGAACTCATCCTAAATACATTTTAAATTGTTTAAAAATAAATAATTTTGCAAAAGAATAGTTTAAATGTATTAGGTTAATCTGATAACAGGGGCTTCCTTGCTGGTCCAGTGGTTAAGAATTTGCCTTGCAGTGCAAGAGACGTGGTTCAATCCCTGGTCCGGGAAGATCCAAGATTCCTGGGAGCAACTAAGCCTCTATGCAACAACTACTGAGCCTGTGCTTATAGCCCAAGAGACACAACTTCTGAAGCCCATGGGTCCTAGAGCCGGTGCCCCACAACAAGAGAGGCCACCGCAATGAGAAGCATGCACATGCAATGAAGAGTCACCCCTGCTAGGTGAAACTAGGGAAAGCCCATTGCAGCAACAGAAGACCCAGCATAGCCAAAAATAAATAAATAAATCTTTTAAAAAGTCTGAAACAAGCTTACAACTCTGTAGTAATTCTTAATCTGAATAGCTTATAGTGAACACAAATGATATGATTATAATATTTTCCATCTTTTTATTGGGTGAAAACCATATCAGAAAATGAGACAGGAGTTTCCACAACAAAGTATAATCAAACTCAGTACTTTCCCCTCAAGTCAAAAGAAACAGTGCCGTGATATTATGGCTTTGTGTCTTTTCTTGGTAATATTTCAATTCTGACTTTAAAAAACAAATAGAGGAAAAAGCAGAGATACAGATATGTTTGAATGACAAAGCCATTAAGTCTGACTTAAGACTTTTACCCTTGTGGTTAAATGAGGGTAGGGGAAACTAAGTGACAAAGGAATAAACATCTCAAATTACATGCTTTATTTTAAATAGAGACATTTTACTTGTGCAACTGGAAACATTTTCTAGACAGGGAAATATCAAAACACTATGTTGCAGCATTGTGCAATGAAATAAACACCGTATTTCAAAATAACTAAAACAATATTAGGGATAACCACCCCCATGACTACTGAATCAGAGGTAAAACATTTCACTAATGATCTCAAATTTCTCAAGACTTAGCTAAATTTAAAATAAACAAACAAAAAACTTTCAAAAATGGCAGTACATATGATAGGCAATAAGACTTCCATATAGCTGATATGGTTTAATATTGTTCTTACACAATGCTTCACAATTTCCATAGAAAGAAGCACCATACGACCCAGCAATCCCACTATTAGGCGTATACCCTGATGAAATCAAAACTGAAAGAAGCACCTATACCCCAATGTTCATTGCAGCTCTCTATACAATACCTAGAACATGGAAGCAACCTAGATGCCCATCGACGAACGAATGGATACAAAAGCTCTGGTACATATATACAATGGAATACTACACAGCTGCAAAAAAGAAATGCAGAAGAATCAGCCCTAATGAGGTGGCTGGGTCTAGAACCTACCATAAAAAGTGAAGTAAGTCAAAAAAAGAAAGACAAGTACAATATACTATGCATATATATGGAATCTAGTAGGATGGTAACGATAATGCACGCAGTGAAGCGATGAAAAAACAGACATGGAGAGTAGACATATGGACATTGTGGGGAATGAACAGTGGGTGGGAGGCGTAAAGGAAGTAGCATGAAAACCTACACTATCATATGTGAAAAAAATAGCTATAGTCATTGTTCTGTGAGAAAAGGGGATCCTGCAGGGGCGCTGTGCGACAGCCTGGAGGGGCAGGATGGGGGGGATATGCATATGACTAATTTGGGATCATACATATCTGTAAACAACAAAACTCTGTAAAAGTAAAAAGTAAAATAAAAATTAAAAAACTATAAATAGATCTATATTTTATTACCCAAGCTATGTCAGTTCATAATTCTAAATCTTTCTAAAGTATAATGTTAAAGATCATTTTTAGTGTATATGTAAATTCTCTGCATTTTATTACACGGGTTTCTTCAATACTATCTTTTGAAAATAGACCATTTAAAGAGACCACAGTTTTTATTTTAAAGTTTCATTCAACTTTACTTCGGGTTGCATACAGGTGAAATGCATTCTCAATGCATAAAAATCACAAGCAATAGCATCAAAGAACTTGGGGGTCATAGATTAAAGAAAATCTGGTAATTTACACTGTCATTATTTTGCATACGATGGAAGACAATTCACGCTTCTCAAACCTCAAGATTTTCCTTTTTAAAGAACACAAAATAAACTCAAGACCTATTGGCAATACCTCCCCACCCCTAAACAAATTGATTACTCTTTTCACTTAAATCTTTAACAGTTATGCCAGGAAAAGAATTTGATAGTAATGAAAGTTTGTAAACTATATTCAATCCTTTTTCCTGGAACCTGTAGTGCAAGATGGCGGGTTCTCCTAATCTTATAGTAATGCTTCTCCTGTCAATAATCCTTCATTTTGTTTGACAAAGGTAGTTTGTGAAATAAATCTATTCTGATACACTGACATAGAACTGCACAGGTGGTGCAAAAGAACGCAGCCGCAGGAGTCAGTCTGATTGGTCAGTCTGACAGGGTAAACTGCTTATCCAGGCAACCGAGACCTTGAATAACAAAAAGCTCCATTTTCTGAGTCCCTGGTTGACTGTTCAATTAGATCAGCAAATTGTCCATCCACATCTGGTTGTTCACAAAAGCGAAACCTAACATTTAAGAGCTCAGTTCTAGTGTGAAGTGTTTTACTATGGGAGCCAAAGCTGTAGCTTAAAAGATAATGGTCATCAGAACTAGCTGGAGCAAGAAAAGAACCAGCTGGCACTTTTGCTAGATTTCCTTCCATCTCCCAGCATGTGATTGGTCACCAGCACTATCCTTATTTCACAAGTTGTTTCGGCTCCTCTGTAAAGCTTGTCACAACCATAAGACCACTACTTCCCATGGAGTTGTAACTCTTGCAACCACATGAGCAGAGTCAGGATCAAAATTTATATGATAGCACACATACTTTCAGACACATGGACATCTGTAGTGCTAAGTCCATGGATGTTCATTTGGATTTGATTATTCTGCAGTGGTGAGTGTTGAGGGACATCATCATAACTCACTCTTGGGCTTTGCAACATTACACCCGTGGTGCCAATGAACAAGCAATGCACAGAATGACTCACAAAGTTTTCTGGAGCAATGACTAGGTCCTGTTCTGGATTTTCATTTCTGGAGAAAGAGTTCTCACTGTCTTGAGAAGGAAATGCAGACTTCCCTGGGAGAACTGTCCAGACAACAGCTAGTCAATCCTTGCAAAGCATACATCTTACCATTTCTAGGCACAGAATACCAGTCTCTCTCTCTCTCTCTATATATAAAACCCTGCAGAAGACAATGGAAATCCACTCCAGTATTCTTGCCTGGATAATCTCATGGACAGAGGAGCCTGGTGGGCTACAGTCCATGGGGTTGCTAAGAGTCAGACACAACTAAATGCGTGTACACATACACACATATAATTTATTTTTGGTTGTGCTGGATCTTTCTCTAGTTGTGGTGGGTCAAATGGTAAGAAATCTGCCTGCAATGCAGGGGATGTAGATTCAGTCCCTGGGTTGGGAAGATTCCCCTGAGAAGGAAGTGGCAACCGACTCCAGTATTCTTGCCTGGAGAATTCCATGAACAGAGGAACCTGCTGAGCTACAGTCCATAGGGTTGCAAAGAGTCAGACATGATTGAGCGACTAACACTTTTACTTCACTTTCAGGGGCTACTCTTCATTGTGGTGCCTGGGCTTCTCATTGCTTCTCTTGTTGAGAAGCATGGGCTCTAGGCACACTGGGTTAGTTACTCCCAGGCATGTGGCACCTTTCCAGACCAGGGATCGAACCTGTGTCCCCTGCATTGGCAGACAGATGCCTATCTACTGTACCATCAGGGAAGCCCCAAGTGTCATCCTGAGGTCTAAGTCCCATAACCACAGGCTTCTGTTCACTGAGGGAAGATGCAAATCTCCATTCTAAGACTCTGAACTCTTTAATGAATTATTTTGTTCTCAGCACACAGTTTCAGTTTGAAGACTGAAAATCTTTTCAGACATCATTCCGGGTTGGATTTGGATTGGAAGAATGAACCAAGGCTTTCACTCTTCCTCCATTTTGGTACATGCCTCCTCAGTGTTTGCAGATCAAGAAGCTAAGGGGTAGTAATGATGGCTGAGGGAAGTGGACCTTATTGGTCTTTCAGCTGTCATATCTTCAAAGACTATTGGTGCTGAGGAGAGGAAAACATATCCTCATCTGTCAGAGCTCCCAGAGGGGGCTCCCCTTGCCTTTCTGCTTTTGTTCTGCAGATAGACGCCTTTTTAAGGTACCCATTAGGCTCTCAGTCTTTGATCTATTTTGTTCCACCTTTTTCATCTTCCCTGTTGATATCACAGCTGGCCCTGTCTTTACCAAAGCAGCTACCCAAATAAGGAATCATGTTTTCCAAACTCACTGGCTATTGATGGTTGCCGTGTTACCATGAAATCAGTTTCTTTACTTTTATTTGGGTTCAAAGATTTCCGGAAGGTTTTAAAACGGATTTTCTTCATTATGACTGGTTAGCTACTACGGGTTTGGGGGGCGATAATATTCTCTGGAACGTTATCCGCAAGCATCTGAAGAGCCTGCCGTGCTACATTTATGTATTTCTCCAGCTTCATTGAACCTTTTGGAGCCATTTTCCAGCAGCAACGGCGCGGCGGCGGCGGCGGCGGCCAGAGCGTGTCTCAGGCTCCCTCGCCGAGCGCTGGCGCGACTGCTGCGAAATGTGTTTGTTTCAAGCCGCTCAATTGGTAGCAATTTGTGAGACAGTCAAAGAAAACGAATACACCATTAGCAGCGTTAGTAGGGTGGAAAAGTTTGGGATTGCTGTGGAAGCAGCAGCTGGTTTATTTTAGTTGATTCTGAAATTAGAAATGTTGCTCTTAAAAAGGAGGAAAGAACAACAACAAAAAGCAAAACAGAAATCGGTGTGAAAGAGAATACACAAAAGCACCCCGTTCAACGCCCAGGTCAGATCTCCTTGGTCACCCTTCTTCAGCCTGAAGTGACTGCTCGCTCCTCAGATATTTACAGACAGTGATGTATTTTATCCCCTTAATAATACGCGTTTGTTTTAAGTTCTAGTGGCTTTTTGTGTCTACCTAACTGGGCTTCAATTTCCTTGAGGGCAAAGATCTTGTCTTGCTGATTTTTGTGTCTCCCACAGTGCCTTGCACAGACTCTAGTAACTGTTACTTGATTGGCTAAAGAAGATGGGTTTATCTGATAAGTCCTTTAAACTAAACCCTCCAGGTGCTACTCCTGGAAAGCACCTGGAGGGGGTTCTTGAGATTCCAACAGGGGTTTTTCCTTATTGATTCACAGTTAGCCCCACTACCCAGCTTTCCACAGCAGCATCCCTTGACTCTTCTCTCAGGAGACCTAGACACAACTATGGATGGGCCAAATAGCCTGCCTGGTTGGGAATATAACCTGGCGTTTAACAGGAAGAATTTAACTTAATTAGATAGCACACTCTAATCAGCATGGCCTAAACATCTGCCAGTGGAATTTGAGAGGTCTGTTTTTAAAGTTGAAACGCTGATTTTATTTACCACAGATGAAACACTTGTAGTGAGGGGTGGGGTTCTGGCTGCAAGGGGTGGGGTGGGGTGTGTGTCTGCAGTGGGTAGTGGAGAGAAAAATGTTTTAACAGTTATATCAAATTAAGAGAAGAGGTTGGTGCCCAATTTCCAGGATATTTGTGTCGTGAACTTTTCCACTGCCTCTGACTCTTAATTATGGGTGTAGTAGAAGAAATACTCAATAGTACAAATTTCCTCTGTGTTCATATTCATAGCTAAAAGTATGTGAACCGTCTCAAAGAAATTGAAGCAAAATTTGAGGACTTAAAATTTTTTAAAATTAAGTGTAGTCAGATGGCTAGGTAGTAGAAATATTTTGAATAAATTCATGGACTTGTTTTCTTAGATCAAGGAACATTTTTGTTGGAAATAAAAAGCCTCTGAGCGGTCCAATTTGTTGCCTCCATTGGCTTATAATTTTATCAGCAAGCTACCTTAAATCCTTTCTGGAACAAGAGATGCGATATAAATTAATACCAATGTGAGAAGATACTGAACAGTGGCCTTGCAACTGCAGAAGGATCATAAAGAACTGATTTGTTCAGGGAAGTGAAGCGATTTAGCCTCAGTTTAGCTGTGTGGTTTAGGTAGGTGGCAAACGAATCCATTTATCATTGTTGGGCTGCCATGAGCAAAATGGTATCACTGATTGTAATGATTTGCCTAGCTATGTGGTGGAAATGAAGTCAGCTAAGAAGAGTCATGGATTTTGAAGAATATGAATCGTCTTTAACATTTTTATGGCTGCTGCCTTTGGAATGCAAACTGGCAGCATGTCCCTGTGTTTTGAAGCATTTGCCATAATACTGTAGGCAAAACTATTCTGAACATCAAAAGGATTTGGAAATTTCGGGCTATATGACAAAATCTGAGATGATTGGTCTTATTTGGCCCTAAGAAACTCTCAATCTTTCTCATCAAAGTGCTTAAACCAATGGCTGGAATCAGAATTAAGACGTGTTCTCCGCTGTTTTGAATCCTGGGTTTCGAAATATAACCATTTAGATTTACTTGCACAGAATTAATTCATCAACCTTGTAACTATACGAATAAAATGGAAACTTTGGGGATTCCTATTAAAATCTATGCTCTTGGCTGGGTAGTAGACTGTATTGCTAGCAAAAATATATCAGTAAAGTGTGTATTTCTTTTTAACCTTCCGCTTCGCTAGGAAAAAAAACTTGGTGGCCCTTGCCCCAGACAGTGCCCTAACCCCGAGTCGAGTTGACAGGGCCACTCGCTTGCGCTCATTATCGTGTTTGTCGCAATGGGCCCTGCGCGGAAGGCTCAATAGTACAAATTTCTTCTGTTTTCATATTCATAGCTAAAAGTATGTGAACCGTCTCAAAGAAATTGAAGCAAAATTTGAGGACTTAAAATTTTTTAAAATTAAGTGTAGTCAGATGGCTAGGTAGTAGAAATATTTTGAATAAATTCATGGACTTGTTTTCTTAGATCAAGGAACATTTTTGTTGGAAATAAAAAGCCTCTGAGCGGTCCAATTTGTTGCCTCCATTGGCTTATAATTTTATCAGCAAGCTACCTTAAATCCTTTCTGGAACAAGAGATGCGATATAAATTAATACCAATGTGAGAAGATACTGAACAGTGGCCTTGCAACTGCAGAAGGATCATAAAGAACTGATTTGTTCAGGGAAGTGAAGCGATTTAGCCTCAGTTTAGCTGTGTGGTTTAGGTAGGTGGCAAACGAATCCATTTATCATTGTTGGGCTGCCATGAGCAAAATGGTATCACTGATTGTAATGATTTGCCTAGCTATGTGGTGGAAATGAAGTCAGCTAAGAAGAGTCATGGATTTTGAAGAATATGAATCGTCTTTAACATTTTTATGGCTGCTGCCTTTGGAATGCAAACTGGCAGCATGTCCCTGTGTTTTGAAGCATTTGCCATAATACTGTAGGCAAAACTATTCTGAACATCAAAAGGATTTGGAAATTTCGGGCTATATGACAAAATCTGAGATGATTGGTCTTATTTGGCCCTAAGAAACTCTCAATCTTTCTCATCAAAGTGCTTAAACCAATGGCTGGAATCAGAATTAAGACGTGTTCTCCGCTGTTTTGAATCCTGGGTTTCGAAATATAACCATTTAGATTTACTTGCACAGAATTAATTCATCAACCTTGTAACTATACGAATAAAATGGAAACTTTGGGGATTCCTATTAAAATCTATGCTCTTGGCTGGGTAGTAGACTGTATTGCTAGCAAAAATATATCAGTAAAGTGTGTATTTCTTTTTAACCTTCCGCTTCGCTAGGAAAAAAAACTTGGTGGCCCTTGCCCCAGACAGTGCCCTAACCCCGAGTCGAGTTGACAGGGCCACTCGCTTGCGCTCATTATCGTGTTTGTCGCAATGGGCCCTGCGCGGAAGGTTACACAGAACGAGTGCTTACAGTCATTTTGTTGGTAGCGCTGGTAAACGCGCTACTTCCGCTGGTACTTGATTGTAACAGAAAGTAGTTCCGGTCCGTGTTGTTTCGGCCGAGGAGCCGTCGCCGCCATTTCAAGATTGTGAGAGGTAGACGGGCAACCAGAGTTGTAGGATTCTAAGTCTGTAACTGTTGCTGCTGCTTAAACCTGCCAAAGCACTGGTACGGCTGCTGCCTCGTGCTACTACCTCCAGAAATATTCTTGTCAGTAGTGGCAGCAGCAGGACTCTACCCCCTTGCACTCGCTTTAGAAGCTCCAGATGGCGTCTTCCGTGGGCAACGTGGCCGACAGCACAGGTACCGGTGTCTGTTCTACCTTGGCAGATTCCCCACTGGGGTCTCGCGCCGTCCTCTGCCTCTCATCACTCCCTCCCCTCTAGCCATCTCCATTACATCAGTGGCATTGCTGAGCTTTTCGGCGTATACCGGCATCTGATCGGGGTTTCTGCTGTCCGTTCCTAAAACATTTCCTCTCGCTTGCTTGCCTTTTTGCTTCCTTTCTTGCTTTTTAATGCTATACATTCTCGAGCCTTCTGTTTTCTCGGGACCATTCTACACGTGCGCTCTTAGAACGTCTCGGAGTGGACTGCATTGGAATCCCTGTGCTTGCCGCCTTTCATTCGGCTTCGCAGTCGTTTTCTTCCCTAATTCACCTCACCGTCCCCCCTCCCTTTTCCCCCTCCACCGCGCTCCCCTTAGCCCGATATGGTGGTCCTCTCTCAATTGAGGGCGGGGGTGCCCTTTCCAGTGTAATCGTATTCTCATTTTGCATCACCCCAAGGACAAGCAAACGCTCCTGGGTGCGCTCCGCGAAACCTCAGCAAGAGGGGATTTGAGCGACACCCCGCCTCGCAGCGCCTGTCTGCTGTGCCTTCGGTCGAGCGGCCCCGGTTTTGATTGGAAATTTCCAGGGGTTCCTTTTGCCATCGCGCAATTCCACCCGGTTGCCCCCAGCCTGGATTTCCCACCCTGTCCTCCGCCCTCCCCTCCCGCGGGGAGCCACACCCTTTCCTTCGCGAGGTTGCCAGCCCTGCGGTCCGCTTCCTACCCCTGGAGAGAAACCACCCTAATGCTGGGGTTTTGGCGTTGACCACCCTGCCGGCTCGATTCTCGCTTTGTGTTACTTTCTCCTTGAATTCGTCCGCCGCTGTCTCTGGGTCGTCCATCCCCATTCTTTAGCCCGGTATTTATTTATTCATAGGGGGTATATTTTTTTAAGTTTTCATCCCTGCTTGAAGAGTTTGTAAAGCAATTGGAGTGTAACTGCACAAGTGCAAGGCGGTTGCCCTTTGAGACAATTAGTCTGAGAGCATTCGGTACTAAAAATAAGAAAACAGCCAAATTATAGCAGTGCCCTTCAGCTGCCTTTCCATATTGAGGCTATTTGGGGCGGGAGGGAGGGGGGATTGGGCTGCGGTTCTAAAATTTCCCACGAGGCTATTTTTTGTTGGTGGTGGTTTCTCAGTTGAGCTATGTCAAGGGTTTTATTGTTTTTGGACATTGTGCCCTAAAAGGTGAGTTTTCGATGGTATCTTATCTTTGTAGGTAGTGGGATTGATACTTGGTCAGGGTTCCCCTCCCGCTTAGAGATTTTTAAAGATTTAACAGTCTGTCCTAGATTCTCTTGTTCTAGCTTGCCCTTTTATTTTTTGCCCGCACCGTGCGGCATGCGGGATCTTCGTTGCCCCGACCAGGCATGGAACCTGTGCACACAGCATAGAGAGCGCGAAGAGTCTTAACCTCTGGACCGTCAATGAACTCTCTGCTTGCCCTTTTCTACCTGTTATTTTATTTGAGAAAGTTGTCATTTCGCGTGTTAAAATAGCAGATAGGCGGCTTTGAAAAGTTGATAAAGTATGTGTTAAAAGTAAAGAGCTAGAAAGTTCCAGAGGCTTGTCTAAAATGTGATTTTATTTTTCCAAAAAAAAAAAAAATGTGATTTTTCTAGTTTCTGTAAGAGGTATAACCGCCCCCAGATTTGGATGCAGGCCTCTCTGCTCTTATGTTTGTGGTCAGCTAGCTGTGCATTCTGTTAGGATATTTACTTTGCTTTCCTGAGTGTACAGTTCACTCGCCAGCTCTAATGATTGAGAGTCTAGGCTCAATATGAGCCTCTCACTTTGACCTTAGTAGAATTTAAGTATACGTACAGTGTCTCTTACTCTGTCTAGTGAAAGTACTGTGGCTAAATCCCAAGTAGTGTATCATTGTTTAAGTATTTACAGTTGAGATTTGGGTAGCTTGTTATTATTTTCTGTCTCTGGGCTTTAGCTGTGTATCCTTTTTGTATCTGAAGTTACACACAGCGAAGTGCTTTCCTGTATTATTAATTCTGTTGAGCTTTATCTGATGGTTTTATAGTTTAGGGTTTTCCCATTCTTTTAAAAAATGACTGCAGTTGTAGGTAACTGCTTCATTTATACAGGGTTGTTTGCAGTGTTTTAATCCTTTAGTCAGTATCAGCTCTTTGGAAAACGCTAGTGTTAAGACAGCGTGTGTGAGATTTAGCTGATTTGGTCTCAGTGTGAGTTTGGAATGGTAGAGGAGCAATATAATCTTGGGTCTTGATTTAAAATGCTTGACCCGTTTAAATCTTTTGACTCTTCACAGATGAATTCTTCTTGTTGATCAGCTGTTTTAAATATAGTACCTTGGCTTTTATTTTTTTCCCCTTAACATTTGTTTCTAATGTCACTTTTAAAATAATTTGAAAATTAAGTTGTGAAATATACAAAAGCATGAATATAGTTTCAAGAGTTAACCACACATCTGGTGTCCCCACCCTCCACAAATCCGTCCTAAAACATGGGACAATGTATTAAGTTTCCCAGTAGGCTATTCTGATATTATTACATCTATGTGACCTTACAAATCACATATTTTATATGTTGTTTATGTTAACTAAAGTGTACGGAATAATGTTTAATGAATCTTTAGATGTTACACCTGATTTGTAATTTAAAATGCCAAGCACATTTGGTCATAAAATGTAATCTTATTTGGAAGTAAATATTTCTGTCTAGTCGGGAAGGAAGGTTAAGGGGTGAATTCTAAACATGCCAATTCTGTATCTGATGTTGACTTGGGGGTGTTGATAACGTGCAGAACACTCTATAGTGCTTTACATAGTTTCAAGCGTTTTCACCTTTAAGTTTAATATGCCATATTTTTACATTTTTTTGTTTGCATTTCTAACTTTTTGTTTTCCCCCCTCCTTCCCTCAAATGTTTTGATGACTCTCCAGAACCAACGAAACGTATGCTTTCCTTCCAAGGGTTAGCTGAGTTGGCACATCGAGAGTATCAGGCAGGAGATTTTGAGGCAGCTGAGAGACACTGCATGCAGCTCTGGAGACAAGAGCCAGACAATACTGGTGTGCTTTTATTACTTTCGTCTATACACTTCCAGTGTCGAAGGCTGGACAGGTAGGAGATGTGGGGGTGATGCTGGTGATTGCTGCCTCTAAGTGCTGAGCTTGAAAAATGTTACTTAAATATCTGAACTTCAGATTTTTCCAGTGCTGGGTTTCACCTGGAGCCACCAACGCACATCTGCTCTCTTGCCCACTTGTGACATGCCCAGCTGCCAGTTTTTCTCCCTTCTTTTGTGGTGGAGGTTATATTACCGGTATAACTAGGGGCTTTGTCTAGATTTTTCCACCTACGTCTGCTGCTTTTTAAAAACTCTGTTCAGGTACTAAATTATTCTTAGTATACATGTGAGCATGCAGTCTCACCTTTGTGTCAAATGTGTCAGCTTAAGGGACAGAAGTGCTCGGAGATAATGGTGTATATGCTGTGCGAGAAGGTGCATGTGGAGTTCAAGTTCCATATGCCATTATTAAATCATTATGATGTGCTACTTTTAGCTAATCAGTTGAATTGATATAAAAGGAAGAATCTGTATTCTTGGCCTTTTAATAAATTGTCATTTTGGCTTTTTTAGACACTGAAAGATGTGCGTCATTGAATCTTACTAACATATGGAAAATGAGACGCATGCACATAGCATTTTCATTCTTGATATTAATGATCATGATTTACAATGAGGCAGTTTGGTAATGAGACTAGTTAAGAATTTTATCTCATAAGAAAAAAGTGTTCCAGTTTGAGATCTGGAATGCCTCCACTTCTGAAAAACTTTGATTTCCCAAATTTTCCCTACTATGCACGACTTAAAAGATAATGTATTTTTATATAATGAACAACACACAGGATCTTCAGAAACTGTTTGAGTAGAATATGGGCCATACATTCTTTCTGTAACATGCATACCCATGCATTGACACTTTTCCCCTTTTCCAGATCTGCCCACTTTAGTACCCTGGCAATTAAACAGAACCCCCTTCTGGCAGAAGCCTATTCAAATTTGGGGAATGTGTACAAGGAAAGAGGGCAGTTGCAGGAAGCAATCGAGCATTACCGGCATGCATTGCGTCTCAAACCAGATTTCATCGATGGTTATATTAACCTGGCAGCTGCTTTGGTAGCAGCAGGAGACATGGAAGGGGCAGTACAAGCTTACGTTTCTGCTCTTCAGTACAATCCTGTGAGTATAATTTTAATGGTTATTATTTTCCTTTCACAAAAACCTGGGAAGAAACATACTTTTATACTTTAGACATTAAAATAGTTTCTGCACGGAATAAAGAGTTCAGAAATGTTTTGTCTGCCTAAAATGGTGAAATTGCTTTGACCCGAGATCTGCACTGTTTTTAAAAAATTGATTTTATCTAGCATGTTGTTAGCATAAAAATTATCCTTATTGCAAGAAACTCTTGTGTTTATTTTTATAACACCTGTAAAAGTATAGAACATATGACATTGTTTTTTTTGTGCTCTTTTGATTAAATTTGAATAGCTTCTACTATAATGTGTTTGCAACAGTTAATTGATTTTCAAGGAATAGTAGAAGAAAGGCCTTAATCTGTAATACAGAATAGTTAAAACAAGATTTCAATATATGGATCTGTAACAAGAAAACCAGGCTGCTGATTTTTTTTCCCCCAATATCCTATTCTCTCTTTTTTTCAACATAATTAGAAGTGGTAGAATAGAGGTGTTAGTATGCACACCAGGCTTCTGATTAGTCCTTAAAACTTTTTGTCTACATTGCAGATGTTTTCTGGAGAACAAGTGAGACCAGTTGGCAGACATGTTCACAGTGTGTTAGGGTCTCTAAAAGGTATACAGATTAGCCCTTAGAACTTTTGATGTAATTAGGGAAATAAAATAGACATCAATTTGAGAGGAAAGTGATAGGTTAGAGGAATCCAAAAATTGAACATTGGGAATGTGTATTTTTATATAATGAACAACACACAGGATCTTCAGAAACTGTTTGAGTAGAATATGGGCCATACATTCTTTCTGTAACATGCATACCCATGCATTGACACTTTTCCCCTTTTCCAGATCTGCCCACTTTAGTACCCTGGCAATTAAACAGAACCCCCTTCTGGCAGAAGCCTATTCAAATTTGGGGAATGTGTACAAGGAAAGAGGGCAGTTGCAGGAAGCAATCGAGCATTACCGGCATGCATTGCGTCTCAAACCAGATTTCATCGATGGTTATATTAACCTGGCAGCTGCTTTGGTAGCAGCAGGAGACATGGAAGGGGCAGTACAAGCTTACGTTTCTGCTCTTCAGTACAATCCTGTGAGTATAATTTTAATGGTTATTATTTTCCTTTCACAAAAACCTGGGAAGAAACATACTTTTATACTTTAGACATTAAAATAGTTTCTGCACGGAATAAAGAGTTCAGAAATGTTTTGTCTGCCTAAAATGGTGAAATTGCTTTGACCCGAGATCTGCACTGTTTTTAAAAAATTGATTTTATCTAGCATGTTGTTAGCATAAAAATTATCCTTATTGCAAGAAACTCTTGTGTTTATTTTTATAACACCTGTAAAAGTATAGAACATATGACATTGTTTTTTTTGTGCTCTTTTGATTAAATTTGAATAGCTTCTACTATAATGTGTTTGCAACAGTTAATTGATTTTCAAGGAATAGTAGAAGAAAGGCCTTAATCTGTAATACAGAATAGTTAAAACAAGATTTCAATATATGGATCTGTAACAAGAAAACCAGGCTGCTGATTTTTTTCCCCTCAATATCCTATTCTCTCTTTTTTTCAACATAATTAGAAGTGGTAGAATAGAGGTGTTAGTATGCACACCAGGCTTCTGATTAGTCCTTAAAACTTTTTGTCTACATTGCAGATGTTTTCTGGAGAACAAGTGAGACCAGTTGGCAGACATGTTCACAGTGTGTTAGGGTCTCTAAAAGGTATACAGATTAGCCCTTAGAACTTTTGATGTAATTAGGGAAATAAAATAGACATCAATTTGAGAGGAAAGTGATAGGTTAGAGGAATCCAGAGAAGAGGATTTAAGAACATGTTTCTAAAGTATGCTGTCAACTTTTAGCTTTGCAGCAACCCTGGAATGGTTAATAATGAACTATTATGGCTCCCATTTATTTAAAGTCTGCTATGTGCTTAGACACTGCCAGTCAGACATTGGTCTTTCTTAATACAATCATCCTTCAAAATAGATGTTATTCCAGTTTTATCACTTAAAAATAATGAAGGGGTTATGTAACTTGGGAACAAAACAGAATGATGAAGTGGATCTTGAAACCTGAGTCTGAGTATCTTGAAAACAAACACTGAAGAAAGAAGAAATACAAGGTGAAAAGGGGACGATGTGCTCAGAGGGGACTCTTCCCTCACGGCAGCCTTTGAGCCCAGTGTGAAAACCATTCTCTTATCCCTTATCTCACAGGTAGGAAACTGAAGCTTAATTTAGTAATTTATACAAAGATCTCAAATCACGTTTTATCATGACATTTATTAACAAGTGTTTTTCAGTTAACTTTTATTTTTAATTTGGCCTCTTTTATTGTCTTTTTTTTGTTTATTTTCATCCATCTTTATTCTTTGGCCTGCATGGGCCTCCCATTGCTGTGGCCTCTCTCGTAGCAGAGCACCAGCTCTGGGCGTGTGCACTCCAGAGCACTGGCTCGTAAATTGGACATACTGGTCCATTTGCTCCATGGCACGTGGGATCTTCCCGGGCCAGGGATCGAACCGGTGCCCCTTGCACTGCAAGGCGGACTCTCTACCCACTGGACCACCAGGGAAGCCCATAATTTTGAGTGTAAAATCTTAAGGTTCATTTATTATTTTTTTGTATGGAGACAGTGAAAAGTACCCAGGTACCCTTCTTGGAGGTAGCTGATGAAACTAATCTCTTATATATCCTTTCAGAGATACTCATATACTGCATATATATGTAAACTCTAGGGACTTCTTTTTTTTTTTTTAAACATTTATTTTTTATTTATTTATCTTTTGAGGGGTGGAGTGGGGTGGGAGGGGGATGGATGGGCCACTTCTATTGGTCTTTCATTTCTCTATTTTCATCCGTCTTCGTTCTTTGGCTCCTGTGGGCCTCCCATCGCTGTGGCCTCTGTCTTCGCAGAGTGCCAGCTCTGGGCGTGTGCACTCCAGAGCACTGGCTCGTAAATTGGACATACTGGTCCATTTGCTCCATGGCACGTGGGATCTTCCCGGGCCAGGGATCGAACCGGTGCCCCTTGCACTGCAAGGCGGACTCTCTACCCACTGGACCACCAGGGAAGCCCATAATTTTGAGTGTAAAATCTTAAGGTTCATTTATTATTTTTTTGTATGGAGACAGTGAAAAGTACCCAGGTACCCTTCTTGGAGGTAGCTGATGAAACTAATCTCTTATATATCCTTTCAGAGATACTCATATACTGCATATATATGTAAACTCTAGGGACTTCTTTTTTTTTTTTTAAACATTTATTTTTTATTTATTTATCTTTTGAGGGGTGGAGTGGGGTGGGAGGGGGATGGATGGGCCACTTCTATTGGTCTTTCATTTCTCTATTTTCATCCGTCTTCGTTCTTTGGCTCCTGTGGGCCTCCCATCGCTGTGGCCTCTGTCTTCGCAGAGTGCCAGCTCTGGGTGCATGCGCCCCAGAGCTCCGTCTCGGTAATTGGACACATCAGTCCAGCCGCTCCGTGGCACGTGGGATCTTCCCAGGCCAGGGATCGAACCGGCACCCCTTGTACTGCAAGGCGGTGTCCTTACCCACTGGACCACCAGGGGAAGCCCTAGGGACTTCTTTTAATTTTTTATTGCAGCACTATCTAGCTAGTTACAGAAAGTTTTAGGGACACCTCTATTTGCTGTTTTCGGGGCCTTGAACCTTGTTCTTGCCAGGGTTCAGGACTCACTTGTGCACCTAATTGTGATAATAAGTACTTTTCCTCTATCAAGATTGGTTCCATCCTTCACTTGTTGATTGTGTGTACATTCACTTGTGTCCTCTTACCTAGCTGTGGGCCCAAATATCTTGAACTCTGATCCCCTTTGCTCAGGTTTCTACCTGTGTGGCAGAGCAGTCATTGCGCTGACAGTGTACCAAGCTGTAGGAATATGATGAGAAGGGAGAACTGAAGTTGGAGACAGAACCATGCTTTTCAGTATCTTAACTTGTTAACAGGGAGCTTATCATTTTGCCCTACCAAAGAAGTAAGATAATACTAAGATAAGTCATGGGACTACCCCTGAAGGCATTGAGCAGCTATGCATTCCCATTTTTTTCTTTAATTAATTAATTTGTTTTTGGCTGTGCTGGGTCTTCACTGTGACTCCTGGGTTCCAGAGAGCAGGCTTAATAGTTGTGGTGTATGGGCTTAGTTGCATGTGGAATCTTTCGAACCAGGGATCAAACCTGTGTCCCCTTCATTGGCAGGCAGATTCACAACCATTGTACCATTAGGGAAGCCCTCCCATCTGGTTGTATTTCTACTAGTGGAAGGCGCTGCTTTATTTGTCTGTCTTTACCAATAAGAATGAAAAACAGATTGTGCATACTGCCTTGATTTCACCCAAATATATCCTAGTGATCGTACTTTAATTCCCTTCAGGATATCTAGTCTGAACTAGGTTTAAGAGCCTCCCAGTGCACTGTGTGTGCGTGCTTAGTCGTGTCTGACTCTGTAACCCCATGGACTGTAGCCTGCCAGGCTTCTCTGTCCGTGGAAATTTCCAAGCAAGAATACTGGAGGGGGTTGCCATGCCCTCCTTCAGGGGATCCTCTCGACCCAGAGATTGACTCTGTGTCTTTTGTGTCTCCTGCATTGGCCGGCAGATTCTTAACCACTGTGCCACCTGGGAAGCCCCTAACTAGATCTAAGCTTACAATCAAATGCCTCTGTCAATTCAGGACTGACAGAGAAGCTTGAGTCTGTTCCTAAATTGTTCTCCTGTTGGGAGTGCATTGCTGGTCTGAATCAGAGGTGTAGTTGTCATTCTATGAGAAATAGTTAAAATTCAAGTCATTTTGATTTTGCAGTAGCAAAGAAGTAAAATAGTAAGGTGATAGTCTTGGAAACTTGTTTTCAGTAGCGCTTGTGTCGTTAAGTTAATAGTATGTCAATTTGGAAGTTATTCTCTGACTTGGTTATAGAAATTACTTTTAAGGAGTAGAGCTGTTTCATATTTTTACATTCTAAATTGGTGTCCATAATGTTGGCTGATTTAATAATTTCACTAAAATTTTAGTCCATTGTATGTGAATGTGCTATTGCAGCTGGTAATCTTTCACACGATGACTCACTAGAGTTGCCCATACTTGGCAATCCCTTTTATGAATTATGTATAAAATGTTCTTTGTAAAATGGCTGTAACCCTGAGTTGCTGTAAGGAGCTCTGTTTCTGATTCTATAGGTTATGCCTCTGTTTTGATTGTGGATTTATAGCACTGAGAGCTACTTGGCATCCTGACTAGCAAGTTACTGTTGCAAGCCTCACTTGTACAACTAAACTAGCAAAACACACACTTATTCCTCAGTATCCATGGGAGATTGGTTCCAGGACCCCCCACAGATACCAGACTCTGTGGGTGCACAAGCCCCTTATATATACCTTATTACTTTATATAAAGTGATATAGTACCATTGGCCTTTCATGTCCCTGGGTTCCTCATCTGTAGATGCGGAAGATTGACCGATTTGTATTTCTGCTTTGCATTTTGTTAAGTTTGCTCTGCAAAGGTCATATTTAAATATTTGAGTACTTATTGTATGTATAATGCTTTGTTAGAAACTGGGGAGATGCGTTGGAGGGGGGGGTGTGGATTATAACATGAGCAGGACCTGACCCATAAAGGGAAAAGGTGTTAGCTCCTCAGATGATTATTCTTATAATATTAATCAGAAGATTTTCTAAATGGATACTTATAACCTAAGCATTCTGTAGGAAGGTAAACAGCAAGGAGATCTAAGCTTACAATCAAATGCCTCTGTCAATTCAGGACTGACAGAGAAGCTTGAGTCTGTTCCTAAATTGTTCTCCTGTTGGGAGTGCATTGCTGGTCTGAATCAGAGGTGTAGTTGTCATTCTATGAGAAATAGTTAAAATTCAAGTCATTTTGATTTTGCAGTAGCAAAGAAGTAAAATAGTAAGGTGATAGTCTTGGAAACTTGTTTTCAGTAGCGCTTGTGTCGTTAAGTTAATAGTATGTCAATTTGGAAGTTATTCTCTGACTTGGTTATAGAAATTACTTTTAAGGAGTAGAGCTGTTTCATATTTTTACATTCTAAATTGGTGTCCATAATGTTGGCTGATTTAATAATTTCACTAAAATTTTAGTCCATTGTATGTGAATGTGCTATTGCAGCTGGTAATCTTTCACACGATGACTCACTAGAGTTGCCCATACTTGGCAATCCCTTTTATGAATTATGTATAAAATGTTCTTTGTAAAATGGCTGTAACCCTGAGTTGCTGTAAGGAGCTCTGTTTCTGATTCTATAGGTTATGCCTCTGTTTTGATTGTGGATTTATAGCACTGAGAGCTACTTGGCATCCTGACTAGCAAGTTACTGTTGCAAGCCTCACTTGTACAACTAAACTAGCAAAACACACACTTATTCCTCAGTATCCATGGGAGATTGGTTCCAGGACCCCCCACAGATACCAGACTCTGTGGGTGCACAAGCCCCTTATATATACCTTATTACTTTATATAAAGTGATATAGTACCATTGGCCTTTCATGTCCCTGGGTTCCTCATCTGTAGATGCGGAAGATTGACCGTATTTGTATTTCTGCTTTGCATTTTGTTAAGTTTGCTCTGCAAAGGTCATATTTAAATATTTGAGTACTTATTGTATGTATAATGCTTTGTTAGAAACTGGGGAGATGCGTTGGAGGGGGGGTTGTGGATTATAACATGAGCAGGACCTGACCCATAAAGGGAAAAAGGTGTTAGCTCCTCAGATGATTATTCTTATAATATTAATCAGAAGATTTTCTAGAGTGGATACTTATAACCTAAGCATTCTGTAGGAAGGTAAACAGCAAGGAGACTTCCTTGGCTGAAGTGGTGAGTCAAGTAGTAATAAGAAGTGAGTGTAGTAGAGGAGAGTCAATTGGAAAATTTAGGAAGAATAGAGAGGCTAGGAGTTTGAATTTGAGAGGCAATTGAGAACCACTGCAGGCTTTTATCAACCTGATTTTATTTTTATTTTTTTGGAGGGGGCGGTGGTTTGGGGAGGGAGGGGGGCGTGCGGGCCACTTCTATTGGTCTTTCATTTATCTGTTTTTGTCCATCTTTGTTCTTTGGCCTCCCATTGTAGTGGCCTCTGTTGTCGCAGAGCACCGGCTCTGGGCGCTTGCGCAGCAGAGCTCCTGCTAGGTAATTGGACACATCCCATCCGTCCAGCCGCTCCGCGGCACATGGGATCTTCCCAGGCCAGGGATTGAACCAGCGCCCCTTGCACTGCAAGGCGGTGTCCTTACCCACTGGGCCACCAGGGAAGCCCAACCTAATTTTATTTTGCATGTATATAAATGGTGGGGGTGGAGGTGGGAGACTCTAGGAGGAAAGGTGGGAAATAGATGCTATCTTAGGAAGGGTTGTTTATACAGGAAATCCTTACACGTTTCCATCTTACCTTTATTCGTACTCTTTCTCTCTTGTCTACAATGCCCTCTTTTGTCTGTTAAAACCCTACTCATCCTTTAAGACTGAGTTCATTTACATCCTTAAAATTCTTTACCATTATATAGCTGTTGGATATGTGTGGGTTTAGTGTTGCACGGGCAACAGTTTACTATAAGAAACATACCAGATTAACCAGCATTAGCATCTATATCTACTTTGTGTTTAAAAATCACCTGATAAGTCTGAAACACTGTAGAATGATAAAAATTATTCTGTAATCATAACTGTTTGTTGAACTAGACTATTTTTGCTGCATTCCCTGTCATCATAAACACTGTTAAAATTTAAAACTAGAAGCAACAGAAAACTAGCTTGTAAACCTTATCTAAGTAGAATATAGGCTAGGCTGTCTTGGGGAAATAAATTAAAACACAAAGCAAGAGCTTCCTTGGTGGCTCAGTGGTAAAGAATCTGCCTGCCAATGCAGGAGACATGGATTCAGTCCTTGTTCTGGGAACATCCCACAAACTGAGGAACAGCTAAGCTTGTGCACCACAACTATTGAGTCTGTGCTCTAGAGCCCGGAAGCTACAGCTACTGAGCCCGCATGAGGCAGCTACTGAAACCCGAGCTCCCTAGAGCCTGTGATCCACGACAAAAGAAGTCACTGCAATGAGAAACCCATGCATTGCAACTAGAGAAAAGTCCATGCAGCGATGAAGACCCAGCACGGCCAAAAATAAAGTAAAAAGAAAACCCTCAGAGCCATGAGCCCTTAATGAAGATAAGGATTATATTTATTTCCCTACAGTTTCAGGCACATTATTGAATTCAATAAATATTTGCATAAAAGATATTAAGTTGATGCAAAAGTGTGGTTTTTCCATTGTTGAAGTTTGTTGTTTGATACTGAGATACATTTTAAATAAATGTGGTTATGTTACACATCATTTTAATGTACATTTCTCACATTAATTTCTTTTTATTTTTTTTTTTTGCTAATTACTTGTTGGTGAAAAAGTAATTTTGGTTTCAGACTGTGAATTTTAAATCATTATAACCAGGCTCAAAAACTTCTTTATTAATCAAGATAGGAATCATTACAATCAATGCATTTTTTGCCAGTGAGAAATAAGTCTGTTTATTCCTGTAGCATAGAAATTTGTGCTTTGAAATTTGACTCTTAGAAAGCATTTTCTGCCCCCTGCTGGTCGTGGGAGGATTTTTCCCTGCAAAAAGTTACTGAGATGCTTGAAGAAGTGGCAGTTGGTTGGTGAGAAGTCAGGTGAATATGACAGATGAGGCAAAAGTTCATAGCCCAGTTCGGTGAACTTTTTTGAAGCACTGGTTGTGCAGCGTGTGGTTGGGCACTGTCACGGAAAGAACTGGACCCTTTCTGTTGACCATTGCTGGCTGCATTTTGCAAATTAGACAAAAGCCTTGAAGATGAGGAGCATAGTGGCTGGCCGTTGGAAGGTGACAAATGACCAATTGAGAACCATCACTGAAGCTGATCCTGTTACAGCTACATAAGAAGTTGCTGACGAATTCAACCATTTGGCATTTTGAAGCAAATTGGAAAGGTGAAAAAGCTTGATAGAAGTGTTGTCTTATTCTACACAACCACAGTGAACCATTTCTTGATTAGATTGTAGCCTGCGATGAAAAGTGGATTTTATACAACAACTGGCAATGACCAGCTCACAGGTTGGACCAAGGAGCTCTAGAACACTTCCAAAGCCAAACTTGCACCAAAAAAAGGTCATGGTCGTTGTTGGGTCTGCTGCCAGCCTGACCCACTATGGTGAATCCTGGCAAAGCCATTACACCTGAGAAGTATGCTCAGCAAATGATGCACCAAAAACTGCAATGCCCGCAGCCAGCTTTAGTCAACAGAAAGGGCCCAGTTCTTTCCGTGACAGTGCCCAACAACACGTTGCACAACCAGCACTTCAAAAAAGTTCACCGAGCTGGACTATGAACTTTTGCCTCATCTGCCATATTCACCTGACCTCTCACCAACCGACTGCGACTTCTTCAAGCATCTCAATAACTTTTTTGTTTTTTGGCCACTTCTATTGGTCTTTCATTTATTTCTGTCTTTGTTCTTTGGCCTATGTGCGCCTCCCATCTCAGTGGCCTCTCGCTGCAGAGCACCTGCTCTGGGCGCATGCAGTCCAGAGCTCTGGCTCGGTAGTTGGCACATCGGTCCAGCCGCTCTGCAGCACGTGGGATCTTCCCAGGCCAGGGTTCAAACCGGCACCCCTTGCACTGCAAGGTGGTGTCCTTACCCACTGAACCACTAGGGAAGCCCCTCAATAACATTTTGCAGGGAAAATCCTCCCATGACCAGCAAGGGGGCAGAAAATGCTTTCTAAGAGTCAAATTCCGAAGCACAGATTTTTATGCTACAGGAATAGACTTATTTCTCACTGGCAAAAAATGTGTTGATTGTAATGATTCCTATTTTGATTAATAAAGATGTTTTTGAGCCTGGTTAGAATGATTTAAAGTTCACTGTCTGAAGCCACAATTACTTCTGTACCAACTTAATAGTAACCTAGGAATGGATACAATGGGCCAGGTTTGAGAAGTGATTCTTCTAGTAGAAGTCTATTTTTTTGATGTGACAAATGAAGCACAGTTGATGTCTTAGGTTTTGAAGCAGGGACTTGATAGAAGTGTTGTCTTATTCTACACAACCACAGTGAACCATTTCTTGATTAGATTGTAGCCTCGATGAAAAGTGGATTTTATACAACAACTGGCAATGACCAGCTCACAGGTTGGACCAAGGAGCTCTAGAACACTTCCAAAGCCAAACTTGCACCAAAAAAAGGTCATGGTCGTTGTTGGGTCTGCTGCCAGCCTGACCCACTATGGTGAATCCTGGCAAAGCCATTACACCTGAGAAGTATGCTCAGCAAATGATGCACCAAAAACTGCAATGCCCGCAGCCAGCTTTAGTCAACAGAAAGGGCCCAGTTCTTTCCGTGACAGTGCCCAACAACACGTTGCACAACCAGCACTTCAAAAAAGTTCACCGAGCTGGACTATGAACTTTTGCCTCATCTGCCATATTCACCTGACCTCTCACCAACCGACTGCGACTTCTTCAAGCATCTCAATAACTTTTTTTTGCTTTTTGGTCACTTCTATTGGTCTTTCATTTATTTTCATCTTTGTTCTTTGGCCTGTGTGGGCCTCCCAATTGCAGTGGCCTCTCTCGCTGCAGAGCACCGACTCTGGGCGCATGCGCTCCAGAGCTCTGGCTCGGTAGTTGGACACATCGGTCCAGCCGCTCTGCAGCACGTGGGATCTTCCCAGGCCAGGGATCAAACCGGTACCCATTGCACTGCAAGGCGGTGTCCACCCACTGGACCACCAGGGAAGCCCCTCAATAACATTTTGCAGGGAAAATCCTCCCATGACCAGCAAGGGGGCAGAAAATGCTTTCTAAGAGTCAAATTCCGAAGCACAGATTTTTATGCTACAGGAATAGACTTATTTCTCACTGGCAAAAAATGTGTTGATTGTAATGATTCCTATTTTGATTAATAAAGATGTTTTTGAGCCTGGTTAGAATGATTTAAAGTTCACTGTCTGAAGCCACAATTACTTCTGTACCAACTTAATAGTAACCTAGGAATGGATACAATGGGCCAGGTTTGAGAAGTGATTCTTCTAGTAGAAGTCTATTTTTTTGATGTGACAAATGAAGCACAGTTGATGTCTTAGGTTTTGAACTTTGGGGAGAATAGTGGTATCCTTGAGTTTTCTAGAAATTAGTTATCCATTCATGAAGGTTTGAATTTCCAATGGGAGAATTGAATTTCACTATTACTTATATTTAATATATGTCTTATTTTTTCTAAAACTATTGATTATTTTATGATGATCTTGAAGATAGTCTGTTTTAAACTATGGGCATTGTGTTAACTTGATTTAGTATGCTGTGATGGATCTAAATGATGTAACTAAATATAGATACATACAGTGTCAGTACTTGGATGGCATCCACCTAAGAGTTTATAGAAACTGGAGGGTAAAAGTATGCAACAGTTGGCCAAGCTGTATAACCCATTAGGGTCATTGTTGGAGAATTATTGCAAGACTTCTGATTATTACAGCTCAGAAAAGGCATAGGAATTGGTAAAAGTCCAAAAATGTATAGCCACAGTAGTAAGGTGTGGTAGAAGGAGTTTGGAGAAGGGGATGGTAACCCACCCCAGTGTTCTTGCCTGGAGAATCTCGTGAACAGAAGAGCCTGGCGGACTACAGTATCCGGAGTAGCACAGAGTTGGACCCGACTGAAGCGACAGCACAAGCACAAGAAGAAGTTTGTATGAACAGATTTTTCAGTCATGGTCTGCCAAAATGGGAGGATAACCCTTAGAAGTGTAGAGGAAAAATCATACAAAGTAGACAGCAAGATTATACAATTCAGTACTTACCAGAGTATAATAGGGTTAAAACATACTTAGACTCATTAGAGGAGGATAAGTCTGTAATAAGATTAATGATACCTATGAGGGTTAGTGTTAGTCTTTTGTGGTTGGGGTCACAGGAGACAGCCTCCCCCCCCCCCCCAAATCACCAGTCGTTGTTCCATGGACAGACAAGATCAGGTAGCTCTGAATTCACCCATTTTGATTAATAAAGATGTTTTTGAGCCTGGTTAGAATGATTTAAAGTTCACTGTCTGAAGCCACAATTACTTCTGTACCAACTTAATAGTAACCTAGGAATGGATACAATGGGCCAGGTTTGAGAAGTGATTCTTCTAGTAGAAGTCTATTTTTTTGATGTGACAAATGAAGCACAGTTGATGTCTTAGGTTTTGAACTTTGGGGAGAATAGTGGTATCCTTGAGTTTTCTAGAAATTAGTTATCCATTCATGAAGGTTTGAATTTCCAATGGGAGAATTGAATTTCACTATTACTTATATTTAATATATGTCTTATTTTTTCTAAAACTATTGATTATTTTATGATGATCTTGAAGATAGTCTGTTTTAAACTATGGGCATTGTGTTAACTTGATTTAGTATGCTGTGATGGATCTAAATGATGTAACTAAATATAGATACATACAGTGTCAGTACTTGGATGGCATCCACCTAAGAGTTTATAGAAACTGGAGGGTAAAAGTATGCAACAGTTGGCCAAGCTGTATAACCCATTAGGGTCATTGTTGGAGAATTATTGCAAGACTTCTGATTATTACAGCTCAGAAAAGGCATAGGAATTGGTAAAAGTCCAAAAATGTATAGCCACAGTAGTAAGGTGTGGTAGAAGGAGTTTGGAGAAGGGGATGGTAACCCACCCCAGTGTTCTTGCCTGGAGAATCTCGTGAACAGAAGAGCCTGGCGGACTACAGTATCCGGAGTAGCACAGAGTTGGACCCGACTGAAGCGACAGCACAAGCACAAGAAGAAGTTTGTATGAACAGATTTTTCAGTCATGGTCTGCCAAAATGGGAGGATAACCCTTAGAAGTGTAGAGGAAAAATCATACAAAGTAGACAGCAAGATTATACAATTCAGTACTTACCAGAGTATAATAGGGTTAAAACATACTTAGACTCATTAGAGGAGGATAAGTCTGTAATAAGATTAATGATACCTATGAGGGTTAGTGTTAGTCTTTTGTGGTTGGGGTCACAGGAGACAGCCCCCCCCCCCCCCCCAAATCACCAGTCGTTGTTCCATGGACAGACAAGATCAGGTAGCTCTGAATTCACCCAGTGTGGCCAAGCATAAGGGTTTGCTGTGGCAGCCTATTCTTTGCTGGCTGACTTTTGGTTCACCTGATGGATGATGGTATACAGTCACAAATGCTGTTTATCTGTAGAATTAATCACCTGATTTCTGGAAACCATAAGACAGTTGCATATTGAATAATATATATGATGATACTTTGGCACAGTTGACAAAATTTAACTTTCTATGCCTTAGCCACCCATGGAACAGTTTGGAATGATAAGCATACTCCCTGTTGCCATTGTCTTGCTTGTTGACAGGGCAAACAAGGACAAATAAAAATTTAAGCTAACTATGTCTTTCATACTGATGACCAGACTGGTGAGTCAGATGACTAGCAACACAATTGTGCTGCTAATAAAAAGCAGTGTCAACTGCTTTTCATTATTCACTCACTCGACTCTAATGGCACTTAATACTAATGAGTAATATAGTGCCAGGTGCCAGGATTAAAGCTTTGGTTGTATGGTAATCCTTTTGTCTAATAGTGAAATGAAGTCAGGGTTTCTAAATGTGTCTGACAGCCTAAGGGTAGGTTTGCTGATAACGGATCACAGCTAAATACTTTTTCCATGATGGAAAATTTTTGACCCATGATATAGTGGCGGTTCATTATAACTTTGGACAAAATAGTGGAACAAACATTTGATGGTTTTTTTTTTTTTTTCTTTTTCTACTTCTGTTGATCTTTCATTTATTTCCATCTTTGTTTTGTGGCCTGTGTGGGCCTCCCATTGCAGTGGCCTCTCGTCGCAGAGAACTAGCTCTGGGCACATGTGCTCCAGAGTGCTGGCTCAGTAGTTGGACACATTGGTCCAGCCGCTCCGCGGCACGTGGGATCCTCCCAGGCCAGGGATCGAACCGGTGCCCCTTGCACTGCAAGGCGGTGTCCTTACCCACTGGACCACCAGGGAAGCCCCCCCCCCCCTTTTAAACATGACTAACATTTGGGGAGAGAAGAAGCTATAGCAAGGCCCATAGGTTTTTTTTTTTTATTTCATTTGAAACTGCTAGGATCAAATGCATCTTAGAATTCAGAATTTTTAGGACTTCAGAAATATGACAGTACTATATATAACTCTGGGTGAGTCTGGAGAAGCACCTTCTAATACAACACATATTTCTTCAGCAAAAAGTTCGAGTATTCACAATGAGTGGGATCAGTAAATTCTGTAAATAACTTTTCGTCAGATTTAATCATCAATGAGTTTTTAAAATTTTTGGAATTTGGAATGGAAGATAGGCACTGTGAGTTCTGTACTTAAATCTGTCAAGCATATCTCTAGTTGATGGGAAAAAAATGATGGAGCAAATGCATAAAAGTAATTTCAAGATACTTTTGGTTGACAAAGCAGAATATAATTAATAAAAGAATCTCTGGGTTTCTAGGATTTGTACTGTGTTCGCAGTGACCTGGGGAACCTGCTCAAAGCCCTGGGTCGCTTGGAAGAAGCCAAGGTAGGTGTTTGATAGAACACATTTAAACACCAGTGTTACGGAAACTTGTACTTTTTTGCCAAGTCTTCAACTCTTCATTGAGCTATCTTCACAAAACAGTCCTATGAAACTGAGAAAAACTGACGGCATGAATCGCCTCAGACTAGAGCAGGGCCAGGCTTTGGCATATCTGTTCTAAATCTGGGGGTAAAGCAAGAACCTGAACATTCTGGAGCCTTTCTGCTGAGCTAGATCATCTTTATAACAATGGGCTCCGTCATGATCTTGTGTGGGAATAAATAACAGTCCTTCAAATCTGAGGCTTGCCTGCTGGTGACAAGCAGAGCGCCTGTGATTTGGCTCAAGACTCCTATATGATGCAGGTGCCATTGAAAATGCTGCTCTTCTAAGTCCTTTGTGGCTTGTAAGTGGAGAAGAATTTCATCCAAATGTTACCCTATAATACTGGCATTTAAAATTCTTATTTAACCTTCCTCCCTTCATCTTCCTCACCCTTTTTACAGTGGAAGAAAGGCTTAAATGATTGCAAATTAATAATTGGAACATCCTGCTCCTTCTTGTCCCCACTCCCTTCCCCCAGTTCCTTTTTCCTCTTTTCCAATCCTAGTTGTCTACCTTCTTTTCTTCCTTACTTCCTTCTTTTATTCTTCCCCACCCCACCTCCCTAAAAAAAAAAAACAAGACAAAGCTGGTTTGTTTGGGAAATGGACTGATCGAAAGAAAACTTGCCAAAGTGGAAAGGTGGCTTTTAGCATTCTGTGTTTCCAAAGAATGAATTTGAACACCAGGTTGGGTTATCAAAGCTTTTGGTATAATTTTAAATTAAATTTATAAATGAAATTGTCTTGTTACAAGCCACCTTACGCAACCGCGCTGCAGGGGTGAGGAGTGGGGAGAAACCAGAATGCTTCTGAAACTCCCACCTGTTGCTCTGAGCCCCACGCGCATGCTAATACGTGGAGTGTATGCGCAGCGTAGCTGTCTGTTTGACTGCTTCATCCAGGGAGGGAGAAGGCTTTTCAGCACTGTCTAATGTTAAAAGGCACTAGTTTTTAAGTGCATAGATTATAAATTCTGCTGACACTTTGGATTAACCTTATGTAGGTTTCCAGCTAATGAATTGTAATTAATTTCAGTCTTAGCTGATAAATCTAATTGGTAATTTATAGAACAAATATTTGATAAGCTTCTATTAATTGTCACCCCACCAAGCGGACAGCTAACATGAATTGCACTTCACTGCAGCTTTAGAGATCGGTTTAGGCTGAGACATTGCGCCTGCCTTAGGTTGCTGACTTCTTATTTCAGACTCTGGAGACCTAGTTTGAAAAATGGTCCTTCAAAATCTGAGGCTTGCCTGCTGGTGACAAGCAGAGCGCCTGTGATTTGGCTCAAGACTCCTATATGATGCAGGTGCCATTGAAAATGCTGCTCTTCTAAGTCCTTTGTGGCTTGTAAGTGGAGAAGAATTTCATCCAAATGTTACCCTATAATACTGGCATTTAAAATTCTTATTTAACCTTCCTCCCTTCATCTTCCTCACCCTTTTTACAGTGGAAGAAAGGCTTAAATGATTGCAAATTAATAATTGGAACATCCTGCTCCTTCTTGTCCCCACTCCCTTCCCCCAGTTCCTTTTTCCTCTTTTCCAATCCTAGTTGTCTACCTTCTTTTCTTCCTTACTTCCTTCTTTTATTCTTCCCCACCCCACCTCCCTAAAAAAAAAAAACAAGACAAAGCTGGTTTGTTTGGGAAATGGACTGATCGAAAGAAAACTTGCCAAAGTGGAAAGGTGGCTTTTAGCATTCTGTGTTTCCAAAGAATGAATTTGAACACCAGGTTGGGTTATCAAAGCTTTTGGTATAATTTTAAATTAAATTTATAAATGAAATTGTCTTGTTACAAGCCACCTTACGCAACCGCGCTGCAGGGGTGGGGGTGGGGAGAAACCAGAATGCTTCTGAAACTCCCACCTGTTGCTCTGAGCCCCACGCGCATGCTAATACGTGGAGTGTATGCGCAGCGTAGCTGTCTGTTTGACTGCTTCATCCAGGGAGGGAGAAGGCTTTTCAGCACTGTCTAATGTTAAAAGGCACTAGTTTTTAAGTGCATAGATTATAAATTCTGCTGACACTTTGGATTAACCTTATGTAGGTTTCCAGCTAATGAATTGTAATTAATTTCAGTCTTAGCTGATAAATCTAATTGGTAATTTATAGAACAAATATTTGATAAGCTTCTATTAATTGTCACCCCACCAAGCGGACAGCTAACATGAATTGCACTTCACTGCAGCTTTAGAGATCGGTTTAGGCTGAGACATTGCGCCTGCCTTAGGTTGCTGACTTCTTTATTTCAGAGCTCTGGAGACACCTAGTTTGAAAAATGTTATTCTGTTTTTTGTGAGAACCTAGTGAGCAAGAAAATACTCTTGAGTGAAATGCAATGTATTTCTTTTGTAATCAGTGCATTTGAAAATTCAAGCCAGCATATTCCTAGTAGATGGAAGCTAAATTAAGTTGTCTTTGTAGAAAATGAAGAGCCTTTCTTCCAGCAAAAATCCCTGCTGTATGCAATAGCCCTGATTAACCCTCTCCCTTCTGCATGTTTCCCATATTACAGACTTGAGACTGTCCTCATTCCCATATGTAATAGACATCCAAAGAATTTCGATTGCTTTGTTGAACTTTTACTAATGATCTTGTTTTTATTTTCTCTCTTGTTTTTGGTTTTTCACCATTGATATTGTATTTAGAAGGTTTCAGGTGGGTGAAACCTCCTATTCCATGCGTAAGGTGCCTCGCTGAAGGGAGCTCGAGGCCTGGATCTAGGGCAGACACACACCTCCTCCTCTTCCAGCAAGGAACGCACCGAAAAGTCACATGATGAGAAATATGGTAACGGGTTTGTAACTGCCACAGCCAAACAATTTGCCTCCATGCCTGAATCTTCTGTCTTGTGGCTTCAGAAACAGCTTAAAATAATTTTATTTACAAGCAAGTTATGTAAGAGAATGTTTTATACTATAGCCACAATTCTGTCAAAGATAAGTAAAAGTTAATTGATATTAAAAATTCTTAGAAATAATTTACTAGTAAAAGCTTCTAACTCTTCTTGTTGTTCATTTTTTCCTTTTTTCTTCTTTGTTTGGATTGCAGCATTCTGCTCTTCTGATGATGCGCTGTGACCCTGCAGTAGCGCAAAGGCTGCGCAGCGTTAACGCGCAATGCGTGCAAATGAGCCCCTGTGAACGGTTGACTAGATGAGTAATCTGATTGACTGGCTCCCTCAGTCCTATTCTGTAGCCTTTTTGGATAAAATTGGGTTTTAACATACCTCAAGTCCAACTAATCTCATTAAGAAAATATTCTCTATGGGCCTGTCTAGTAGATTAATGGATCTGGTTGGCCGTTTGCTGCGTCTAGGGGTGTTCTATGTAGCGCAGCAGTTCGCAGCGATTGCGCAGTGCGATGCTGTTAGGTTGCGCAAGCGATGTTTGCGCTCGCATTACAGGGACCTCAACCTAGGTGCAGTCCTGTCATATGAGGTTTCAGCTTCGGTCCCCTTGGGAGATAGGGGCATTGTCAGGATGTGACTTGGCAGAAAAAACGTTTTCCTCCCCAGTGGCTTAGTCTTGATGTTAGTGAGGAACACTTTTGTTTATTTAGAGCAGCATTTCCCAAAATGTGTTTTATAGGTATTCTCATGAATTGTCCAATGAAAGAAGAGTTCCACGATGAATCAAGTTTAGGGAACCTTGTGTGTGCTATTAAAGGCTTAGGGAAGACCTATAGTTAAGAAACCTATTTTCTGTTTCCCTAATTTGTTTGATCATGAAATCTTTTTTTCCCCAGTGATAATTACCAACACACTGTAGAACACACTTTGGGAAACTTGGGTAGGGAGGACAGGTGGGAAAAATTTAGCCTTAAGTGGTACCTTCTAGATACCAGTTCAGAATTGTAGCAAGGGCCCGGCCCTTAGGTGTTCAGATAAGAGAAATTCAGCATAGAGTCTTAAGGCAACTGACTTACTGGTTAAGTCCCAGGTGTGGATGTTGATTGGCAGAACTGAACATGGTGGTTTGCACCTGGGTTCTGGTGGCGCAAGCGCAGGAGCAGCCAGCTGTGGCAGCGCATTAGTTTTGGCGCAAGCGAGCCTATGCTGCAGGGTCACTTTTGGCTGGTCAGAGAAGGAATAATGATATCACCTTCTTCCTCCCTCCCCCAATCTTTTTTTTTCCCCTTTACAAATTTTCCCCTTTCCCTTTACCTCCTTCCCCTCCCGTCTTCTTCTTTTATTAACCCCTCCTAAGGCATGTTATTTGAAAGCAATTGAGACGCAACCGAACTTTGCAGTAGCTTGGAGTAATCTTGGCTGTGTTTTCAATGCACAAGGGGAGATTTGGCTTGCGATTCATCACTTTGAAAAGGTTAGTCGTTAAATTGATAATTGGTATTCATGAAGTACTTTTGTATGCAGGGTGTTTCCACTAGAACTGAATAATAGGACGTTACTTAATCAGTCACAAGTATCTTTGTTTTTCTGACAGCACTGCAGAATTTGCTGGCTGGTATGTGGCTGTCTCCAGTTTTGCATTGAAAATATACTTTAAAAATCCTTTTTTTAAACTGGCAGCTTAAAAAGAAGGGTTGTAAAGAAGGAGGGTTTTTTGGTGAAAAGACTGATTCCACACCTGAGGCAGGAAATGTACAAAATTGATCTAGAATGCTTTGTCATAGCAGAAAGCAAAGAAGTTTTGATAAATTGATGTCAGAAGTACACAGGAGGCAACTGGAAGAGACTTCTACTGGCTAAAGAAGAGAGTCGAGCAACAGTGGGAATAATAACTGAAATATATTGACACTTAGCAATCACATTCAAATTCATGAGTTCATTATTATACTAAGAAGAAATTCATGAGTCATCTTTGGAAGATAAGGACCAACTCATTTTGAAAACTGGTGAAAAAATTGTCCTCTCTAGTGTATCTACTGGACATCAGGGTAACCCAAGAGTTGATAAGGGGAAGTGTCTCTTTATATAAGTCTTCCAGCTAATAAGTGAAGTAGGGTAAATGATAGGATCAGAGTATCACCATAAATTTAGGCATTTATCAGTGGCAATTAAAAGAGACACAACCAGACATTTTATACCTTGTGACAGAAGTAAATGTTGATATTTCCACCAGCGAAGCAACCTTGCAAAAAGAGAACCCAAATCTGATTAAGCCTGTAGTACTAACTACCAGTTTATAGGAAATAAGACAAGATGGAAACATAAATATGTTAAAGGACACCATAGGGGTGCAGTCAGCGAATTCGAACTATGGGAAGCTGTATACAATGATCTGACTGCTTCAACAAATTATAGGAGTAAAAATGGAGATTTAAACTTTCAATTTAAAAGAAACTCAGTGGGTCTAACTTGGACCCTAAATCAAAGTTAATCAGACATTGAACCAATGAATGGATGCTTGATATTAAGGAATTACTGTCATTTTGATATTGTGGGTATGTTAGGAAAAGATATTCCCTGTATTGTTCCTGAAATATATTTTGAAATATTTTTGAGAGAACTGATTATATCTGGGATTAGCTTCAAAATGATCAGGGAAGAGGGCAAGTTAGGTTGGAATATATATTAAATATGAACATGATTTTGTGATTGTTGAAACTGGGCAATGGAAACTTAAGGGTTCATTATATTCCTCTGCTTTTGTATATATTTGAAACTTTCCATAATAAAAAGTTAAATTTTGGGGATGGACATATGTTACTATAGATAATTCTAACTTAAGTGCACCAGAGTTGCCATCTAAGTGAAGAGGAAGTGTTTTTAATGAATCTTAGGTATACTCACCTTTACCTTTAAAGTATTTCAGTTCAGGTTCCCACTTTTTACACTATAAGAGTACCTACTGTCTTGCTCAGTGGTTCTGCTTGGTTGCACATGAGGAGCTTGTAAAAGATATGGATGTCCTGGCCTCGTTTTCATTCTGTAATTTTTATTTTGTTTTACTTTTTGGCTGTACCCATGGCATGCAGGATCTTAGTTCCCAGATCAGAGATTGAACCTGTATGCCTGCATTGGAAGGCAGAGTCTTCTTTTTTTTTTTTTAATTTAATTTTATTTATTGGCTATTCTGGGTTTTCATTGCTGCTGCAGGCTCTTCTCTAGTTGCAGGGAGTGGGGGCTACTCTCTAGCTGAGAGGAGCAGGCTTCTTCTTGCGGTGACTTTTCTTGTTGTGGAACTCAGGCTCTAGGGCACACAGGCTTAAACAGTTGCAGTTCGGAGGCTCTAGAGCGCAGGCTCCGTAGTTGTGACTCACGGGCTTAATCGCTGCAGCATGTGGGATGCTCCCGAATCAGTGATTGGACCCATGTCTCCTGCCTTGGCAGGTGGATTCTTCACCACTGAGCTACCAGGGAAGCTCCAGGAAGGCAGAGTCTTAACTGCTGTGGGAAGTCCCCCTGGTCCCGTTTTCAGAGAGTCTGATTTAATTGGTCTGTGATGGAATTCAGGCACCATTTAGGAGGTGAATTCTTACACACTGCCAGGGTTGAGAATTATTTATGTAGATATATCTGGTTATATGTATTTTTTCTTTTTCTCATCATGCCTCTTTTATTTTGTATTTATTTTCGTCCATCTTTTTTATTCTTTGGCATGGGTGGGCCTCCGATTGCAGTGGCCTCTCTCTGCAGAGCACCGGCTCTGAGTGCATGCATTCCAGAGTGCTGGCTCATAAGTGGACACACCCGTCTAACTGCACGTGGGATCCTCCCAGGCCAGGGATCGAACTAGTGGCCCCGCACTGCAGACTCTTTACGCGCTGGACCACCAGGGAAGCCCATGGACATTTTTTTGTTTTTTTTTGTTTTTATTTATTTATTTTTGGCTCTTCTGGGTTTTCACTGCTGCCACAGGCTCTTCTCTAGTTGCAGGGAGTGGGGGCTACTCTCTAGTTGAGGTGAGCAGGCTTCTTGTTGCAGTGACTCCTCGTGTTATGGAACTCGGGCTCTAGGGCACACGGGCTTCAGTAGTTGTGGCACATGGGCTCCATAGGTGTGGCTCAGAGGCTCTAAAGCACAGGCTCCGTAGTTGTGGCTCATGGGCATAGTTGCTCCGCAGCATGTGGGATCTTCCTGGATCAGGGATTGAACCCGTGACTCTTGAGTTGGCAGGCGAACTCTTTACCACTGAGCTACCAGGGAAGCCCCATGGTCATATTTTAAGACAGCTTCATAACTATTTGGGTGAGACCACTTAATGATTAGTATCCCCTTGTAGTCATGTGTCTCACTGACCTTTCAGCTCCAGTTGCATATCTTACTAAGGTCTGGGTATACAGTGTAGTTATTGAGGTGTGTATTTCCATTTTCAGTTAGAGCTTGCTGCTTCTTCCTGCCACTAGTTTTCAGAAAAGCTAGGCTTGCTTAATTGAGAATAAAATAGGGCTGACTATTAGAAGTATTCAGCTCAGTAAAATTGGGTAGACCCATTTAAAATTTTTCTCTTCAGGACAGATTTTTTTTTTTAACTTTTATTTTACTTTTTAACTTTTACAGAGTTTTGTTGTTTACAGATATGTATGTTCCCAGATTAGTTCAGGCCAGATTTTACTCTTACATTACATGGAAGTTTTTTTGATAATATTGAGGTTGTGAATAATGAGTGGGTGCTAAAATAATTGGGTTTTAGAAATGAAAGAGTTGATTATACTAGAAAATATAATTGGAGATCTAAAATTGTGTCAAAATTAAGAATTGTAGTTACAAAGCTTGTCTAAAATCCCAACTTGCTCTAATTATCTTGTATTTTTTAGGCTGTCACACTTGATCCCAATTTTTTGGATGCTTATATCAATTTAGGAAATGTCTTGAAAGAGGCACGGATTTTTGACAGGTGAGAGAATGTTCTGCTTGAAGTCTGGTTATATCAGCACTTGAGAGTTTAGACTGAAATTATTATAATGTTTCACTGAAATACACTTTTCCTTTTTTACTATGTTGCTTTCCCCTGATCAGCTCTGCTGTGTTACCTTTTGTTATAGGTTTATTATTGCCTGACTTTTATTGTTGGCTTTTCACTGTAGATCTCACTAGGAGTTTAGTTGAAATTTTCCTTTATTGTGAAACTGTTCAAATGGTTCTCAAGGCAAAACAATAGAATGAGAAAGATTAGAGATCTCTTTAAGAAAACTGGAGCTACTAAGGGAACATTTCACACCATAATAAGCACAATAAAGAATAAAAATGGCAAGGACCTAACAGAAGCAGAGGAGATTAAGAAAAGGTGGAAAGAATACACAGAATAACTGTACATAAAAGCTCTTAGTGACCCAGTTAACCATGATGATGTGGTCACTCACCCAGAGCCAGACATCCTGGAGTATGAAGTCAAGTGGGCCTTAGGACACGTCACTGTGAACAAAGCTAGTGGAGGTGATTTCACAAAGCTAGGTGAAATTCCAGCTGAGCTATTTAAAACCTTAAAAGATGATGCTGTTAAAGTGCTACAGTCATTATGCCAACAAATTTGAAAAGCTCAGTAGTGGCCACAGAACTGGAAAAGGTCAGTTTTCTTTCCAATCCCAAAGAAAAGCAATGCCAGAGAATGTTCAGGCTATCGTACAATTGCACTCATTTCACATGCCAGCAAGATCATGCACAAAATCCTTTGAGCTAGGCTTCAGTAGTATACGTGAGCTGAGAACTTCCAGATGAATAAGCTGGATTTAGAAAAGGCAGAGTAACCAGAGATCAAATTGCCAACATATGTTGGATCATTGAAAGAGCAAGGGAATTCCAGAAGGACATCTACTTCATAGTCAGTGAAGCAGATCTGTGAAACCTGTGCACAGGGAAAGAAGCAACAGTTCGAAATGGACATGGAACAATGGACTGGTTCAAAATTGGGGAAGGAGTAGGTCAAGGCTATATATTGTCACGCTGCTTGTTTAACTTACAGCAGAGTACATCATGTGAAATGCTGGGATAGATGAATCATGAGCTGGAATCAAGATGCCTGGAGAAATATCAGCAACCTCAGATATGCAGATGGTACTACTTTAGTGGCATAAAGTGAAGAAGAACTAAAGAGCCTCTTGATGAAGGTAAAAGAGAGTGAAAAACCTGGCATAAAACTCAGCATTCAAGAAACTAAGATCATGGCATCTGGTCCTATCACTTCATGGCGAATAGATGGGAAGAATGTGGCAAAAGTGTTAGATTTCACTTCCATGGGCTCCAAAATCAATGCAGAAGGTGACTGTAGCCACAGAATTAAAAGACGCTTGTTCCTGGGAAGAATAGCTATGCTGAACCTAGATAGTGTTTTAAAAAGCAGAGACATCACTTAACTGACAAAACTCCATATAGTCAGAGCTATGGTTTTTCCAGTGGTCATGTACAAATGTGAGAGTTGGACTATAAAGAAGGCTGAGCACTGAAGAAATGATGCTTTCAAACAGTGGTACTGGAGAAGACTCTTGAGAATCGCTTGGACAGCACAGAGATCAAACCAGTCCATTGTAAAGGAAATCAACCCTGAATATTCACTGGAAAAACTGATACTGAAGCTGAAGCTCCAATACTTTGGCCACCTGATGAGAAGAGCCGACTCATTGGAAAAGACCCTGATGCTGGGAAAAAGTGAGGGCAAGAGGAGAAGGGGGCGAGAGAGGATGAGGTGGTTGGATGGCATCACTGAATCAATGGACATGTGTTTGAGCAAACTCAGGGAGATAGTGATGGACAGAGAAGCCTGGCGTGCTGCAGTCCATGGGGTCGCAAAGAGTCGGACACAACTTAGCAACTGAACAACAATTGAAATGATTATGTTTTAGATTTAATAATTCTGAATGATTCAAAAAATAAAGTAGATCCTGAATCTTAACTTTCCGTTGTCATAGGAAAGCCTGTTTCTTTTAGATACGTTAAAGTTTTTGGTGTAAAGGTACATTTTGTAAAGGTGCAGTTTTGATTTTTGAGATTAAGTATAGTATGGCATGAATTAATTATAACAAAGCATCCACTAAAAGTTAGTTACATTGTGTGTGTGTGTGTGTGTGTTTTTGTTTTGTTTTGTTTACAGAGCTGTGGCAGCTTACCTTCGTGCCCTAAGTTTGAGTCCAAATCATGCAGTGGTACATGGCAACCTGGCTTGTGTATACTATGAGCAAGGCCTGATAGATCTGGCAATAGACACCTACAGGCGAGCTATTGAACTACAACCACATTTCCCTGATGCTTACTGCAACCTAGCCAATGCTCTCAAAGAGAAGGGCAGTGTAAGGACTTTTATTCAGTCTATTTCTTTGTTACCTGGTGGGATTTAAAAAGTCGTTTTTGTACATGTAAGTGAAAGTGAAAGTCGCTCAGTTATGTCTGACTCTTTGCGACCCATGGACGAGCCATGGAATTCTCCAGGGGAGAATACTGGAGTGAGTAGCCTTTCCTTTCTCCAGGGGATCGTTCCCAACCCAGGGATCGAACCCAGGTCTCCCACATTGCAGGCGGATTCTTTACTGTCTGAGCTATCAGGGAAGCATATTGTCGTTAAAGATTGAGTTGGTAAATTGTTTTACTTTGGGATTTCAGTTGAGAGGAAGAATAGCAAATAATACCTGTTTCTGGAATGTTACCATTCACTAGGCTTAATTAAGCAGTTGTTAGAATAGAATAATATCACTGGTGGCTGTTTGATTCCTCTCTTACGGGTTTTCAATAGTTTGTTTTGTTTTTTAGGTTGCCGAAGCAGAGGATTGTTATAATACAGCTCTCCGACTGTGTCCCACCCATGCAGACTCTCTGAATAACCTAGCCAATATCAAACGAGAACAGGGAAACATTGAAGAGGCAGTTCGCTTGTATCGTAAAGCATTAGAAGTATGTTGAGGGTGGTGTGGCTGGGTATTTTGTGTGATAGTAGGTGGGAAGGCCCCAGTTTTTGTCAGGTAATGATTCAAAAATAAAGTAGATCCTGAATCTTAACTTTCCGTTGTCATAGGAAAGCCTGTTTCTTTAGATACGTTAAAGTTTTTGGTGTAAAGGTACATTTTGTAAAGGTGCAGTTTTGATTTTTGAGATTAAGTATAGTATGGCATGAATTAATTATAACAAAGCATCCACTAAAAGTTAGTTACATTGTGTGTGTGTGTGTGTGTTTTTGTTTTGTTTTGTTTACAGAGCTGTGGCAGCTTACCTTCGTGCCCTAAGTTTGAGTCCAAATCATGCAGTGGTACATGGCAACCTGGCTTGTGTATACTATGAGCAAGGCCTGATAGATCTGGCAATAGACACCTACAGGCGAGCTATTGAACTACAACCACATTTCCCTGATGCTTACTGCAACCTAGCCAATGCTCTCAAAGAGAAGGGCAGTGTAAGGACTTTTATTCAGTCTATTTCTTTGTTACCTGGTGGGATTTAAAAAGTCGTTTTTGTACATGTAAGTGAAAGTGAAAGTCGCTCAGTTATGTCTGACTCTTTGCGACCCATGGACGAGCCATGGAATTCTCCAGGGGAGAATACTGGAGTGAGTAGCCTTTCCTTTCTCCAGGGGATCGTTCCCAACCCAGGGATCGAACCCAGGTCTCCCACATTGCAGGCGGATTCTTTACTGTCTGAGCTATCAGGGAAGCATATTGTCGTTAAAGATTGAGTTGGTAAATTGTTTTACTTTGGGATTTCAGTTGAGAGGAAGAATAGCAAATAATACCTGTTTCTGGAATGTTACCATTCACTAGGCTTAATTAAGCAGTTGTTAGAATAGAATAATATCACTGGTGGCTGTTTGATTCCTCTCTTACGGGTTTTCAATAGTTTGTTTTGTTTTTTAGGTTGCCGAAGCAGAGGATTGTTATAATACAGCTCTCCGACTGTGTCCCACCCATGCAGACTCTCTGAATAACCTAGCCAATATCAAACGAGAACAGGGAAACATTGAAGAGGCAGTTCGCTTGTATCGTAAAGCATTAGAAGTATGTTGAGGGTGGTGTGGCTGGGTATTTTGTGTGATAGTAGGTGGAAGGCAGTTCAGTTTGTCATGGTATCTACCTACCTCTTTTGTAAAAATAGCGGTTGAGTCATTCGTTGAACCAACTAATTGAGTACCTAAGGTATGAGTGATGTCCTGTGTAACATTCAAGAAAGTCCTTAAAACATTGGGTTTGTTATTTTATGTGTAGATAAGATATGCATGAAAATTTAAACAGTAAGTGACAGTTCAAGAGGAGTTACCAGTAAGTATATAATTTCACTGCCTGATGGCTATAATGTTGGTTGGTTAGCCTGTAGGAATTTCAAAGAGAGAGATGCTAGAGTTATCAGCATAAATTAAGACGAGAGGTCTCCCTTACACGTTTTGAAACATGGCGAGGTATAAAATAAAGGAAGAGGTAGAATTTGAACTATTTGGCTTCAAAGAATGTGTAGACTTGGAGAAGGTGGAAAGAAGTATAGGGATATAAAGGTGCTTGAGTGAAGTTCTTATTATAAGTTGTTACTGCTGTTTTAGCTCAGGTTTTTTTTTTTGGCCACTTCTGTTGGTCTTTCATTTATTTATTTTTGTTCTTTGGCTTGTGTGGGCCTCCCATCGCAGTGGTCTGTCGTTGCAGAGCACGGGCGCTGGGCGCATGTGCTCCAGAGCCCAGGCTCAGTAGTTGGACATACCGGTCCAGCCGCTCTGCAGCATGTGGGATCTTCCCAGGCCAGGGATCCAACCGGCGCCACTTGTGCTGCAAGGCGGTGTCCTTACTTATGTTAAGGGCTTTGGGATTTCAGTTGAGAGGAAGAATAGCAAATAATACCTGTTTCTGGAATGTTACCATTCACTAGGCTTAATTAAGCAGTTGTTAGAATAGAATAATATCACTGGTGGCTGTTTGATTCCTCTCTTACGGGTTTTCAATAGTTTGTTTTGTTTTTTAGGTTGCCGAAGCAGAGGATTGTTATAATACAGCTCTCCGACTGTGTCCCACCCATGCAGACTCTCTGAATAACCTAGCCAATATCAAACGAGAACAGGGAAACATTGAAGAGGCAGTTCGCTTGTATCGTAAAGCATTAGAAGTATGTTGAGGGTGGTGTGGCTGGGTATTTTGTGTGATAGTAGGTGGAAGGCAGTTCAGTTTGTCATGGTATCTACCTACCTCTTTTGTAAAAATAGCGGTTGAGTCATTCGTTGAACCAACTAATTGAGTACCTAAGGTATGAGTGATGTCCTGTGTAACATTCAAGAAAGTCCTTAAAACATTGGGTTTGTTATTTTATGTGTAGATAAGATATGCATGAAAATTTAAACAGTAAGTGACAGTTCAAGAGGAGTTACCAGTAAGTATATAATTTCACTGCCTGATGGCTATAATGTTGGTTGGTTAGCCTGTAGGAATTTCAAAGAGAGAGATGCTAGAGTTATCAGCATAAATTAAGACGAGAGGTCTCCCTTACACGTTTTGAAACATGGAGAGGTATAAAATAAAGGAAGAGGTAGAATTTGAACTATTTGGCTTCAAAGAATGTGTAGACTTGGAGAAGGTGGAAAGAAGTATAGGGATATAAAGGTGCTTGAGTGAAGTTCTTATTATAAGTTGTTACTGCTGTTTTAGCTCAGGTTTTTTTTTTTGGCCACTTCTGTTGGTCTTTCATTTATTTATTTTTGTTCTTTGGCTTGTGTGGGCCTCCCATCGCAGTGGTCTCTCTCGTTGCAGAGCACGGGCGCTGGGCGCATGTGCTCCAGAGCCCAGGCTCAGTAGTTGGACATACCGGTCCAGCCGCTCTGCAGCATGTGGGATCTTCCCAGGCCAGGGATCCAACCGGCGCCACTTGTGCTGCAAGGCGGTGTCCTTACTTGACCACTAGGGAAGCCCTAAAGTTATTTATTTATTTTTTAAGCTTTTATTTTACTTTTAACTTTTTTTTCTTAAAACTTTTATTTCGCCTTTAACTTTTACAGAATTTTGTGGTTGACAGATATGTATGTTCCCAGATCAGTCATATGTATATCCCCCCATCCCACCCCTCCAGACCATCACACAACACCCCTGCAGGATTCCCTTTTCTCACAGAACAATGACTATAGCCATTTTCTTCCCATATGATAGTACAGGCCTTCATGCTACTTCATGGACATTGTGGGGAATGTAACAGTGGATGGGAGGCGTAAAGGAAGTAGTATGAAGTTATTTTGTTTTTAACGTCAGTTATCTTGAATCTTTGTAGGTCTTCCCAGAGTTTGCTGCTGCCCATTCAAACTTAGCAAGTGTATTACAGCAGCAGGGAAAACTACAGGAGGCTCTGATGCATTATAAGGAGGCTATTCGGTAAGAGACTCACAGCTTTATTTTTTCTTACAAGTTTTTGAATGTTTGGTGTTTGGCACATTTGATATACAGGACTTCTAGTAATGGCAGACTAAATGAACATTATAGGAGGTTGTGGTTTTCGTACTAGAGAAATACAGTCTTTTTGTCCTGTCCTTTAGGATCAGTCCTACCTTTGCTGATGCTTACTCGAATATGGGAAACACTCTCAAGGAGATGCAGGATGTTCAGGGAGCCTTGCAGTGTTACACTCGTGCCATTCAGATTAACCCTGCGTTTGCAGATGCCCACAGCAATCTGGCTTCCATTCATAAGGTACTGATTTTTTTTTTAATATGTATTTTATTATAATATGTGCATCTTAGCACCGAATGTTACTAATTTTAGGAAAAATTTTGACCATCCCACTTTTATTTATTTCCAGGATTCAGGGAATATTCCACTTTGTTGCTTTTTTGTGGGCCTCCCATCGCAGTGGTCTCTCGTTGCAGAGCACGGGCGCTGGGCGCATGTGCTCCAGAGCCCAGGCTCAGTAGTTGGACATACCGGTCCAGCCGCTCTGCAGCATGTGGGATCTTCCCAGGCCAGGGATCCAACCGGCGCCACTTGTGCTGCAAGGCGGTGTCCTTACTTGACCACTAGGGAAGCCCTAAAGTTATTTATTTATTTTTTAAGCTTTTATTTTACTTTTAACTTTTTTTTCTTAAAACTTTTATTTCGCCTTTAACTTTTACAGAATTTTGTGGTTGACAGATATGTATGTTCCCAGATCAGTCATATGTATATCCCCCCATCCCACCCCTCCAGACCATCACACAACACCCCTGCAGGATTCCCTTTTCTCACAGAACAATGACTATAGCCATTTTCTTCCCATATGATAGTACAGGCCTTCATGCTACTTCATGGACATTGTGGGGAATGTAACAGTGGATGGGAGGCGTAAAGGAAGTAGTATGAAGTTATTTTGTTTTTAACGTCAGTTATCTTGAATCTTTGTAGGTCTTCCCAGAGTTTGCTGCTGCCCATTCAAACTTAGCAAGTGTATTACAGCAGCAGGGAAAACTACAGGAGGCTCTGATGCATTATAAGGAGGCTATTCGGTAAGAGACTCACAGCTTTATTTTTTCTTACAAGTTTTTGAATGTTTGGTGTTTGGCACATTTGATATACAGGACTTCTAGTAATGGCAGACTAAATGAACATTATAGGAGGTTGTGGTTTTCGTACTAGAGAAATACAGTCTTTTTGTCCTGTCCTTTAGGATCAGTCCTACCTTTGCTGATGCTTACTCGAATATGGGAAACACTCTCAAGGAGATGCAGGATGTTCAGGGAGCCTTGCAGTGTTACACTCGTGCCATTCAGATTAACCCTGCGTTTGCAGATGCCCACAGCAATCTGGCTTCCATTCATAAGGTACTGATTTTTTTTTTAATATGTATTTTATTATAATATGTGCATCTTAGCACCGAATGTTACTAATTTTAGGAAAAATTTTGACCATCCCACTTTTATTTATTTCCAGGATTCAGGGAATATTCCAGAAGCAATTGCTTCTTATCGCACCGCTCTGAAACTTAAACCTGATTTTCCTGACGCTTATTGTAATCTGGCTCATTGCCTGCAGGTAAAGAATAACAGGCCAGTTACTGGCTTTCAAGGTTGTAATCTCTTTTAATTGTTATGTGCCATATTAATCCAAGCTTGGTTGGAGACAGTGTTCTTTAATGGGTTATCTGACATTATTTTATGCCAAAGCCACATAAAATGTTAAGTCTTGGAATAGGGTTTTCTGGATAATATCTTCTTTTTGCCTTCTCTAGATTGTCTGTGACTGGACAGACTATGATGAGCGAATGAAGAAGTTGGTCAGCATTGTGGCTGACCAGCTAGAAAAGAACAGATTGCCTTCTGTGCATCCTCATCATAGTATGCTATATCCTCTTTCTCATGGCTTTAGGAAAGCTATCGCTGAGAGGCATGGGAACCTCTGCTTGGATAAGGTGCAACTCTTTTGTTTTAATCTTTTTGTTGTAAAGTAAAATACAGATGCAAAAAACTGTATGAATCCGGTTTGTGGCTTAGTGAGTTATAAAGTAGACACCACCCGAGTTGAGAAATGAAGCTTTGTGAGCAAGCCCAGAAACCCCTTCCATTGTGTCCTGTTTTTATTTTTTCTTACAAGTTTTTGAATGTTTGGTGTTTGGCACAGAACTTCTAGTAATGGCAGACTAAATGAACATTATAGGAGGTTGTGGTTTTCGTACTAGAGAAATACAGTCTTTTTGTCCTGTCCTTTAGGATCAGTCCTACCTTTGCTGATGCTTACTCGAATATGGGAAACACTCTCAAGGAGATGCAGGATGTTCAGGGAGCCTTGCAGTGTTACACTCGTGCCATTCAGATTAACCCTGCGTTTGCAGATGCCCACAGCAATCTGGCTTCCATTCATAAGGTACTGATTTTTTTTTTAATATGTATTTTATTATAATATGTGCATCTTAGCACCGAATGTTACTAATTTTAGGAAAAATTTTGACCATCCCACTTTTATTTATTTCCAGGATTCAGGGAATATTCCAGAAGCAATTGCTTCTTATCGCACCGCTCTGAAACTTAAACCTGATTTTCCTGACGCTTATTGTAATCTGGCTCATTGCCTGCAGGTAAAGAATAACAGGCCAGTTACTGGCTTTCAAGGTTGTAATCTCTTTTAATTGTTATGTGCCATATTAATCCAAGCTTGGTTGGAGACAGTGTTCTTTAATGGGTTATCTGACATTATTTTATGCCAAAGCCACATAAAATGTTAAGTCTTGGAATAGGGTTTTCTGGATAATATCTTCTTTTTGCCTTCTCTAGATTGTCTGTGACTGGACAGACTATGATGAGCGAATGAAGAAGTTGGTCAGCATTGTGGCTGACCAGCTAGAAAAGAACAGATTGCCTTCTGTGCATCCTCATCATAGTATGCTATATCCTCTTTCTCATGGCTTTAGGAAAGCTATCGCTGAGAGGCATGGGAACCTCTGCTTGGATAAGGTGCAACTCTTTTGTTTTAATCTTTTTGTTGTAAAGTAAAATACAGATGCAAAAAACTGTATGAATCCGGTTTGTGGCTTAGTGAGTTATAAAGTAGACACCACCCGAGTTGAGAAATGAAGCTTTGTGAGCAAGCCCAGAAACCCCTTCCATTGTGTCCTGTTTTTTATTTTATTTATATGTTTAGCTGCACCAGGTCTTAGTTGTGGCATGCAGGATCTTCGATCTTCATTGTGGCACATGCAATTTTTTTTTTTTTTTTAATTTTTTATTTTACTTTTACAGATAGTTGACTTTTAATTTTTTTTTTTTTTGGGAGGGGCTACTTCTATTGGTCTTTCATTTATCTGTTTTCATCTATCTTTGTTCTTTGGCCTGTGTGAGCCTCCCATCGCAGTGGTCTCTCTCGCTGTAGAGCACCGACTCTGGGCACATGCGCTCCAGAGCTCGGGCTCGGTAATTGGACATATTAGTCCAGCCGCTCCGTGGCACGCGGGATCTTCCCAGGCCAGGGATCTAACCAGCACCCCTTGCACTGCAAGGAGGTGTCCTTACCCACTGGACCACCAGGGAAGCCCACATGCAATCTTTAGTTGTGGTATGCGAGATCTAGTTCCCTGATCAGAGATTGAACCCATGCTCCCTACATTAGGAGCGTGAAGTCTTAGCCACTGGACCACCAAGGAAGTCTCTGTCCTATCTTTTTTTTTTTTTATTTCTGTCCTATCTTGATCATAACCCCTTCCATTCTATAAGGCAGAATCCTTAACTGAAATACTGGCAGTAGGCTGATGGTGTTTTCCTTTAGTTTTAAAACCATAGTTTTAAATAAAGTGTTTGGTATTTTATACTCACCTTTGAGAATTAGTGCTACTTGATAAAGATGGGAATTTACTTAGCAGAGTAGAATGGAGTAGTGGGTCTGATTCTGTTTTTTGAAAATGTTTGCCTACAGAATTTTCTAAAATGTAGGGTTTGTTATAACTGTCCACTCTGCTTTCCTACAATTTTTAGATTTGCTTAGACTATTTCATAGGCCTTAAAGCGGGTCAAAGTATGAAGCATATTACATAAGTAGCTAAGGTTGCATTGAACTGGCTATATGAATTAAAGAAGTATTCTGGGCAAGACCATTCCCAACAGATGTGAGCTGTGTTTTTAGTCAGTTTTTCTATGTGAAAATTTACATATAGACAACGTTACTAACAAGCCTTGAATTCCATTGGTAGATTAATGTCCTTCATAAACCACCATATGAACATCCAAAAGACTTGAAGCTCAGTGATGGTCGACTGCGTGTAGGATATGTGAGTTCTGACTTTGGGAATCATCCTACTTCTCATCTTATGCAGTCTATCCCAGGCATGCACAATCCTGATAAATTTGAGGTAAGATTAGTGTTTCCCTAGAGTTGCTATTTATAAAACCAAAGAAACCCACAGTGGTAGCTTTATTGTCCATCAGATGTTAAGCGCAGTGTGTTTAGGAAAGATCTGAGCCAAGGTTATTAAATGTTCTGTGTGCTGCCTTTCAGGTATTCTGTTATGCCCTGAGCCCAGATGATGGCACAAACTTCCGAGTAAAGGTGATGGCAGAAGCCAATCATTTCATTGATCTTTCTCAGGTGGGTGAAACTCTTATGCTTCAGCTTTTTATTTTGAGCAAATAGTGAATAGAACTGTTGACATCTGGCTTGTATTTTTCATGACAAATATAAGGGAATGGCAACTCACTCTAGAGTATGGACAGAGGAGCCTGGATGACTGCAGTCCATGGGGTTGCAAGGAGTTGGAAATGACTGAAAGGCTAATACTCACCCACACCCCACACCCCCCACCTCATGCCTGTGGGCGGTTGCTTTGAGCTTTTTCCCTTGTTTGTTTATGTTTATTACATTACATTTATAATCAGCATGGGTTTTGCTGAGGTTGCAAATGAAACAGAAGTATGATCTATCTGTGCTTGGACATAGAACTTCTCTGGGGATTGAGCTGGCACTTGTGATAGTAGATACCTAAAATTACCTGAATAAGTTGAACAAAATGGTGGTTTGGAAGAAGAACAAATAGGTGATTTAAAGGGCCTTTGCCTTTGGTAATCTTTATATACTTGGCTCCACTGCTGTTTCTTCTAGGAGCAAGAGTTTTATGATAAATTAAGATTGAAACTTGTGAGGGAAAGTTGTTGAAGGTATGGACTAGCGTTTTTTCCTATAGACCCTTTTGGCCACTCTGGTGACTAACAGAGGTATGTGAGGAGTATCTAGTAATTCATACAGATGAATCATTGAAGTCCAAGCAGGAAGATTGTGAGACTCTTATCGTTGCATAAATGATTTGTACCAACGTCTTTTGCGTTATAGCCGTGGCTTCGGAAGTATACCTTAGCATTTTTATGGAGGGTTGCACTCTTTTGTGACCAAGCAGCATGTGACCCTTGACCTCTAAGACCTTTCAGGATTCACTGCTTATTGACTGAAGTCTATATTTTTAAAAACAGATATATTTATTTTTTATACATACATATTAATTGAAGCATAGTTGACATACATAGTTGACATTTGCACATGTCATGACATCACCTTGAAAAGTCTGGTAACCATCTCGCTCCATATGAAGTTACTACAGTATTATTGACCATATTCCTCATGTTGGATGTTATATCCCTGTGGCTTGTTTTATACCTCTAGGTTTTTTTTTTTATTATTTTTTTGTAATCCTTTTCACCTATTATGCCCCCTTCCTTACCTTCCCTCTGGCGGCCTCTTCCATTTGTTGTCTGTATCTCGTCTGTTTTCGATTCCCCATAGAAATGAGATGATATGATATTTGTCTTTACCTGATTTATTTCACTTAGCCCAATACCTTCCAGGTCCATCATTCATGTTGTCAAAAATGGCAAGATTTTTTTTTTAATGGCTAGGGAATATTCTATTGTGTATGTATACCACATCTTCTCTATCCATTCATCCCTTGATGGACATTTAGGTTACTTCCATATCTTGACAGTTGTAAAGAATGCATAAATAATACTGCAGTGAACATTGGTATGCATATGTGAAGTCCAAACTCTTCAGAATGGCCCCTCTTTCTAAATTGGACTACAACTTTGTTAGCCAGTGCTTTTCACCACTTGTGATAGTAGATACCTCCAAACGGGGGCTGTTTGGCCTTCTTGGTAATCTTTATATACTTGGCTCCACTGCTGTTTCTTCTAGGAGCAAGAGTTTTATGATAAATTAAGATTGAAACTTGTGAGGGAAAGTTGTTGAAGGTATGGACTAGCGTTTTTTCCTATAGACCCTTTTGGCCACTCTGGTGACTAACAGAGGTATGTGAGGAGTATCTAGTAATTCATACAGATGAATCATTGAAGTCCAAGCAGGAAGATTGTGAGACTCTTATCGTTGCATAAATGATTTGTACCAACGTCTTTTGCGTTATAGCCGTGGCTTCGGAAGTATACCTTAGCATTTTTATGGAGGGTTGCACTCTTTTGTGACCAAGCAGCATGTGACCCTTGACCTCTAAGACCTTTCAGGATTCACTGCTTATTGACTGAAGTCTATATTTTTAAAAACAGATATATTTATTTTTTATACATACATATTAATTGAAGCATAGTTGACATACATAGTTGACATTTGCACATGTCATGACATCACCTTGAAAAGTCTGGTAACCATCTCGCTCCATATGAAGTTACTACAGTATTATTGACCATATTCCTCATGTTGGATGTTATATCCCTGTGGCTTGTTTTATACCTCTAGGTTTTTTTTTTTATTATTTTTTTGTAATCCTTTTCACCTATTATGCCCCCTTCCTTACCTTCCCTCTGGCGGCCTCTTCCATTTGTTGTCTGTATCTCGTCTGTTTTCGATTCCCCATAGAAATGAGATGATATGATATTTGTCTTTACCTGATTTATTTCACTTAGCCCAATACCTTCCAGGTCCATCATTCATGTTGTCAAAAATGGCAAGATTTTTTTTTTAATGGCTAGGGAATATTCTATTGTGTATGTATACCACATCTTCTCTATCCATTCATCCCTTGATGGACATTTAGGTTACTTCCATATCTTGACAGTTGTAAAGAATGCATAAATAATACTGCAGTGAACATTGGTATGCATATGTGAAGTCCAAACTCTTCAGAATGGCCTTCACTATCTTTCTAAATTGGACTACAACTTTGTTAGCCAGTGCTTTTCACCCACCATTAGCCCTCAGTTTTACCCTATACCAAATAGAAGTGATCTACCCATTTATGTAGAAACTACTTTGCTCTTTACTCTGGTTCCTTATTCATACAATTCTCTATGAGATTGTATTCTATCCAATCCCGCCAGACTCCTGTCCCTTTTTTTGGGGCGGGGAGTGGGAAAGGAAAGTACCATGCCAGTTTTATTTCCGTTGAATATTTATACCATGGACAGCAAGCCTTGCTCACATAAAGTAGAAAACAGATGTGATAAAACATGGTGTGAAAAATGATCAGACTGTGCATCTACAGTATTGTACAGTAAATACACAAGGCAGTAATACTTAGGGGTCAGAAACACTGCTTACTACCAGTCGTTTATGGAGTCATCATTTACAGTAAAAATGGGTACATTGCAAGGCTCAATTTTTATTTTCTTCTTTTGTCATTTACAGTAGAATAAATATTTTGTTGCTATTGCTACACGTGAAGTTTACATTCTAACCTGTTAAGTGTAGAAAGCTAGTATAAAGCATATAGCTTAAATGTAGGTCTCATATGTATGGCAGTTTAAGACTGGTAGTAGTTGTGCTTGTGATCAGCTCTTAACTTGAATTTTTATATCAAAGTATCCCCTAAAACCTGTCTTTCTCACTATACCCAATGTTCTCGCCATAAGCCTTATACTCTGTAGATTTCAGTGTCCCTGGCGAGGTTGGTGAATTCCATGGCCAGCAGGGGCTGCAGGTACTTGGGCTGCAGGAACTTGCTGTAGTAGGGATAATACTGCAGAGGGAAACCAAGGTAGCTGCCCGGGCCAAAGTACTCTGTGCTTCCAACGTTTTCCTTATCTTCATCTTGCTTGCCAGTGCACTTAAACAGGCAGAACATAACGGATTATACTTCATCACGGGGTAAGTCTCTTAGGACTCTTGGGAGGCTTAGGCTTTAAGCCCAGAACTCGGTTGAGCTTTATAACGACACATGGTTTGCCCTCGCTTTAACTCTTTAAGTTTCATTATTTATTCCAGAACAGTTTCCCAACCATTCAGGCTTGAACCTGCAGACTTTTCGCGCTCCTTGTTGGTTGTTAAAATTCTCCTTGCTCTTTGAGTTCCCTTGGCACATTGCCAGAATCTTCAAGAATCATATCATCCTTCTAGACTGAATTTTTCTTTTTTAATTTTGGCCTCTTTTATTGGTTTTTTATTTATTTATTTTCATCCATCTTTATTCTTTGGCCTGTGTGGGCCTCCCATTGCAGTGGCCTCTCTTGTTGCAGAGCACTGGCTCTGGGCACATGTGCTCCAGACCATGGAAATCAAGCCTTGATCAAATAAAGTAGAAAACAGATGTGATAAAACATGGTGTGAAAAATGATCAGACTGTGCATCTACAGTATTGTACAGTAAATACACAAGGCAGTAATACTTAGGGGTCAGAAACACTGCTTACTACCAGTCGTTTATGGAGTCATCATTTACAGTAAAAATGGGTACATTGCAAGGCTCAATTTTTATTTTCTTCTTTTGTCATTTACAGTAGAATAAATATTTTGTTGCTATTGCTACACGTGAAGTTTACATTCTAACCTGTTAAGTGTAGAAAGCTAGTATAAAGCATATAGCTTAAATGTAGGTCTCATATGTATGGCAGTTTAAGACTGGTAGTAGTTGTGCTTGTGATCAGCTCTTAACTTGAATTTTTATATCAAAGTATCCCCTAAAACCTGTCTTTCTCACTATACCCAATGTTCTCGCCATAAGCCTTATACTCTGTAGATTTCAGTGTCCCTGGCGAGGTTGGTGAATTCCATGGCCAGCAGGGGCTGCAGGTACTTGGGCTGCAGGAACTTGCTGTAGTAGGGATAATACTGCAGAGGGAAACCAAGGTAGCTGCCCGGGCCAAAGTACTCTGTGCTTCCAACGTTTTCCTTATCTTCATCTTGCTTGCCAGTGCACTTAAACAGGCAGAACATAACGGATTATACTTCATCACGGGGTAAGTCTCTTAGGACTCTTGGGAGGCTTAGGCTTTAAGCCCAGAACTCGGTTGAGCTTTATAACGACACATGGTTTGCCCTCGCTTTAACTCTTTAAGTTTCATTATTTATTCCAGAACAGTTTCCCAACCATTCAGGCTTGAACCTGCAGACTTTTCGCGCTCCTTGTTGGTTGTTAAAATTCTCCTTGCTCTTTGAGTTCCCTTGGCACATTGCCAGAATCTTCAAGAATCATATCATCCTTCTAGACTGAATTTTTCTTTTTTAATTTTGGCCTCTTTTATTGGTTTTTTATTTATTTATTTTCATCCATCTTTATTCTTTGGCCTGTGTGGGCCTCCCATTGCAGTGGCCTCTCTCGTTGCAGAGCACTGGCTCTGGGCACATGTGCTCCAGAGTGCTGGCTCATAATTGGACACACTGGTCCAGCCGCTCCACGACACGTGGAATCTTCCCAGTCCAGGGATCAAACCAGTGTCCCTTGAACTGCAAGGCAGACTCTTTACCCACTGGGAAAAAAAAAATAACCCGGGGCTGAATCTTTCCTGAATTTCTTCAGGAAATTATCTATGTTTTCCACATGTGTCATATAGCTCTTGGAATCGTTAAGACAAAAGGCAATTTCAGTCTTCTGGATCTGAGGAAATCTGTGTTAATCGTGGTGGGGCCTCTTGGTCCTGAGCTTAAATTCACTGATGGTGAGCAGCATCACTTGGATGGTTCCTATGAAGATACCTGCCAGGCAACCATAAAATATTACATAGAATAGAAGGATCTTAAACCAACTGCCACCAGTCCTGCCCAAAGATTCCTTCTCCAAGTTCTAGATGAATTTCTTCCAGCTGCCCTCCTCCTTGGCTTTTCTTTGGGCCATGATGGCAGGTCAGCAGCTGCCATGGGGACTGAAGGTAGGTGACTGTGGCATGCGCCCTTGTGTCTTCCGGGCCTGGCTCTCCACAGGCTGCACCTGCCGCTGCAGCTCTCTGAGGGCCAGAGGCGCAGTGGAGAACAGAGTCAGGTGCTGGGAGGAGGGATTCGGGGAGGATTGGAGGGACCGACACGCTGGGTGGCTCTGAGCCCCACACTTATTGGTGGGCACACAGCTGCTCATGGGCTCTCTTTGGTCCACCACTCACTACTTTTGCCTCGCTTTAACTCTTTAAGTTTCATTATTTATTCCAGAACAGTTTCCCAACCATTCAGGCTTGAACCTGCAGACTTTTCGCGCTCCTTGTTGGTTGTTAAAATTCTCCTTGCTCTTTGAGTTCCCTTGGCACATTGCCAGAATCTTCAAGAATCATATCATCCTTCTAGACTGAATTTTTCTTTTTTAATTTTGGCCTCTTTTATTGGTTTTTTATTTATTTATTTTCATCCATCTTTATTCTTTGGCCTGTGTGGGCCTCCCATTGCAGTGGCCTCTCTCGTTGCAGAGCACTGGCTCTGGGCACATGTGCTCCAGAGTGCTGGCTCATAATTGGACACACTGGTCCAGCCGCTCCACGACACGTGGAATCTTCCCAGTCCAGGGATCAAACCAGTGTCCCTTGAACTGCAAGGCAGACTCTTTACCCACTGGGAAAAAAAAAATAACCCGGGGCTGAATCTTTCCTGAATTTCTTCAGGAAATTATCTATGTTTTCCACATGTGTCATATAGCTCTTGGAATCGTTAAGACAAAAGGCAATTTCAGTCTTCTGGATCTGAGGAAATCTGTGTTAATCGTGGTGGGGCCTCTTGGTCCTGAGCTTAAATTCACTGATGGTGAGCAGCATCACTTGGATGGTTCCTATGAAGATACCTGCCAGGCAACCATAAAATATTACATAGAATAGAAGGATCTTAAACCAACTGCCACCAGTCCTGCCCAAAGATTCCTTCTCCAAGTTCTAGATGAATTTCTTCCAGCTGCCCTCCTCCTTGGCTTTTCTTTGGGCCATGATGGCAGGTCAGCAGCTGCCATGGGGACTGAAGGTAGGTGACTGTGGCATGCGCCCTTGTGTCTTCCGGGCCTGGCTCTCCACAGGCTGCACCTGCCGCTGCAGCTCTCTGAGGGCCAGAGGCGCAGTGGAGAACAGAGTCAGGTGCTGGGAGGAGGGGATTCGGGGGGAGGATTGGAGGGACCGCACACGCTGGGTGGCTCTGAGCCCCACACTTATTGGTGGGCACACAGCTGCTCATGGGCTCTCTTTGGTCCACCACTCACTACTTTTGCCCTTCAGGGGCTTGGGGGGCTCCATAAACCCTGCAGCTGCCACCGGGGATGCATAGCAAGACAGGCAGGGACAGGAGAAAGTCAGAGGGAAGGACAGACAAACAGACCACAGACGCAGGGCATGGGCGTCCACCATGAGCCAAGAAATTGTCTGAGGGCACATGCCTTACCTTTACTATATACTGCGCTGTGGTGGCTGGCAGGGCCAGTCACTGGTGCCTCCTATCCATCTTAGAACGCCCGTTTCAAATACCAACTCTGCCGTGAAACCTAGTTCATACATTCAGTGTAGAGCTAAACGCTCCTTCCTCTGTATCCTGTTTCTGTGATACTTTGGGCCAATTTTAATGACCTTTAACCTTATTTTTACCCTGTATTAATGCATTGATAATTTGTGTTCTTACCACTTTTGCATCAGAGAATTTGAATTCTGTGTAATGCCATTAAGGTTAAACGAATCAGTCTGAGATTATAGATAATAAGTTCTTATTTTTTTATTCCATAGATTCCTTGCAATGGCAAAGCAGCTGATCGCATCCATCAAGATGGTATACACATTCTTGTAAATATGAATGGTTATACCAAGGGTGCTCGAAATGAACTCTTTGCTCTCAGGCCAGCTCCTATTCAGGTAAAGGAAATAATAACACTCACAGTGATTATTAGGCTAAAAACACAGTGGTATATTTACCCCCTTCTGATTAACTGTCCTTTGACACAATAGGACAGACATGCTTAACTTACAGAAAAAGTGTAGTTCTTGAAAATGCACAGGGACAAAGAATTATGAATAAGAACACAGTACCCACAGGTACATGTTTATGGAGACATGAAGTCCATGGTTGGCTGTCAACAGTTGTTCTGACTTGTCAATTGGAAAAAAGGTTTAGCTCTTGGAAGGTTACTTATTTAGTTTTAGACTCTTTTGATGAAGATTCTGATTTTTTTTGTCCCTAGGCAATGTGGCTGGGGTACCCTGGGACTAGTGGAGCGCTTTTCATGGATTATATCATCACTGATCAGGAAACTTCACCTGCTGAAGTTGCTGAGCAGTATTCTGAGAAGCTGGCTTATATGCCCCATACTTTCTTTATTGGTGATCATGCTAATATGTTCCCTCACCTGAAGGTAGGTAGAGAAATAGTGCTATAAGGAAATTGCAAAGAGCTATAGTCATCTATTTCTTGCTGCTGTCCCTATGCATCCTAAAAGATATGTCTGAAACTTTTTTTTTTTTTGATTAGAAAAAAGCAGTCATCGATTTTAAGTCCAATGGGCACATTTATGACAATCGAATTGTGCTGAATGGTATCGACCTCAAAGCATTTCTTGATAGTCTGCCAGATGTGAAAATTGTCAAGGTCAGAACCTGGTCAATATTGTAATTGAAATAAAGTTGTCTGCATTTGGGATCTTTTTCTCTAATGATGTACTTTGTGTGTAATTATTTTAAGATGAAATGTCCTGATGGAGGAGACAATCCAGACAGCAGTAATACAGCTCTTAATATGCCTGTCATTCCTATGAATACTATTGCAGAAGCAGTTATTGAAATGATTAACAGAGGACAAATTCAGATAACAATTAATGGATTCAGTATTAGCAATGGATGGTATACACATTCTTGTAAATATGAATGGTTATACCAAGGGTGCTCGAAATGAACTCTTTGCTCTCAGGCCAGCTCCTATTCAGGTAAAGGAAATAATAACACTCACAGTGATTATTAGGCTAAAAACACAGTGGTATATTTACCCCCTTCTGATTAACTGTCCTTTGACACAATAGGACAGACATGCTTAACTTACAGAAAAAGTGTAGTTCTTGAAAATGCACAGGGACAAAGAATTATGAATAAGAACACAGTACCCACAGGTACATGTTTATGGAGACATGAAGTCCATGGTTGGCTGTCAACAGTTGTTCTGACTTGTCAATTGGAAAAATGGTTTAGCTCTTGGAAGGTTACTTATTTAGTTTTAGACTCTTTTGATGAAGATTCTGATTTTTTTTGTCCCTAGGCAATGTGGCTGGGGTACCCTGGGACTAGTGGAGCGCTTTTCATGGATTATATCATCACTGATCAGGAAACTTCACCTGCTGAAGTTGCTGAGCAGTATTCTGAGAAGCTGGCTTATATGCCCCATACTTTCTTTATTGGTGATCATGCTAATATGTTCCCTCACCTGAAGGTAGGTAGAGAAATAGTGCTATAAGGAAATTGCAAAGAGCTATAGTCATCTATTTCTTGCTGCTGTCCCTATGCATCCTAAAAGATATGTCTGAAACTTTTTTTTTTTTTGATTAGAAAAAAGCAGTCATCGATTTTAAGTCCAATGGGCACATTTATGACAATCGAATTGTGCTGAATGGTATCGACCTCAAAGCATTTCTTGATAGTCTGCCAGATGTGAAAATTGTCAAGGTCAGAACCTGGTCAATATTGTAATTGAAATAAAGTTGTCTGCATTTGGGATCTTTTTCTCTAATGATGTACTTTGTGTGTAATTATTTTAAGATGAAATGTCCTGATGGAGGAGACAATCCAGACAGCAGTAATACAGCTCTTAATATGCCTGTCATTCCTATGAATACTATTGCAGAAGCAGTTATTGAAATGATTAACAGAGGACAAATTCAGATAACAATTAATGGATTCAGTATTAGCAATGGACTGGCAACTACCCAGGTAAGAAGAGAGTAATAGAGTGTACTGTGTACCATCAAGTATACATTTATCTTCTTCAAGTCTCATAACTCTAGGAGGTAAACATCAGTACTCCTGTTTTATAGATGAGGAAATGAATTCAGTGGAAACTGGCATCTTGATAAGTTTTCCCCCGCTCTGGTTAACTGTCCTTTGAAACAATAGGGCAGACATGGTAGACTTAAGAAAATAAAAAGTGTAATTCTTCAAGTGTACAGGGACAAAGAATTTTGAGTGTAGAACACAATGCCCATATATATGAGATGTCCATCACACCTGGAATAGTTACATAGCAATGTAAGGTGGGAATGTGTGCAAGGTAAGACTATAATTATGTATATAGATGCTCAGAAATAGTGATGATCAATGTGAGGAGAGGCACTCTTAGTAGAGATCATTTGGTAATTGAAGTTTAGCCCTGAAAGGTGGCTGTGATTTAGAAAAGAACATTTCATTCATAAAGAAAATAGAAGAAGCTTGCTCTTGGATGTATAGGGTTTTGAAGAAAACTTTTTGGCTCGAGTAAGACATTTCGTAGTACAGTCCACCCAAAATTAAGATAATGCCCTAACTTTTTTTCTTTAACTTAATGTGTCATGAATATTTTCTCATTGTAGTTCAGTTATATGACTTTTTTTTTTTAAATTGGAATATAGTTGACTTGCAATGTTGTGTTAGTTCAGGTGTATAGCAAAGTGAATCAGTTATACATATACATATATCCTCTCTTTTTAAGATTGTTTTCCCATTACAGTGTATTGAGTAGAGTTCCCTGTGCAGTACATTAGGTCCTTACTAGTTATCTTTTTATGTATAGTAGTGTGTTAAATGTTAACACCAATCTCCTAATTTATCACCCCTCTCCATGTTTCCCCTTGGGTAATGGTTATACCACTTTGCTTCATAAGGATTCTTTATTGATTGAAAAATATTGGACTATATTGACTAAGTATAATCATCATATTCTTTTTTGTTGTTGTTCCAGATCAACAATAAGGCTGCCACTGGGGAGGAGGTTCCCCGTACCATTATTGTAACCACACGTTCTCAGTATGGGTTACCAGAAGATGCCATTGTGTACTGTAACTTTAATCAGTTGTATAAAATTGACCCTTCTACTTTGCAGATGTGGGCAAATGTGAGTATGCGTAGATTCATTATTAATGTCTAGAGATTCTAGAGAATATTATGTATATAGGCTGTCTTGCTAAGGCTACCTGCCCCCTCATTCAGGAACTCTTACGCTCAGGTCTAGTCTTCAAAAGAGTGGATTTCAGCGGTTTTTCATTTCTCCTTCACATGTCTAAATAACACATTATGAACTTTTAAGATTTATGTGTTCCAAAGCAAAACGTTTTCTTAAAAGGCCAAGCGGTAAATATTTTTGGTTTCTCTCTCCATACTCTGTCATATCTACTCAATTCTGCCATCGTAGCAGGAAAACACCATGCTTAATGTCAATGAATGAGTGTGGGTATGTTCCAATACATTTTAATTTACAAAAACAGGCAGTACACCAGATTTGGCTCATAGGCTGTAGTTTGCCAACTCATGGTCTAAACTGATAGCAAAGCTGTTAATATATATTCATCTGTTTTTAGTATCATTCTTTTTTTTTTTTTAAAGATTTATTTATTTGTTTATTTGAGGGGTGGGAGGAGGGAGGGGGTGGGGAGGGAGGGGAGCGGGTGGGCCACTTCTATTGGTCTTTCATTTGTCCATTTTCATCCATCTTTGTTCTTTGGCTCCAGCGGGCCTCCCATCGCGGCGGCCTCTGTTGTCATAGAGCACCGGCTCTGGGCGCATGCGCCCCAGAGCTCCGGCTCGGTAATTGGACACATCGGTCCAGCCGCTCCACGGCACGTGGGATCTTCCCAGGCCAGGGATCGAACCGGCGTCCCTTGCCCTGCAAGGTGGTGTCCTTACCCACTGAACCACCAGGGAACCCCTTTAGTATCATTCTTACAATATTGTATAGTTATAACTAGGAAGATATTGGTTTATGCCATTACTTCTCAGTCATTTCATCATACTGCTTTGTGTAAGCAGGACCTCTGAAGGTTCTAAACTTTCCTATCCATATCTGATTCTTACTCCATAGAGCTAAAATAGAGATAATTCTTGTTTGACTTTTTTTCTGATTACTATCTGGGTTTATTGGTCTGTTTCCTTTTTTTTTTTAAGGAGGAGGGAGGGTGAAGAAAAGGAAGCAGATGAGTTCAGGTTTACTATCCGTTAGTCTTTTTATTTCCCCATTACAAAAAAACCAAAAAACAAAAAAAAAAAAAAACAAAAAAACCTAAAAACCAAAAGCATAAGAAAGCATTTATGAACATAAATGTTCATAAGTTTGTGGTAGGTTTATTTGGTAACAAAACTGCTTGAACTGACTTTAAGCTGTTTATAGTTCTGTGTTTATTCCATTTAGTATGAATATTCTTACATCTCAATGCAGAGATACTAAAATGTTTATTCACAGGGAGTTGCTGCTGAAAGCATCACATAATTTATATTTACTGTACCACTTTTTTAATGGTCATAAGAACCAAAAGAAATTTATTTACAAAATTTCTTACTCTGTCATATCTACTCAATTCTGCCATCGTAGCAGGAAAACACCATGCTTAATGTCATTTGAGTGTGGGTATGTTCCAATACATTTTAATTTACAAAAACAGGCAGTACACCAGATTTGGCTCATAGGCTGTAGTTTGCCAACTCATGGTCTAAACTGATAGCAAAGCTGTTAATATATATTCATCTGTTTTTAGTATCATTCTTTTTTTTTTTTTAAAGATTTATTTATTTGTTTATTTGAGGGGTGGGAGGAGGGAGGGGTGGGAGGGAGGGAGCGGGTGGGCCACTTCTATTGGTCTTTCATTTCTCCATTTTCATCCGTCTTTTGTTCTTTGGCTCCTGTGGTCCTCCCATCGCAGTAGCCTCTGTTGTCACAGAGCACCGGCTCTGGGCGCACGCGCGCCAGAGCTCCAGCTGGGTAATTGGACACATCGGTCCAGCCGCTCCGCGGCACATGGGATCTTCCCAGGCCAGGGATCGAACCGGCGCCCCTTGCCCTGCAAGGCGGTGTCTTTACCCACTGAACCACCAGGGAACCCCTTTAGTATCATTCTTACAATATTGTATAGTTATAACTAGGAAGATATTGGTTTATGCCATTACTTCTCAGTCATTTCATCATACTGCTTTGTGTAAGCAGGACCTCTGAAGGTTCTAAACTTTCCTATCCATATCTGATTCTTACTCCATAGAGCTAAAATAGAGATAATTCTTGTTTGACTTTTTTTCTGATTACTATCTGGGTTTATTGGTCTGTTTCCTTTTTTTTTTTAAGGAGGAGGGAGGGTGAAGAAAAGGAAGCAGATGAGTTCAGGTTTACTATCCGTTAGTCTTTTTATTTCCCCATTTCAAAAAAACCTAAAAACCAAAAAAAAAAAAAACAAAAAAACCTAAAAACCAAAAGCATAAGAAAGCATTTATGAACATAAATGTTCATAAGTTTGTGGTAGGTTTATTTGGTAACAAAACTGCTTGAACTGACTTTAAGCTGTTTATAGTTCTGTGTTTATTCCATTTAGTATGAATATTCTTACATCTCAATGCAGAGATACTAAAATGTTTATTCACAGGGAGTTGCTGCTGAAAGCATCACATAATTTATATTTACTGTACCACTTTTTTAATGGTCATAAGAACCAAAAGAAATTTATTTACAAAATTTCTTACTTGACTGGGGGTGAGAACCAACAGATTATCAACTAAGACCCCAGTAATAAGTCTTCAAGTTAGTACAAGAGAACAACCACTGCAGTTTCTGATAATTAGGTCAGAAAGATGTCCTGCATGTCCTTCACTATACAAGGGAATATTAATACATTTGACCATAGGGAGTAGCATCACAGTACTTTCAGGCTCACTTGAATCACAGCTTCTAGAGTGCTGTTCCCTGTCTACCTCACATAGTTGTTTCACTATTTTTGTTAATTTCTTTGTAGGCTTCTCTTTTTCTCCCCTCCTTTGTTGGTTTCCTCTTTTTCTCCTTCTCCGTTGGCTCCTTTGTCTCCTCCGTTGTTGGCTTCTCTCTCTCCTTCTTTGTCTTTAATATCAGTGTAAACTGCTTTGTTATAACCTTTTTGGTTTCAAGCAATTTCATTGGCAAAGAAATTGTATCCTGGGTGCAAAGATGGTGTTTTCCTCTGTGTAGCTGAGAACATTTCAGTTGCAGCAAAGTACCATAATTGAGATCTTCCACAGTCCCATCAGACTTCAGGCAGAATGGCCTCTACTTCTCTTTAGCTGATTCTGATTTGAGCTTTTCTGGGTCCAGTATATCTATCCTAAGTTCCTTAAAATTTTTCCGAAACTCAGAATACATTTGGTTGTTCACTTTGGTGAGTTTCAGGAACTGTGGGTCAATTGATGAAATCAGTTTGTAGTAGACTTCAGCATGCTGCTTTGCTTTCATGGCCAAAGCCATCGGATATCAGGCCAACCATAGAGCAGAGTCTAACCAACTCATCAGTTCTGCCATTTTGCAGGCCCTACTGTACTACTTTTTTTTGGCCTCTTTTACTGTTTGTTTTTTTTTTTTTTAATTTATTTATTTTCATCCATATTTGTTCTTTGGCCTGTGTGGGCCTCCCATTGCAGTGGCCTCTCTCGTTGCAGAGCACCAGCTCTGGGTGCATGTGCTCCAGAGCGCTGGCTCGTAATTGGACACACTGGTCCAGCCACTCCACGGCACGTGGGATCTTCCCGGGCCAGGGATCGAACCGGTGCCCCCTGCACTGCAAGGCGGACTCTCCACCCATTGGACCACCAGGGAAGCCCTGTACTACTTTTTAAAAATCTGAAATATTTTAAATTTAAAATCTGTCCATTCTCATGAATTTCAGTGAAGGGATGGTGAACGTAGTATGATAGAGTGAGTAGATACAGATCTAAATCAGGTTGACAAACTATGGCCTGTGGGCCACATCCAGTCCACAGGTTGTTTTTGTTTGTTTGGTTTTTGCCATGATGCAATGCATACTGGATCTTCCCCAATGAGGGGTCACGCCTGCGATCCCTACAGTGGAAGCGCAATTTTAACCACTGCACCGCCAGTGAAGTCCCAGCTGCTTTTGTGAATAAAATTTTATTGACACACAGCCATGCCTACTTATTTACATATTGTCTGTGGCTGCTTGCCAGTGACAAGGGCAGAATTGAATAGCTCTGACTGTCTGAGTCCATGTTGGCATCAAAGCCCAAAGGCTCTCTGGTCCTTTACAAAGAAAAAGAAAAAAATCTGCCGACCTCTGATCTAGATAGGGCAAATAAAGTTTGGCAAGTATTGAGCTAACTTTATTTGTTAAACCATGCTGGCAGATTTGAAATTTGAAATGGAAAATTACTGTCTCATGGACAAAAACCACTCCTAGTATCAATTCCCGTAGGACATAGCTACCTCAAGATTATGCCAATTAGTAACTTGCTTTGTGTCTTCTTAGCACATCAGTCTCCTCTTTGAACTGTCTTTGGGGACAGCTAAGCAGAACAGGAACCTATCATCCAGTTGATCTGATTCATTTATGTGAAAGAAAAGCAAGTTCACAGTGGGCTGAGTAGGCTGCTTTCTGGGTGAAAAGAGGAGAGTTCGGTAGAATTACTGGAAACTTACCGACACCTTTCTTGAGAAGGGGAGATTTATTAATACTTCTTGTTGTTTTCCCAATTTTAGATTCTGAAACGTGTTCCCAATAGTGTACTGTGGCTGTTACGTTTTCCAGCAGTAGGAGAACCTAATATTCAGCAGTACGCACAGAATATGGGACTTCCCCAGAACCGTATCATTTTTTCACCTGTTGCTCCTAAAGAGGAACATGTCCGGAGAGGCCAGCTGGCTGATGTCTGTCTAGACACTCCCCTCTGTAATGGGCACACCACAGGGATGGATGTCCTCTGGGCAGGGACACCCATGGTGACTATGCCAGGTGAGTTGCTTCTTATTTATTTTTAAAGACTATTTATTTTTGGCTGTGCTGGGTCTTCGTTGCTGCTTGGTCTTTTCTCTAGTTATGATGAGTGGGGGCTCCTCTCTAGTTTGCAGTGCACTGGCTTCTCATTGTGGCGATCTCTCTTGTTGCAGAGCACGGGTTCCAGGGCACAGGCTCACTAGTGGCCCACGGGCCTAGTTACTCCTCGGCATATATGGTGTCCTCTTGGACCAGGGATCAAACCTATGTCTTTTGCCTTGGCAGGAGAACTCTTTACCACTGAGCCACCCGGGAAGCCCCCTATTCTTTTTAAAATCTCCTTGGAAGAGACACTTCTAGGTAAAATCATATGTACTGGAAGCAACGTTTAGGGCAAAATGATAGAAAATGAGACTTGTTCAAGTGTGAACTCTCCTCATCTGCATTGTGTGGATATTTAAACCTAAATAATCTTTATTTGTTAAACCATGCTGGCAGATTTGAAATTTGAAATGGAAAATTACTGTCTCATGGACAAAAACCACTCCTAGTATCAATTCCCGTAGGACATAGCTACCTCAAGATTATGCCAATTAGTAACTTGCTTTGTGTCTTCTTAGCACATCAGTCTCCTCTTTGAACTGTCTTTGGGGACAGCTAAGCAGAACAGGAACCTATCATCCAGTTGATCTGATTCATTTATGTGAAAGAAAAGCAAGTTCACAGTGGGCTGAGTAGGCTGCTTTCTGGGTGAAAAGAGGAGAGTTCGGTAGAATTACTGGAAACTTACCGACACCTTTCTTGAGAAGGGGAGATTTATTAATACTTCTTGTTGTTTTCCCAATTTTAGATTCTGAAACGTGTTCCCAATAGTGTACTGTGGCTGTTACGTTTTCCAGCAGTAGGAGAACCTAATATTCAGCAGTACGCACAGAATATGGGACTTCCCCAGAACCGTATCATTTTTTCACCTGTTGCTCCTAAAGAGGAACATGTCCGGAGAGGCCAGCTGGCTGATGTCTGTCTAGACACTCCCCTCTGTAATGGGCACACCACAGGGATGGATGTCCTCTGGGCAGGGACACCCATGGTGACTATGCCAGGTGAGTTGCTTCTTATTTATTTTTAAAGACTATTTATTTTTGGCTGTGCTGGGTCTTCGTTGCTGCTTGGTCTTTTCTCTAGTTATGATGAGTGGGGGCTCCTCTCTAGTTTGCAGTGCACTGGCTTCTCATTGTGGCGATCTCTCTTGTTGCAGAGCACGGGTTCCAGGGCACAGGCTCACTAGTGGCCCACGGGCCTAGTTACTCCTCGGCATATATGGTGTCCTCTTGGACCAGGGATCAAACCTATGTCTTTTGCCTTGGCAGGAGAACTCTTTACCACTGAGCCACCCGGGAAGCCCCCTATTCTTTTTAAAATCTCCTTGGAAGAGACACTTCTAGGTAAAATCATATGTACTGGAAGCAACGTTTAGGGCAAAATGATAGAAAATGAGACTTGTTCAAGTGTGAACTCTCCTCATCTGCATTGTGTGGATATTTAAACCTAAATAATATTAATAACTATGTGCTATTAGTATTCTCAGATGTGCAATTATTATCTTTCTTACTGCAGGAGAGACTCTTGCTTCTCGAGTTGCAGCTTCCCAGCTCACATGTTTAGGTTGTCTCGAGCTTATTGCTAAAAGTAGACAAGAATACGAAGACATAGCTGTGAAGCTGGGAACGGATCTAGAATAGTAAGTAAACTCCATGAACAAATTATATGATATAGTGAAGGAAATAAGGAAAATTTAGAGAGCATATAGGTGTTATAAAGTGAAATCATAAAATAAGGGTAATATAAGTGACTTAGTTTGTATGCTCTCTGGATGAGAGAAGAATCCTATTTTTCTTGTGTCAAATATTAATAGCCAGGCTGTATAAAGACTGAGGAATATTTACATTTTAAATTCCTTAATAGGAAAGTGGACAAGAAAATGACAACTTTCCAGAGTAGAAAATCAAATAGTTAACAAAAAGTTTCAATCTCTTGTAAAAATAAATGTTTATATATTTATTTGTTTATCTATTGGCTGTGCCATGCTGCTTGCGAGATCTTAATTCCCTGGCCAGGAATTGAACCCCCATGCCCTTGGGCAGTGAAAGTGCAGAGTCCTAACCACTGAACCACCGGGAAATTTCCTAGTAGAAATAA